>JAIUCT010000001.1:25452721-25480950 GCA_021307375.1 Tetraneura akinire | reverse complement strand
ATTATTATTATTATTATTATTATTATTATTATTATTATTATTATTATTATTTTCGACAATGAACGCGTGTAAGAATAACTACTTTATCAAAAATTATTATTATTAAAAATTGTTATATAAATATTATAATTCATTATATTATATATTATATATTATATTTATAATAATTATATAATATATTAAAAATGTAAAAAATAAAATAAAATTACATTGGTATTTCAGGTAATGAAACTGCCGACTCTCTCGCCACGTTCGCCAAAAATTTTCTCATTCCTTCTCCTTTAAAAATTCCTTCTTCCTATTTATTACCCTCACATCGAAATATTCTTAGAAAGGCTTGGCGTTTCCGTTGGTCTTATCTTCTCCCAAACTATGTCAAATGTTATAGAATCATTTCCTCCGGCATTCCCCACAACCATAATTCTGGGACCTCGACCTTTCCAGAGACACAATCGTCAAATTCTCTCGTCTTCGTTTTGGTCACAATTTTCTTCCTATCCATTCCTACCACTTATTACTTAATCCTTCTCCTTCGTGCACTTGGAATTCCTTCTTAGCAAACTGCGATTTTCACCATATAGTTTTCGATTGCTCCCTTCTCTCTTGCATAACCGATCTGTTATGTTTTCACATCTCTCCTCTTTTAGCTATTCCTCACCTGACGCATCACTTCTCCACAACTCTAGTTCTACTCTACTACTTATTAATATATTAATTAATTTCATCCTTAACGCTGGCTTCTTAATTTAATGCTGTTATTCTTGTGTTTTTATCTCGCTTTTGTCTGTTTGATTGTTTATTTTTATTTTTATTTATTTTATATTATCACTCTTATTAATAAATTACAACAATGATTCATTGTTTTTTAAATTTTTTATTAATAACATAATAATATTTTTATATATTTTTAAATTTAAATAATTATTTATACCTATATGTACTTACAATTGCGTCAGACATGGAGGCGGCTTCAGTGGCGCGAGTAAGAAAAACAAAAAGGTTCATTGTATTTCGATGTTATTACGATTTTTTAATTTTAAACTTTATGTAAATACCTAACTACGTAAATATCCATCTGTATTATTTAGTTTTTTTTTTTTATCAAAGTAATATATTAATAATGTCATTGTGAACCGTGGCCGTTTATTTTTATAAATTCATAATAAACAACAACCTGGGGGCGCCGTGCTGTATACGGTCGAAACCGGAAACGCACGAGACTAATAATTTGGGTTAAAATTGCTATTTGCAGTAAATCTCATCCGCCGTCGTGCCTTCTATCTGACGTCAGGTGTAATATGTTATTATAAAAATCAATTTTACGAATACAAAATATAATTGGATAATTTAACACAGATTTATTTCATAATTTCACTAATTTTTAAAATATTGATATTATATAAGGTATTCACGTAAATAATAATATATTAATATAATAATTAAAACATATCTTTTTCCGTACACTACCTACGGCAAAATATAGAAACCATAAAAAAAAATTCAAGGGGGAACTTGGTCCCAGTGCTCCCAGAGCCCTCCGGCACTGAATAAAAAGTTAGTAAATTATATGTAGCACAAACGAATCAAAACTAATAATGCCCTGTATATTATATAGATGTACTTTGATAATTCGATTTTCGATGCATTTGCAGATTTTCGCCGATAATGCGATAATAATATTATAATATGCGTATTATATCGTATAAAGGTATACGTATAAAATAAAATAATGACGAGCTTAACATATTTTAAATTTGTAAACAATTGGTTAGCTATACTATGTGAGGTCATATTTACAGGTTAAATATTATTTTTATAGAAAAATAATAGTTGATTTATGTTATAATATGATATAATATAAGATGGGACTATATTATCCGTTGTAATTAAGGATAGGATCCTAAAAAACATAAAAAAGACATAAAAAACATAAAAGATGACCAAAAAAAAAAAAAATAAAAATAAAGACTCAACAATAATGTACGGCAATTGAAACACATTATACGAGTATATACTCTATACTTCTATAGACTATAGTACGACTTCATAATGAATATTATTTATGGTATTTTAATTCATTTTTTCACTTAATCGTTTTATTGTTTTGATATAGGTACTTACAGTTTTAAAATATGATTGATTTTACTTAAATTTTTGTAATTCTCATTAATAAAACGTTTATTTAAAAACTCATATTGGATCAAGGTGGTCGAGGATTTATTAAAAATTGTACGGATGTTACATTTAGGCATAAATACGCTCGAATAAATCCTTTAATGGTATTCTTAAACTGAAAGGGAAATAATTATCTTGTTTACGACTATTTTAATAATTGTTATAAACGTATAATATGCATTTAATACTGTAGGAACAAAATATTTGAACAGAAAAAGTGAAGTAAATATTATAATTTAATATGTGATTAAAATTAATTATTTCAATGATAGAAAGTTTATACAATACATATTTATTAATTATTTTATTATGTACATTATCTATATTTATATTATTATTATTCTGAAAAATATTTGAAAAAATTACTAAAATAGTATTTGTTTCAATATTTAATAATCAAAAATAAATATAAATTAAAAATATTCTATTAACATTTTTTTTTTTTTATTTCGACGTATTACCAATTAAAATTAATTAATTTTAAAGAATAAATTAAGATAAGTTTCATCTTGTTAAAATATTTCAACAAATTAAATAATTAATTTAAAAGTAATAATAAACGTTGAATTCTTCAATAAATTTCAACTTTGAAATGAAACATTATACTTGTAAATCGTAATAATGTTTTAAATTTTAAACAGAATTAATAAATAATAATACAAATAATTTGAATAACATTAAAGATATAAATACAATATATTATAAATTCTATACAATATTTAATATAATTTGTATGATTATTATAAAATACTTATGTTTATATAACATATAATTGTTCATAATTATACATAATATTATTATTAATAAAGTTTATAAAGTTATTATTAATAAAGAAAGGAATTATTCCAAATTTCCATGTATAGAACAATACACTAAAAAATTTCAAGTTCAAAATTATAATTAAATAAGTATATGTAGGTATACTACGAACCATATTGAAACACATAATAGTGTGTAACTAATGTAATACATAATAGTTTTTGCACATAATTATTTGGGAATTAACAAATTTAATATTTTTTTATTTTACTTTTCGATTAAAATTATATTACATAATGGGTAAAATTAATTATTTTTCTTAAACTTAAAATGAAATTCTTGATTCACACACAATTTATTTGAATTTTGAATGTTTAAAGAATCCGACAATAATATATTTATTATAGGCAGGTGTATAATTTATAAATTAATATAAAAAATTTAAAATACCTACGACGTAGGACCTACGTGTCATTTAATTACATTATATTAAATCAATTGTTTGAAAAAATGGTGGACAAATAATATTAAGTAAATAAATCGTAAATGACTAAACATTTAAATAATTGTAATATTTGTTGCAGATTTATAAATATATTATATATTAAAATTAATAAAAAAATATAAATAACAAAATTATTACTAAAGTAATCATATTATATTATAATAATATTTTTAAAAAAATTTATGAAATTAAATCGATTCCGAACGGTAACAATGTTATATTTGTTGTGTGTATATAAAAATGTCAAATGACATAATATATCATTATTATTTTGAATAACATTACATTTATTTCAACAAAGTTTATTAATATTATGTAGTTGATAACTTATTTCTATAGATTTTAGTTGAAATAATTATATTAAGTTAGTTTGATTTTGCGAAAGTCGTAACAGCAAAATCATTTTGATCGAATTGTATCATATTATTATTGCCATATTTAATTGATAATATTATAATTTTGGTAATATTAAATATAAATTTAAATATTTGGAAAGAATAATTATTATTAAATTACAATAAATATATATAATATGAAAGATTACTCGTAAATAATTTAATACCTATAATATTATCTTAATTTTCGTAATCGTCAACAGACAACAATATGTCTACCCAGAGGTTAGGACACTACCCAGAGATGTATTTAAGAATTTTCGCTCCAGATAAGAAAAAAAAGCCCCTTTATATTTAAAAAAAAATTTACTGTCTGGGGCACTAGCCCCCCTAGCCCCCCAAATACGCCACTGTATCTACCTATGTTATGAATTAATATGTTCTTAATCGTGTGCCATTTACTTTTTATTTTGTATAGGTATAATTTATCGTCTTGTTTTGTTTTATTTAAGGTTATGTTAACAGTTATGGTAAATTCGTGAATCTCGATTTTTTAACTTTAAGTATACAACAGAATTATTTTCAATCGATGATCCGCACGTATAAATCAATATTATTAAATCGGACGACTATCATCCTATATAGATCTCACCTCTAACAATTGCATGGTATCTGGTCTAAATGTTTAATACTTTAATGTGAAGAAGTTTATTTGATTTGAAAATGAAAAATCCTGTCAGAGGACGCGAAACTATACTCGTATATACGTATATAGAAATTTGAACGCATCTTCCATACTTGAATAGGTGAAGTGGATTGAATGATAATGACATTTGAAAGTTACTCGGTCTCGTATAATATATACAGGGTTACGCCAATATTACAAAAACGGCTCGTTCACAATGCCATAATATTCCACATGATTTTCTTAACACGCACCAGTCCTGTATATTGTACATAATATACTCGTATAGGTCTGCACTAATGACACACAATGTAATATTATGGTCCACGTCCTTGACGGAAATATTATGGCAGTTGTAAGAAAAATGTCGATAAGACTTTTTGACTAATATGGCGTTGCCAACGTTGTAAAAAATGTATCGTACATTCACACACAATGTTGCTAATATCTTTTCACATCTTTTCATATAATATATGGTATAGAAATCTGTGTATCTTTTAAATATAAATTATGATAATTTAACGTTACGTGACATGTTCAACGTGGTTTTTTATAACGAATCGAGAGATATTTTCGATTTGTGGAACGAAGCGACGGCGTTGAGAAACGTATTATCGAATGTCAACTACGCCTTATATACGTATATACCCAAATATAATATTATATATTCAATGTGTAAGAAAAGATTTCTTTTTTCGAGATTTGTGTTGCCAACACTTTTTTTTCTGTATAATTGGTATTTCTGAAATCCTGACAGTCGTGACCCCCGATTGGCCTTATCACTTATCATATTTTCTTACAACTACCCTGATCCTGATCCCATTCTCGTCCATATAATTTTATATACGTAGATTCGTGTTTAATATTAATAATAGTTAATATTTTAATGTCGTTTCATTTTCTACTCGAATTCGACGTCACATAATATTATCGATGTGTCCGCAACGAGTACCAACTTATAAATAAAATAATATTTAACCTGACCGATTGCGGACATCATAACCCGCCCGTGATGTGACCTCGAGACCCAAAACATAAATCGAATATGTCTATACATAATACGGATATACGCGAGTAATAGCTAATTACTAATAAGCATCGCTGAAAAATTATATTATTATGTACGAATAATAATTTTTCGTCCCGTCTGGTCGATCAGACACGCTCATCATACGTCGGTAATTAATATTAATTTATACGCACACAAACGCGGGCGAGGTTATATAAAAATAATAATAATATGTGGTAATTAAACACATATAAATTATAACCGTGTTCACGGTTGAACTTCGACGACCCGCCGACGGAGGTGGTCTTCGCGTCGTCTTCGTCGTCGTCATCACTATAAAGTCCGCCGCATTTGCCTCGTTCTTATAGGAAATCATAATCATTTATAATTTATGAACTAATATTATATCTCATTTTCATCGAATAATCCATTATACATAATATTATATAAATATTTTAAATGTACCGAAAATGTACGTTATACGAAGTGTAACAGTGTCTGTCTTAAATGACGACATAACTAAATTTCATTTAATAATGACATATTTAATCGTATATTCGGAACATTAAAAGCGTGGATACATAAATTATACTATAATTATTTAAAACTCGGTAGTCATCACATTGATATTATAAAAATTAAATAATTTAATTTTTGGCAAAATTTTATAACTCTCTTATTGCATCCCGTGGAGAAAGTGACAAATCAATTTCAAATCGCCTCCACTGTTTAATATCTATTATAAGATAAAACGACGAGACGTGAAAATGTTTATAATTTCAAAATAATAACCATCCAAAAATAATATAATTTTTTAAGTGGAATTCAATATTTTTCCTGTCTCAATCTATTTAAACTTGTTAATTATTTAAATTAAGCGTATAATACGCATTATACGGACACGCAAAGGCGGAAATTTGAATAAATTTTATCGGGGTTAGAGCTTAGAGCTGAAAATGATTTATACTATAACATGTCAAGATAATAACAATTTGTAAATAATTTCTTTTTTGTACATGCGTTTCATCTATAAATAGTCTTCAGTTGTATGCATTATCTCTATATTATTATCATAAGTTAATGATAATTTTGTGAGGGATTTTATATGTTTTTTGGAGGGGAGGGGAGAATAAGCCCTCATACAGACACGAAAGAGACATCGGGACATGACAGATACACAATAGTAGGTACAATATTGCAATATTCACAATAGACACGATACAGAAGTATCACAGTAGGCACGCAACAGACGGACAAATTGAATTTGTTATTCCGTTGTAGTCGCTTTGTCGTCGTCGTCGTCGTTATAATATTATGACATTCGCTTTTATTTTTCTGCGACTCGTAGTCGGCTGGTCCACGAACTGTTTGTGATGTGGTGTCGACGATATGGTAAATTCGCGGTAAATTATGTAAAATAAAATAATTTATTATATTTGATTTCGTTGTATCTTGTACTGAATGTATTTTTATTACTTTAACATACTTGACTCACAAACTATCTATAGGTATATATACCTGTATAATATGTATACGCAATATTTCTGATGTATAATGTGTTTAAAACTGTATCGTAATAAAAATTTAAATATAATTTAATGTATAAACAGTAATAAAATTATATTAGTTGAGTAGTTATAAATTCACGAGATGGGTATATGTTTATATAATATATATGTATATAGTTAGGTATGTATTATAGATGTAACCATAATTATTATACTTGACGAATCCAGGTATATATTATAATACGATATCAAGCATGAGTGTATATCGTATTTGAGAGACCTTGAAAAAGACTTGAAAACACTAGAACGTATCGTGGCAAAATTGGCCAAACTGAGCGTATTATAAATTTTAATTACCGCTGTGAAAATATTATGGTAATCGCAAAACATAATATAACTGGACCAATAGTTCAACGTTAAAACGTTGATAAAAATAACAAAACTAATTTTGTTGTTTAACACGTTCGAAGTTTCAATTAAACGATCGTGACTTTGTGAGCCCGAATATACCGAAAACTATATATATATATCATATATATATCATATATATATATATATATGATCATTAATCATATACATTATAAATAATACCTACCTCCAATATGAATAAATAAATACCAATTTGAAATATTTTTGAAAACATAAACAGTAAACACATTTAAAATAAAAGTTAAATTACTATAATGTTTATCATGGGGTAATATTATGATAAAATGAGAACGTTTTAATTTCGTATGTAATAACAACACACGTGTGTAAAGTGTAATTCAAAAATTATAATAATATATCAATATATTATTATTATTATTATTTTGAAGTCGTCATATCAAAAATAAAAAAGTACGTAAAACATTCAAAATAGTATTGTTTAGGGTCATCAAAGGGGTTGAAAATAAAATAAATTTGTATCCCTTTATCGACTTACTGACAAGGGTAAAATTGAATTTTAGAAATCTATTAATTACTTTTAATTTATTATAATAGCGTTAATAATTGTATTGATTACTACAGTATACACTGTACAATGTAATATATGACAATGTATACACGCATTTAACCCACACTATATTAAACTGTTGTATTCATATGTCTCCTTAAAACTGGTCATACGTACTCAATGTTGATATTTATTTAGATTCCTTGACGTGTGATGATTAAATATACAATAGTAAAAAAGTATAATTAGTAAATTTTTATGCCATCCAGTAAGAATGATTTTATTTAATAAATTATAATAGAAAATATAATATTATATATATTGTAATGAGCACATCCGTCTATAGCCTATCCTACTCTATATTTTTATAAGGTCATTTCATTTGACACGGACACTTAAAAAGGTAAAGAACGATAACAAAATCAATTAATTTATTTTGGATATCACCACTTCCTGAAATATTAATTTCACGTAAGTTCCTACGTCCTACCAATAATGTGTTATAACAACAATTACAATAATAATAATAATATTAATAATTATAATTGTAATAAAAACACTAACAACAACGTATATATATGTATATATATATTATGCATATTTTTGCTTCATTTGATAAAAATAAAGACTTTCCGAAAGTTTTATTAAAAGTAAAAACTTGATATTTGAGAATTAAATCATGCACTATTAACGACGCTACTGATATTATGAACGGGATGTTGTTACTATAATTATATACGTACATTGTATACGATAATTTTAATCACGAGGACGATGTCGACGAATCGAAATTTGGTATAATATAATATAATATATAAACGTTAATAATATGTTTGAATACCTATTACATAAATTTATACTATTTAAATAACTATTTACCTATACGAAAGTTACACAAGAAGTGAACACTGCGTATTTTGTGCGTATAACATTAAGACGTTAAGAAAACAATTTTCTTTAATACAAATTAAAAAAATAAATTATAAAAAAAAAATCACGTGTGATTGAGAAAACGAAATATTATTATTTTAAATTACAGGCAACAAAAATTGTCAAATAATATTATAAAAAATAGTTTTTATAATATAATAAATAAATAATAATATAAGATTCGATATAATATAGTAGATAATATAATAATAAAAAAAAAAAACACAAATAATTCGCCGATAATTTTATATTTTAAACGATTATTTTGATTTAGGGCAAATCTCTGAGGAATCCGATTAACAAGATATGAGTTACCTGTATAAAACAAAAGGTAAAGATATACCTGTACAATATTCTTAAATATACGTATAATACGTACACACTATTATATACACTGTACGTTTCTCCTATCCAATAATTAGGTGTTGTTGTTGTTGACGTCTCTGGATGTAAGCCCGAACCAATTAAATATTTAAATTATTCTTCTCGATGATAGTTACATAGTTATATTCTTAATTTTATAGATGATTCATTTTCATATATTATACTATTTATACTAGTATATTATTAAAGCTGGACAATGTGAGCTCTTTAACCATTTTGGAGTAAGTTTATCAAGTTTATCAAGCGACCGGCAATAATAATTAACCGTCATTGTCTTAGGTAATAATAATTTATTTTGTGAAAATTGCATTTCATCCGCGAATAATAATATTAATATATAATATTAAGTATAGAATTTTAATATTGCTTTACACGTTTCCTAGATAACGATATAATTTTTAAGAATACACAAATTACCGTTATAAAATTATATTTTAAACCGTTAACAAACTTTTACGTTACATCGTTTTGTTATAAAAATTGTAAAATATAAATTTATTAATTATAGTAGGTATGTGTAAAAAAGCTGATTTCAAATTAAAGTATTATAATGAAGATTTATTTAAAATATATATATTATATTAATAAATGCTTCATTGAAATTTGAAAACCCACATAAATTAAAATTTATTATAATAATTACAATATTGTCAATAACATGCGTATGTGAAGATATAATGTGTTATCAACTTCTTGTATATTATCAAACGAATCAAAACAATTGTTATGCGTACATAAGTGCCTATACTACATTTTTTTTTATTGTTAAAAAATTAATTAGTACGAATTTTTGGATCAATTAAAAAAAAAAATCAATTACTCAAAAATTATAATAATATAATAAATTCGGGGAATTTTGTGCACCTATACCTTATTTTGGTTATTAAGTGCTATGAAACATTACAATTTCCAGGTAAAATAATATATTTTAAGGACACAAATAAGTGTACAAAATATTAAATTTTAATTATATATTTCATTATAAAAAAATAGAAGTATTATTATTATTTTTTTTTTTTATTATTACATTGAAATTGCCTTAATTTATATATTTTAATGGTATATTTATTATATCTTTATATAATATATGAAAATGGCAAAAAACAATTTTGTTTTTATTAATTTAAATTAAAAAACAAATGAATGAAACGTTTCATATTAATTCAAAAAATTATTGTAAAAACAAATAACCATACAAATATTATATTAATATTGTGTTTATGTAAATAATATTTATTATTTTAAATTTAACTTTCGACGTATTTTGCATATTATACGTAATACGTATATTTTTCAATATTATTATACATTCGTATTTTACAAGGTCTTTTTGGATACATATGATTTTATAAATCGTTTATCCTTGAGTGTTTCTGTTTTGAGTAAAAACGATAAATGTGTCCACACGATTGGACGAAGTGTGATGGATCGTGTTTTACTAATAATTCCACATGAACTATAACTCCACGATTATTTTATTATACATATAAAATATATTATGCTTGTACGAGTATAATATTTAAATGTAAAGACAAAATTTAACTTTATTTGTTGTAATTAATAAATGTGCAAACATAATCCATGCAGAGTGTTCTAATGCGATTATTTTAATAGTTATAATCAGCAACAAAACAAAATAATAAAATAATTATTTTTATTATTATTATTATTATTATTATTATTATTATTATTATTATTATTATTATTATTATTATTATTATTATTATTATTATTATTATTATTATTATTTAGGTACGATGAGCGTACACGTTCGCTGCGAATGAGATCAGTTGGAAAAAGTCGTTTAAACAAAACGCAAAACTCCGAAAGCCCTAAAGCGACCGAAACCATATTATCATTATGTATATATTACTTCGAACAGATAAAAACGACGATTTATATTATTTTACCGTGCCCACACGTATATAAATATATAATATTGTATTTTATTTTACATTATACGGCGTTAAACAGAAGTATAATATTATTATATTACAATATATACATATACATTACGAGCCAGAACGTCACAAAAAATTTTTCGACCACAATGGTAACATTATTCTTGGATTAACTTGACAGCTATATTATAATAATATATACGCTTAGTTAGCTTAGTTATGTATCGCGTATTGTTATATCATATTCATTCGTTTTCCGAGGCTCGTTTTTATTATATATATATACCTAATGTAAGTATGATTATGATTATTATTATGATTATGATTACGATTATGATTATGATTATGATTATGATTATTATTATTATTATTATTATTATTATTATTATTATTATTATTATTATTATTATTATTATTATTATTATATTATTATTATTATTATTTTATATTTTTACACGTTATACATAAAATACCTATATATTTTAAATTTCGCGTTTTTGTTAAAAAATTCAATAATTTTTTACGATTTGTTTCCCTATACACGTACGTATAAAAACGTGTAAATTTGTCCTTTTACATAATATTGTGAATTATTATTAAAAAAAAAAGTTTTTAAGGAGAATAGGCATATGGGCGATTTTAAAGGATCGATAAGATATACGGGGGTTAGGTCTTGGTATCGAAATATGATAGGCGTCGAATCGTTATGTTATTTTCGTATTACAATATGAAATTCTCAAACTATTGGATTTTTAATTTTTCGTTTTTTAAATTTATCTGAAATATATCGTTTTTATAATGTTTGAAAATCTTGATTCGTGGTTTTATATTTTCGCTGTATACTCGAAAGTACACAAAATTATTAATTCTACGTTCGTGCTGCAGGCGGATTAAGAGTGTATTATCTATAATAAGTTTATATTATGGTAATTTAATTATCGAATTCTTTCTTTGAGATTTAAATGTTCAATATTAAAGGGAAACGGTTTTGCAATGAAGACGATATAATATATATATATTATATTGTTTAGTTAAAATCGGATGCGGAATAACTGTGCTAATACATACACGCGAATTATTATCTTGTATAGTGAACACACGATTTATGCAAATTATGGTCGGTTTATTTTTTTTTTTTATTTTTTTTTTTTTTTTGTGTTTCCGGGGATAGCTTTGGCTGGGACAGTAAAAAATTGCCAAAAAAACAGAGAAAAAACCGATTAATTGTTCTCATTTTAGACGTCCCCCCCGGCCATTAGAGTGATACTCCGAGAGTACAATATTTTGATCGCGAGCCAAAATAGTAGATTACCATTTACCGGGTAAAGGGTCATTAAAGCACAAAATCTGATATTATAGAATTATATATATATATATATACCTACAGATACGATTATTCTCTCAATTATTATATTTAATAATCATTATTTATTCGATTAATATATATAAATACTGCTGGTATAATATTATTATAAGGCAATATGTCATATTAT
Organism: Tetraneura akinire; assembly: GCA_021307375.1. Lineage (NCBI taxonomy): Eukaryota > Metazoa > Arthropoda > Insecta > Hemiptera > Aphididae > Tetraneura > Tetraneura akinire. The sequence continues at coordinate 25,468,329 of JAIUCT010000001.1, read as the reverse complement.
TTATATATATTTGATAGAATTATAATTTACCGACTGATTCGATATACGACTTTCGGTTTAACCTAACCGTGGTATACCTATAATATACCGGTCGGGGTGGTCGAGGTACTCAAATATTGTAGGCAATGTTAATGGCTTAATAATTTATTCTATTACGATATATTATTAAATTACCTACTACGTAACTCGTCTCGGGGGAGTGGTGATGTTTTCGTTTTCTTATAATAATAGGTCAATGGGCGGGTGGACCGATCCCCACCGCACGCGTGTCGATAATATATCGAAAGCGATAATTATCAATCGTTTCGTTTTTATTATGTTTGTTTATTTAATTTTTTACCGGTAAAATCAATATTCTACGTATTATACCAAGGTATTATGCATAATATGTTATATAATATGGTACCTTAAAAAAATATCATTTCGCACAATTTACCCACTCGCTTGCAGTATAGAATAATATTTATATATAATATAATTTTCGCATCATCCCCCGACGACTTATCGTTCGATTATCAAAAGTTTAAACCGATAACACTCACTGTAATATTATAATTGTATTTTTATCAGTGTTATCCGGGAAGCTGCAGATATAATATTATAATATACGTGAACAAGCCCTACCAACGGTTTTGGGAATAGGTCGGTGTAATATTTCCAAATATAATTTACCGTCTCTGAAAACGATAATAATATATTATGAAGAAATATATATAATATAACGTTATGATAATTATTATCCTTCGGATATCCATCTGCAGTCTTCAACGTGTAACGTAATCATATATTCATAATCGAATACAACTTCAATATATTATATTATAATTGGTGAAAATATTTTTGTCCAAAACGTACGTATAATTAGAATATTATCTCCAATAGCGTAGTATATTGCCTTCAGATAAAATACGTGTTGAGAGTGCATAATAACCAATAAGTATATATTTGAATTTTATGACTTTTATCTACACGCATAAGACATAAATACGTGTGTGTGTGTATAGGTACATGACATTATTATAATAACATCAACCCGTTATATATAATCAAAATATTTTTTTCAAATAATTGATTGTTGTTTAATAATATATAATACAATTCTTAATAATTAAGAAGGGTGAATTTATATTGTCTAATAATATTTTACAATTTATATTTAAAAAAAAAAATTATTAATTTTGTATTTCCTATATAGAATTATTTATTCGATATAATATTACAATTTATTGCCCAACGTATACCATCATATAATATCATAACCGATATAGTACATAAAATAATACACACCAGTCGATTTATCATCTTGAATCTTGTCTTCGAGATATATAGGTCACCTTTAATCGACCCAGTTCCACTATAATAAATTAATTGTTATCCGACGAAATTGTGTACATAAAATATAATTTATAGAACGTAACTTTTACGTTTTTTTTCAACGTATTGCATTTACGAGTACAATACGGTGTGCGCATTTTTTTTATATGCATGTATATAGACACTTTTTCTAGTGGAAAAAATAATGCTCCTATTTTCACAAATAGCATATATCATGTTTCCGGTTGGAAAGTGGATGGATTGGCACTTTATGTATAGGTCATATTTCGTATTTTTCATAATCGACCCAAAGTCAAAAAACGATCAAAAAACGATCAAAACACGGCATTTTTAACGGAAATTGAAATTTTGACAAAATCGATATCAATATTTCACGATAACTCGAGCAATTTTGAACTTATAGAAACTTGGAAATTTTATTAGGTGTTCGAACAGATATATTATACTATTATACTGATAAAATTTTGAAACCGGTACGTTAATATAGCTATAACTTTTAATATTTCCTAAAATTCTCGTTTTTATTTATATAACGTTTGATAACCTAAACAATTTTGGGTTTGAGGTCTGAAAATTTTACTGAAGTATACTCACATAATATTACTTAATGTGCTACTAAAATATTAGAAAAATTCAATGTATCAATTTTTTTTTATAAGTTTTTAAAGTTTAATTTTATAGTAAAGTGGATATTTAAAGTATTTATATGGATTCTTAGACAAAATTTTGAATTATTTTTAATATTTTTATTGATGAAGCACAAATGACAAATACATATTACTTAAGTCAGTTCCAAATAAATGTAAATATTAGATTTAAGATTTTTTTTGTAGGTAGCTGTTTAAAGAATAAAAAGAAGAGCATACTGCAGAGCATATTATACTGCTGTGGAAGGGATACAGGTCTAAAAATGATAGTGTTGAATTTTGATTAAAATTTGAATGCAACGATAGACGATTAAATTCGAAAAAACGATTCTGACTTCTGAGCGAAGTAATGTCAGATTTGGGTATTTAGGTGACTTATTTAGTGGTTTTATGGGAATTTATATTGAACATAGAGACTGTATATGGACGTAAAAATTTTAATTAAAATACATATATTATCTGATGAACTTCACTGCTTCAACTATCATTGCGTTCAAATTTTAATGAAAATTGAACCCTATCTTGTTTAAACCTGTATCTGTTCCACAACAATATCAGCTACTTTTCTTTTTTTTTTTTTTATTAATGAATGGCAATAATAATAATATTTATCGTAATTAAGTATGAAGTATTATAATCTTCTAATATTATATTATCTTCCACTTACGGACGATTAAAAATATTAATTTTTCATTTTCATGTAATACTCGCGATCTGTGTCCGCGTGCAGTTATATAGTTTAATACCTATAATCGATTATTATACGTGCTCAAAATTGTATAACAACGCATAATATGACTTTAACCGGCTTTCCAAGAACACTCGGAATTCATTAAGTATTTTTATGAGTATAAACTCGCACAGTATACAAATACTGTACGAGTATAATACTTATACGTTATACCAATTATGACCAAAAACCGTACAACAGTGGTTATACGCGGTATAATATTATGCTCAATGCTAATCGTCTTGAAGTTGAATTCGTCGACAAATCGTTTCAAAAATAAATATTATAATACGATAACATACGAGATCTTCATCGTCGTCGGTGTGAATGGCTCAAACGCGCGTATAATAGTTTTTATTTTCTTCCTCGATTCTGTCCCCGCGTATAATCACACCTATTGCTACGATAATAATAATGTGCATGTTATTATAACCTGTCGACGCGTATATTATAATAAGTATAATTTCATATGGTAATTTATTTGGGATTCTTCCGTGTAAAATAACATAATTATGTATAATATTAGCGTATATTGTAAACGAAAAATGTGTAAGAGATAAAAATGTATTTTTAAAATATTATCGATGATAAAAAAAAAAAAAGAAAAAATAAAAGAAAAGTTCCTCCAGTGAGCGATTTATATTATAACGTTTACTTTCAACGAGCCATAATAAAAATATTATTTCATATATTTTATTATAATACGTCGGTCAAAATAAAATTTAAACCAACATAATATTTACATATCAAAATTTGAAAATTTTTTATCACTTATGGTTTATGGACTATGGTTAAAAATCTTGATTTTTCTAATCCCGAGAGACGCGTTTTTCCGTATAATTATATACATTATAAAACAAAGTAAATTATTGATATTATAAATAACAGACATATTATACCTATACGAAATAATATAAAATTTTGTAACTATTCGACTATATAATAAAGCTCACAAATCTTAGTTGATAGTTCCGAATTCGTCGAGTACCTATTACCTATGTATAGTAAATGTATTTTTGTGTCTCTCGTTTTTTACAAGTATGAATTCATAAATAGATCAATCGTCATATCAATCTGGTAAACGTATATACAATAATATAATATATTATGTAGGCATGTAGGTATATATAGTGAATAGCATGACAGAAAATAAAATAATAATAATTTAAAACTATAATATACAATACCCTTTATTTTATTTTTTATTTTTTTGTAATTATTTCTAGTCGTTATACCGCGGTAACAGTACCTATATATTATTTACTATTTATTATCTACCCATAATAAATCGCCAAATTATTATTATTATCATTTTAATGAACAGAACGGTTTGTTTCCCGTCTCAATTATACCACCTGTGGACGTCCATGGCCCCGCCTATTAATATTTTCGTAATATGCGCGCGCGATGGTCATAATAATATATTATTATAATATTATTCAACGCTGAGTAAATTTATGCTTTTTCTTTTTAACTCTGTCCCGTTTGAATTAAAATTAATAGTTATTTTTTTAACTAAGTTAAAAAGTTAAATTCGTTTTTCGAAAGAATAAGAAATATTACAATATTAAGTTTATTATTCATAATTTTTATTATTAAATTATAATACAATATACAAATATACAATACCTATAATAATTCGTGTGACATTATTTACATTGTAAATTTAATTCACAATTATTACATTATAAATTATTATTAAATTTTCAAATTTACAATGAATGATTTATCAAATTAGCATCGATAATGGCAGAAATTATCAATTTTTCATACATACTCGTAATTCGTATTATGGTGTAATATCGTTTTTAGTTCTATAAATAATTGTATATTATTATATTATTTAATAGTAAATATAAATTTAATTATATAAAAAAAATATTAATTAATTCAACTTAAGAAAAAATTATATAAATCAATACGAAGTACAATTAATATACTTGTTTAAATTAAATTATAAATAATTAAGTCGTTACCTACAATTTCAATATGGAAAGTCTTTAAACTCTCAACTCGGTGTATGGTTGACATTTTAATTCGTTTATGACAAAAATCAATATTTTTTTACTTATATTTATATTTCATTATAATTTAATATACTAAATATTATATTTTCTCATTCGAATTTTTAACCATGAAAATATGATCGACGATCGACCGACCAACCATTAAACGAATGTAGTCGGAAAACGCGTCGCTGCGGGTTGTAAGAAATAAATATTATTATATCGAAAATTCGAAAGAAACATGTGATACTCGTTGATTTAATGACCATTACGGACATCGACGAATATCAACGGGGGGCTTATATTATAATATATTATACTATATACAGAGTGAACACACGCAATATCCCACGTTTGTTTTTATAGAAACGTAGCATATTATATACGTTTACAACGACATTACAGTTGTTAGCATGGTCACCCTGTACAGTGAATAAACCCGTAACCAAGGGGTTGCCGCCATATATGATATACGTCTCAACATTTAATTTAGCAACCCCCGAGTGACTGTAGGTTTCGATTTTAAACTTTTCGAACTGTTAAGGTAGGTATTTTATTTGTTTTCGCATTTTTAGAAAAGATTAAAATAACCACGCGACCACGTCATTTGTCTCGTTCGACTGTGAATTTATTGATCAATAATTAGAGGAAACAATGAATATTTGTTTTTTCTATATTTATTTTTATTTAAATTAATTATCATAGATTTAATTTTACACATTTTTATCTATAATACTATTGTTTATAGATAATATCTATAGTGTTATTATATTTTTTTTTGACACAAATATAATTATAATATATTAATTAATTAAAAATATAGAAAAGCATCGAAATTCTATGTTTACACATACAAATAAGTTAAGTATTCAGGTGAATATTCATTATAATTTGTCAAAAATAATTATTAATATTTCATTATATTTTTCTTTTTCCGATCGACTCTCGTGAAGTCGTGACATCGACAAAGTACGCGCGAATGAACACGTATACACGACACGTTACGGTTATCCATACATTACCATGTACCTACGATTACCATGGTATACTGTATTATATCTTATATGTATTGTAGGAAAGTACACATATTATAAATGCACTTTAAGTAAATTGTTGTTACGGAACGTCGTATAAAAATATGATAAAATATGTTTTTTTATTAAGTTATCGTTCAGTCTTTTATACTTTGTACACTATGGGAGTTATTAAAAGATGATACGTACATTGTCAAATTATTGTCTGTCATTCTGTCGATTATTTTTGATAATTTTGATGCTCATCACTTATATTATATGTCGTTTATATTTTTTTATGCATCTCAAATTTGTAAATTTGTGTTAAACTGTACCTACAAAATGTCATTAAATTTAGCGTGCAGTGATCGTATTTACGAATGGTTTTATCGCACTTACGTCATTATGAATTTATAGACAAGTGAATATTTCAAACATTTCAAAATTTAAACGATAATTATTTCGTATTTAATTTTATACGAATTTATTATATTATTATAATATTATAATTATAAATAATAATATATTAATTGTTATGTAATAATATTTAATATTGTAAAAATTAAAATAACTATACTACTATACATTACATAATTTTCACGTAAATTCATTGTATTTTTTTTTTATTTTTTATAATATTTAATTATATTATAGCGGTTTTTTTTTAGTTCATTCACTCTGTAAACTTTACAAAACTAACAAAAGTGATTCAATACTTATAAAGTGTTGTTATAATAGTAGTCGTTAAATGATGTGAGCTGGTTTATATATCATTTATAGTATTATTTTCTACTCCCGTGACGATGGTAATATAATACATAATATTTGTTTATAATTTTATTGTAACATATTATTATTATTATTTTTTTTTTTTTTTTATCGACGTCACGCGATATTATTGTTACATCAGGATTTTTATGTGTCGGGAGTGATCAGATTGACATTATCGCGTTATAAAAATGAACACATTTTAATCACTCTGTACAGCGTATACACGCAGAAATACACCTATACAATATTATAAAGATAAATTTCGAACATTTCGCCGTGCAACCGTCATAGTAATAATATATTAAACGTAACGTTTATATTATTATCTATATAGCCAATAGTGTGAAAGAATAATATTAGAAATATGTTTAATAATCGGATCGTTCCCGCTTCGAGAAAATTCTCGTTATCCGCATATTATATAATACGTGTATATTATTTTATTGTTGTGAAAAAAAAAATACATATAAAATCGAGTAAAACAAAATTATTATAGCATTGTTTACAGAATTCGAAAATCAAACACGTATCGGATAGTTAAATAATTTAAATGCGATTATGCTTCGGATATAAAAAATATAATATAATGAATATTTTTGTCAATGGACGGATATCATAATATAAAATGGGATATAGAAAAATAACGCTTATAACAATAATTTATTATACATATAATCTGGCACGGCGGTATTGTATATTATTATGATGGTTAAACTAAACAAATTGTGTTTGACGGAGTTCGTTTTCTGAGAATTTTACCATTTTAATACAATTTTTAAATGACGTCAGTGCAGCACGTCGTCGAAATGTAAACATTATAGGTACAATATTATAATTTCTATATAATTATTATAAAATGACTCGACAAATGGTTTTAAAAATTTAAAAAAAAAAAATTGAGCTTATTATATAAGATATAACGCGTACTACAATAATATTATAATATTATTATTTTGGGATTAAATATTCCTGAAATTAATTAGCTATACTTTTGCTCGATCCTTGGCTATACGAGCGCGTGCTCTGATGATCGTTAAAAACACGAAATCCGTACGATTGCGTAATTTATATATGATAATATTATCTCCTTGGATACGAAAATTTCCAGGGATATTGGATATTTTTACTGTTTAACCTCAGTCGCGTTTTAATTCGAAAATTCGAAATGAAAACGGATGAAAAACGTTCATAATTCAATTAGTGCGCGCGTGGGTAATATATTTATAGAACGAAACGGCGTTTAACCGGACGAGTAAACGATGACAATGAATAGGTAAATGGTAATTGCAGCAAGCCGCATTAATGTTTTTGCAATTAAAACGCCACTTGTTACATATTATGTATTATTATATTGACGTGGGCGCGGGAAATAAACGGCGCGCACGCGTTTATAATTGTTCGCGGCATATTAATATAATAACATATTATCGCCTGAGTGTAATCTACCTTGTTATTACAATTTAATGACGTTATAAATTATTCTGACAAAGTTTTCTCCAAGAAGGACCGAAAATAAACGTAAGACTTTATTATAGTAACCACGGTTACGTGTAAACCGTAATGCATGGATTTTATTCTAGGTTATTATTATTCTTTTTTTTTTTCTTTCCATGGAACTATTCCAATAACGCGCGACATTTTAACCGTGTTAATCTATACGTTGGCTTTGAACAAAGCGTATACACACGTTTGCTGTACACGCAACACATAACTTTTCTGTTTCCAAAGAGTTTTTATCACAATAAATATGAGCTTATATTTACGAAGCGATTGGCCTATGAGTTTATATAATATATATATATATATATATATATATATGATACGATGAGGGAGTCGTTCGATTTTCGCGACCTCAGGTTTCAGAGAAAAGCCGATTCTCGATTCTTGGCTCAAAAACGAGCTATACTATAATTTATTTTTAAGATGAATTTCCTAAATTATTATATGGCGCATTAAACTTTGCGTATAAAATATACATTTATATTATAACTATAACATAATAATAATTTATTATAACATTGAGAAAAAATATGTTAGTAATAAAATTATATTATATTATAACGTCTCATGTTGGTTCACAAGTCTGACCAAATTAATGTTAATTGTGTATTTTGTTTTTTAGACTAGAAATAATAAATCGTCTTATTCGAGTTAATTTATTAATTGACTCTATAATAATATAATATATAAAAATATAAATATTATATTGTACGTAATAATGCATATTATAAAGAAAAATGGTCAAATCAAGTTTTCTATTTACTATACTAAAATGAAGAAAGAAATCATTTGGATCCGAGATCAAAGACAGAGATCAAAAAAGTTTATAAAATATGTTTGACATTGTTCATGGAGAAATTAAGAATATTTGAAATTTAGGTTAGAATTTTGATATCTGGAATAAAAGAATAATATAAAATATAATATAATTTTATTTGTAGAACGATATAAAATATTATGTGGAACGAACAAAGACGTCTTATATTTTATTTTTTTCTGTTACATTTTCGTCCATGGACTTTAATATTTTATACTTTACAGGAAAAATTGGTTAAACATTTGATATCTGCTATGAAGTAACGATATTATAGTGTTTAAATTATTATTATTAGTTTATTATAAATATCGAATCAAACCGGGCTGCACAATTTGATTTATCGTAGTGTCTTAAAATATTATTATTCTTTATCAATAATTCGTTTATATATTTTTTTTTTATTTAATAATAGTAATAATAATAATAAAAAAAAGCGATGAACCGACCGAAAACTAAATTTTTGTATACACAAACACACACGATATTATTTTGTTTCTCGTGACTGCAAAATATGTAAATGTAACAATATATTATAGTTTATTAACGTGAAATCGTTTATTTTTCTATCTCTGTTTTCATTATATAATAACACTGTGATTTCGAGTACTGCGAATTCCCAAAACTATAATACACGTTCGCGCGATTATTTACAACGTCCGATGTCTAGGAGCATTATAAACATTTACTCGTTTATATTTTGCAAGTTCACGCGATTTATTTAAAATAACATACATTTTTGGTACGACGTGCACAAATCGCGTTTTTTTTTCTGTTTAAAAAATATAATACACATCGTCGGCTAGTGCAAATTGCCGAATAATCTATATATTTATTTTATACATATACGAGTACATCCGAGTTTATTTGCAGGCAGCATAAGTTATAAAATTAACACAATGTACTAAAACGGGGGGTTTTTTTCTTTTTCTTTTTAGCAAATTTTATTATTTATGCACATAATACTTATTATATTATACGAGTATAAACCAGACGCGCGATAAATAATTGTTCCATTTGTAAACTTGTTATTCCGTGGTTTTTGCGATTCGTCGGAATCATAACGATAAAACAATAATAATAATAATAATATATAATATATTATAGGGACTATTTATGACTTCTGTGTAGTATAAAGACGCAGCGAGAAAAATATTATGATGGTCTCTCGCGGCGTTTTTTTTCTGGAACGAACGTCGGACTTGGACGCCTTATCTGCAAGTGCTAAGTATAGATAATAATAATTGATAATAATTAATCACTATATAGAACAAAATCATAGTAATAGTACAGAGACGTAATTATTATTATTATTATTATTGTTATTATTTCTCGACTTACGTTTTTCAAATACTTAAAAATATCTGTCCTCGTGTTTATATTTTATACACCTTATTATACGATTAATCGTTTCCAATTATAACGAGCGATTTCACGCGAACGCAGTTTTTTCCTTTATAGTTATACTCGCCATATTATTATTAATTTATTATACACCTCAGCGTTCGGTTTCCATATCGTATCCGTGTAATAATACACAATTATTAGTAAATTCGTTTTTCATCTATAAATACAATAAATTAATATTATTATGAATATGATTAAAAAATAAAAAAAACGTTATTGACCGCCAACGATCGCAGAGGACGCGCCTATATTATTATTATTCCGAGCCGGAGGACGATATATTATTATCTTATATATTATACTTATGCGAGGACGTTCGTTTTCGGCGACCACGAATTCCGCAAGTCAACCAAATATTGTAAAATGTGCGTATTGATTTTTTATAGAGATTCTTCCTTAAAATTAGTCACACGCGCACGCCGATAGTATAAAAGAAATGGTTAATAAGCTCGCAGAAAAATTTGGCTTCCTATTAGAAACGATATTTTATGAAAATAATATATTATAATATTGTTGTCGAATAATTATTATTAAAAAAAAAAAAACGCGGTTCACTTTTTCGAACTTTTTCAAACGTTTCTTATGTTCAAACGATTTCCATACTCTCTTGAAAATTTTTTTTTTTTTTCGTTTTTCTATTATTTTATAAGTTTCCAATATTTTATTTCGTTATAGCTATTATAAAAATTTATATTATGTTTGGTTTAAATTTAAAGTCATTGTAAAAAGAGCTGAGCTGATACTAGTGTGGAAGGGATCAGTGGCGCGTTTAAGGGGGGACAACTGGGGCCAATACCCCGGGCGCTAAATTTTAGGGGCGGGAAAATTATTATGGTTTACCATTACATAAAACTGAAATCTTTTCTATTTTCAATTTTGTCTGGAATATTGGTATTATAATAAATTATTATTATAAAATAAAGATTATAAACGGTTTCATACTCGTGTAAAAGCGGCATGGGATTGCGATAATGGCAGATATCATTAATATAAATATATAAATATTATCCTGATTTATTTATGCATGTATAAACTGTGGCGGCCATTCCATTTTATCAGCAAATACAATAACTCAGGCAATTTTGAAGTTAGAGACTTGAACATTTTGTTAGGTATTATAATGTAGGTGGTAAAATTTTGGAACCGTTACGTTAATTTTTCTACAAAATATAGGACTTTGAATATTTCGTAAAATTCTCGTTTTTACGTATATAATGTTTGATAAAATTGGCAATTTTTGGTATTTAGGTCTGAAAATTTTACTGAAGTATACTTACATATTACTTAACATCATACTATAATATTAGAAAAATCCCTAATCTCAATTTTTTTTTAAAGCTGTTTTAAGTTGATATTTTTAGTTCAAACGAAAATTATAATCTGACTGAACTTCGCTCAGAATCGTTTTTTCGAATGCAATGGTTTATCATTGCATTCAAATTCTAATTAAAATTAAACGCTATAATTCGCACACTTTTATCTTATACGGCAGGAGTATCAGCTAGTCTTTTTAAATATAAACTATGAAATATTTAGATAAAATTTAAAAATTTCTTGATGGGGAGGGGAGGGGCGGGGCGCTAGTAAAATGTTGCCCCAGGGCGCTTAATGCCTAAATACGCCACTGGAAGGGATACAGGTGTAAAGAGAATAGTGTTGAATTTTGATTAAAATTTGAATGCAATGATAAATTATTACATACGAAAAAAACAATTCAAAGCGAAGTACTGTCAGGTTTGAGTATTTATATATTGAATAAATGAGCAATGGGCATTCATTTAAGTGTTTTATGTGCATAGGGCATTTACATTGAACGTAGAGACTGGACGAATGTAAAAATTTTAATCAATATATTTATTATCTGATGAACTTCGCTTAAAATTGATTTTTCGAATGTATTGATTTATCATTAATTAATTTTAAATTTATCATTATTGTAAAAATATTCAGAAATAAAAAGAACAATCCTTATATGGATTTTTAGATTTTCGATTACCTACACTAAAAATATTAACTTTAAACATCTATATATAAAAAAAATTATTGTAACTTATAATTTTTCTAATATTTTGGTAACATTTTAAGGAATATTATATGAGTATACTTCAATAAGATTTTCAGTCCTTAAAACCTAAAATTGCCATTTTTATCAAACATTATATAGTTAATAACGATAATTTTAGGAAACATTCAAAGTTATATATTTTGTATTAAAATTAACGTAACGATTTCCAAATTTTATCACGTATATAATTAATTACCCAATTGATTACTAATAAAATTTGCAAGTCTCTAAAATTGCCTGAGTATCGTAAAATATTGAAATCGAGTTTGTCGAAATTTCAATATTTTCGTGAAAAATGCCGTATTCTCGTCGTTTTTTCTATCGCATAGGGTCAATTTTGAGAAATTCGAAAAATGATCTAAATAAAGTACAAACTACATCCACTTTCCAACCGGAAACATTGCTATTCGTGAAAATCGGACCATTACTTCGGGTAGTAAAAGTGTCTTCAGACATAAAAAAAAAAATTCACACATCATTGTAAAATCAATATGTCCTAAAAGGACACACGTTTTTGTAAAACCAATACGTTTTTCGCCTCGCTCAATATCTAAAATCTAAAATACGAGTATATGTTCATGTATATTGTACAATTGAATAAATGATAAATTGTAAATTTTTATCGTTTAAAAACGGATAAATATATATTATATATGGGTGCAGGATGCGAGTACATATTGTAAATTATTATAATATACGGATGACCAGACGTTATAAATTATTCGGATCGATTAATAACGATTAAAATTTATTATCGTTTTATCGGTGCCGGTCGCGTTACGGAAAACAATAATTTACATTTCAGCTATGTTCGCCGTCCACTCATTATTATATTAAGGTACGTACAAAAAATTAACCGTATATATTACGATCCAACCCCTATTATACGAAACGCGATATTAAATAATTGATAATAATATTAATATTATATTATTGTCGGTCACGATTTTCGCCGGCGTATAATATAATAATATTATTATGTGTGTATATAATTATATCGTCGTTTCTTCCATACAATAATATAATAATTATTATTATATCGGACACCGTGGTGTGGTGGTTAATATTAATTATAGTCATTTTGTATTCCCGTCGTAGGACGTCCTTTATAAAAAAAAAAAAAAAAACAATAAATAAATACAAATATCACGAGGTCTCGTGCCGTACACAAAGAGTCCGCCAAGTGAGTTTGGTCAATGACTTAAACATTTTTCATATTCCGTAAGTTATTTTTTTTTTTGCAAAATATACCGTTTTTGAGTATTCATAGTATACAGGTAAATACCAATTACCAAATATATACAGTGGAACCAACGTCGTTTTTCTCCGTGAACGTTTATGTTATTTTTATTATTATATCATAATATCGTCGGGTAAGACTCGAAAGAATTCCTTAATACCTATATTCATTTATAATATTATAATATTATTACGATCCGTGTAAATAATAATAATAATAATAATATACGTGCGGGTTATGTAATAATTAAAACAACACTTAAGTATATTATATATATAATTAAACACTAATTATTGTTTAACGCCGGATAACATCCTGTATACACGTTATGATATATACGTTATGTTTAATTTTAAAGTATCCTTGCCGACACACATGTTCAAGCCTTTCACCGACATATCGCGGTGTAAATCGTCCCTGAACTCTTATAATAATCGATTCGCATTGACAATATTATAATAATATATCGGGCCGACAAGTACGGAATACATAATTGATTAGTTTTTAATTTTTTATAATATTATATTATGTTATGTATGTATTTTGGCCGACCCCAAATAGTTTGGAGAGAAGAGGAAGTAGAAGAAGAAGATATACGTATTATGGTGGGATGAACAGGGATGCACGTCCATATTGTCGGTCAGACTTGTAGACGTCGTAATATTTGGTTTCAAACGCGTATTATCTAATATTATAATATGGGGAAAAAATCAAATACAATCTTGTATAGACAATGGACATATATATAGTTATATTATACTCGTTCAAAGCAATTAATGTGTTTATATTTTGTTCGTATATTATATTGGTTCGTTAAACTCGTCATTGTTCCGAAAAAAAACTAACCAAATCTGTACTCATCTACTCATATAATCTATCAAAGTGTAGGTACTTATTACTATTAACGTATAATATAATATATATTAAACATAACCTCAAACATTGATGCAAATAATAAATTAGAGGGCAAATTTCCTATAGAATATGTATAAGAATTAAGAACGCGTATCATATCGAAACAACTAAATTATATGCGTATATAACTCTATATATTACTAAATTACGTATAGGCCTATCATTTTTGATTTGATTTTTATGAAAAGTATACATTTTGGAAATATGCGAGAAATGAAATTAATAATAATATGTACATCAACTTTAGAATAAATATATTATTATATTTAAAAAAAAAAATGACCGTAGCATATATTATTATTTGAGATAACGACGATGACGGAAGTCTTATATTTGAAATATTAAGTACTATAATATAGTTAAAGACTCGATCCAGGGAGATAGATTTGTATACCGACCAACAGAATACAGCTGATGGATGGAGTCATAAACACGACGGTCACCAGAGAGGCGGACGCAAGACATCATATTACATAAATGAAAAACGCAATAGTTACAGATGCGGATGAACTCGATAGAAGCGTGAAAAAGAGTCCTTGCTGCAAAACTGTTAAGTTGCTATAATAAAATGCATTATAATATTATATAAATTATTTAAGTTTATTTTTTTATTTTTTTTTATATACTTATTACGATATAATAATTTGAATAGTTAACGAGTTATAAAGAAGATTTTTTTTCAACAATGATAGTATATAAGTAAGAAAAAGTTAAATTTTTTCATTATAAAAATATTCTCGCCGGAAACGCGTAAAATATGGCATAGAGGGGGTTTTTTTAAGTAAACTTTCGGTTTCCTATTTAAAGAATTATATTACGTTAAAAAATATAAAACGATAGCATAATAAATACGTCTCGCTGTTATTAAGCGTATACATAGATATAATATCTCAAAATCTCGAACGGTAAAAAGTTTTATACCCCCCCCCCCCCAAAAAAAAACCATAATATTTTTACGATCCATAACGGGTAGTTGAACCAATTTAAAATTCGTGTAATATAATAATTATGTACAATAAAACGACGATATCGCGAAATATTATAATATTATTCATTTCTGTGAAATCGTAGAAGACTAAAACGAAAATTCTCTCGAATAATCATAATATGTGCCTACCAATAATAATAATAATAATAATAATAATAATAATAATAATAATAATAA
>JAIUCT010000001.1:25442207-25452321 GCA_021307375.1 Tetraneura akinire | reverse complement strand
TTATTATTATTATTATTATTATTATTATTATTATTATTATTATTATTTATTACGATAACGGTCAATGTATTTCGGTGAGATGACGAGAGAAGAAATTGTAAATATACGAAGCGAAGAGTGTTCATTGCTGTAGACCGAGATATCTAAAATAATGTGAAATCTAAATTTTCTAACGGTTTAAAATTTGACAATATTTATTTATCTGAACCCACACGGCCCACTATACATACTGACCATACTGTCGAAAACTTTTGATTGTACTCGAAATACACGCATTTAGTCAAATGTGAATATTTTCAAAAATGATAATGTAACGAAATTAATAAAATATTGATCAAATTAACATTGTATAAATATAATATTATTATAAAAGTCAAAAGAAATCGAAGGTGAACGAATGTGTTCGAAAAAGTCGTAAAAATATAAAATATTCAAAACATAGGTTAGGTTAAAATAGTTTTCGACTTCTTGTGACGAAACGAAAAAACATAAATACAAATACAAATTATAATCACCTCGTGTATCGTAATATATATAATAATATATTATATTATTTTGTTATTCACCGAAATATCGCTGGGAACGAGCCAGCCAAATGACAGCTCTTCGTGTGTGCACTGTCGTATACGTACAGTGCGAATTTAATACCTAATAATATTTTTTTTTTACTATTAATATGATACTGTTATGAATTCAAAGACAACGAAATAAACAAAGATAAATTGTATTATTGTGAATAATAATAATGATAATAATAATGATAATAATAATGATAATAATAATGATAATAATAATAATAGGTACGCATGTGAAAATGTTACACCTCCCTCTTCTGCCGGTTACGATATTCCGAACCGAAAAAATTATGAGTCACAAAACCGACTTTAGATCCGGCAACGCGATGAATCACATTTTGCACATTTTTTACAACAACATAATACGGATGACAGGACTTGTGTAATGTGTACTGTTGCGAATACGTAATGTACCATAATAAAAACATTAATAATAATAATAATAATAATATGTATCGTCGTGTTAATAGAATATTATTTAGGATTTTTATAAATTCGATAAATTCAATCGTCTTCTTAATAACGTAGGTACATGACCCGAAAATTGTATATAATATGAAAATTACGTTGTACTTGTGCGATTTTATTTCATACGACAAAAATGAAAAAAATAACTGGTTTTTTAACAGGAACGAAAAAGAAACAAGTTTTTAATCATTTCGGTTAAGTCTTAAGTATACTTATCCATACAATTTTTATATACGCGTGTGACCACTGGTCACTGTAAATGTTATACCAATAGGCTGCTGATAAATCATCTATCACGTTCGTAATCACAATTCATTATTGTCGTTAATTATTGCAATTTTAAATATATATTTCATGATTTCCTTGAAATAATATACTCGTACGTTAAAAATGATAAAGATTTCATTATACGAAACATCCTAAATTAAAATCTTTATATGGGCGTAAAAAGAAAGAGAGGTGATAATAATTTAATCCGTATGGTCGTAGAAGACCAGTTTCGTATTATGCGCGTAATATTCAAAAATAATTCCGATTCGTCTATATGATGATATTGATGAATTGAAAAACGAGAACACGGAATGATGTAAACACGTAATAATACCATCGTGAAAAAAATAAAATAGGACGGTTCATTTAAGTACCTACTAAAAAATATACACGAAATTAACTATATGATAATATATTCAATACTCGTAAATCATAAAGTAGTAGCAGGTACCTATATCAGAATATGACGTTATAAATTTATAATATTATTTATTATATATAGTCATGAAAACGTGTACACATAACAATGTGAAACGTTTAAAAATGAATATTTGTTTATTTTATAACGTTATGATAAAGAGAAAACAAATTATCAGTTTAATATTTAAATTTTAATTCAATTTAAAACACAAAACGGTTAATAATTAAACGTGTTTACTGATTTTAATCAATATAATATTATTATTATCTCTTATAAATAATATAATTTTGTGAAAAATAAACATTTTAAAAATTCATATAAACCAATTTTGACGTTGAGTATATTATGCGTGTCCAATAATTAATGAATATAATTATTATTATTAAAGGCGTAGAAAAGATTGTTAAAATAATATTCCACACGAAATTATAATTATATAATATATAAAAAAGACAAAAAAAAAAATGTGTTCCAGAGAAATGTTTTTGAAATTACTACGAGTTTACTATTATAATGATTAATGACTAATGATCATAATATAAATAGGTACGTGAGAAAGATTTTGAATAATTTTTTCAGTCGATAATAAATTTTTCAATACAAATGTCATCGAATTTTTTCACATCATTCATCGTAGTTTTTTTTTTTTTTGTATAATATTTTAAATGTATTTACGATAACATAATCAAAACGCTTGTTTAAAGAAAAATAAAAATAATTGAAAAACAATAGTTTATATTTATAATGAAATAAGCCTTTTCATAATATAATAAATAATATTTACTCGATATACGAATACATTATAGGTACGAATAATAATAATAATAATGATAAAAAGAAGAAGTGGCATGACAAGGACATCATAATTGCACGCCCATATCAATTTTTATACCGCGCATAATATTAATATTATAGTAATGATGATAATAATATTATTACGAGGCCTGGTCAAAATACTCCAAACGTATATCATCAAATTGTAGGTTTACATAATCAGAAACGGTATTTTTGGTAACCATGGAAACCGTATAATAAATACAGGCACACAATGGGAACGTACTATTAACGAATTTATGAATCTTCAAACGGATACGTAAACCACTATATAGAGTGTTGGTCGTATTAAGAAATCGTAACTTTTTGATATTTTTCGGACAACAAATTCTGGATTCGAAATAATAAAATATGATATTATTATGCTCGATAATATTAGATTTATCAAATATTTTTCGAAACGATCAAATTCATTGCAATATAATAGATAATATTATTATTTTTAAAAAGTCTAAAAAATAAATAAATAAAAATCGTACGTCGCAAAATATTATCAAACATAAGGAAATATTAGAAGATATTATTACAAAAAATATATTAATTTTTAAGTATTCACAATATTTCACACACACACACACACACACACGCGCGCGCGGACATTACCGGAAACATTAATTATTTATATATTATAAAAACCTAAACACAGAATAATAATATCGTTAATTTATTGCATACGCTTAATAATGTCACAGTATATTAGAAACCGAAAAAAATGTAAAAACTTCATTTTGCGGTTATGAAAGGCAGGGTCACATCAATGATTAATTATAACATTTCGGTATATGATGGAAAATAAAAAATAAATTGCTCGAGGCTTACATACGAGTAGAATAAAGGACGGTGGGGGAGGCTTTATTCTAATATCAATTTATTTTTTTTTTTCGAAAAATATTTGTTTACTTTATTCGAAATTAACGAAAATGATCATAATTACAAAATTTCACACTTCTATAGTTTGTAAAAAGTAAACATACTGCGCGAAGTGTCTAGCGATTAATTTTTATTCAACAAGAGGGAATTTTTTTTAAAAAAAATCTTTATAGACCTTCGAAAATATCGCGTTGTATTATATTTTGATAAAAATTTTTTTTTATTTTAACTGTAAATTTAAACGAACGGTGGATAAAATGTCCAATTTTACGTTTTCAGATGTTTCAGATTCACACTGCAGCCTATAATGTTATATTAATAATATTATTCCATAATCGAACACGACCGATCGCCGTATATTATAATTGCATTATCATAATTTATATTAACGGCGTTTTGAAATCCGCAACAGGTATTACTATATAGAACAAGAATATATTAATAATAATAATATTATCGGTAATTTAATTTACACCCACGTGATCCGACTTGTATTATAATATTATGTTATGTTATGGCGAGTCGGATTTTGGTAGAAAAAAATGTCAATCATTCGATAATCTCTCGTTTATGAATGAATTAAATGTAATAATAATAATTTTATACGAGTCTGAGTGTTAATTAAATAAAAAAAAAAAAAAATAAAAAAATACCAATCCTATTTTTACCGCTCGCACGTGTGTTTATACGTCGGACGTAATATATAAAATATTATTTTTACTCGTCGGAGTAAATATATTATGAATGTGATAATAACGCAATAATAATATTATGCGATGCAAAGTCTGAATTCGCGAGTTTGTATTTCCGTTTAAATCATGGCGATTATATAATTTAATATATTATTTTGTTTTTTTTTATGTAGAACGGCACGTGTCCGTCGTTAAAATGATAACATTCGCGCGAAATAAATAACAAAAAACGCATCCGTCGTTCATGGCGGAATCCGCGTAAAGGTCGTCGCGTAAAAAATATTTACGAGAAAAAAATAAAAAATTTTTCTAATAAGTCCTTCGTTAATAATATTACAAAAAAAAAAAAAAAAAAAAAAAAAAAAATGATTGTAACAAAACGATATCGTTAACTCTAGATGTATTTATAAAATTGATAATAATAATCGTGACTGGCTTTGAAATAATATTCGCAAACGGATAAATGGTAGTATATAAAATCCGTTTGTCCGACCTTCTCGACACGTCAGAACACAACGTATAATATTATATAAATATATCGAATACAAGACCACGTTAATTAAGGAAATATATATTTTTTTTTTTTTTTTTTTAGATATAACAATATTTCGGACTGATAACACGTCATAAAATGATTATGTAATCACTAATCCATATATATTTCTATTTTTTTTTTTTTTTTACACGTTCTCGACTATCAAAATAAGTACATATAATAATATTATAAAACGATGTATCCCGATGGAATTATTTTAGAACAACGCGTACGAAATAATAATATATGAGTTATACGTATGGAGTTATAATAGTATAAGTGTTTGATAAAAAATATAATATCATATAATCATTTACACGAGAGAGTGAAAGTCGTACATGTAACCACTAATACGGTTAATAATAAGCATACAGATTAAAGTATACCGAAACGTATTGAACAAAGATAATTAAAATAAAAACGGTTTTTAAAACAAAATATTATATTATACTCATTTGATACGAAGAAAAACGAAGGATATGTGCGTACATTAGTTCTACAATGATGTGTAATGTCTTTTTTTCTTTTTACTTTTATGAAGACAATTTTTTTGGATAATAAAAGTGATTCACAGTAACTAAACATTTTTTTTTTTTTTTTTAAATTTCTCAGTACTTGTTTATTAAATATTAATACGTTAATTAATAGTTAGGATAAAAACTATTGATAAATGTCCAAATCACTACTAATTTTTTTTAGTAATTTCGATTTTATTCGTTTTATGATAACTATAATGAAATATAATATAGAAATTCGAACGTTTTATTCATCATTCACATATTATATTATAGATATTTCATATTTTCCAACTATTACTTCGAGTATAATTGAATCTATAAATTAACATTGTATTTTATAAAAAAATTTAAATTGAAATTGTAATCGATAAATTATTATCATTATCATTATAATTATTATTTAAATTATTATTTTTATAACTTCTTTTTATATTTAATACTCGTTATATTTTGTTCGTTTCGGCGAAAATACGGTTTATGAAAATAACGAACGGCATAAATAACGCATAAACAAACGAATTGATGTGCATTTAAATTTTAAAACCCTGACACGGTAACTGGCCTGGAACGTACCAATAACAATAATAATAATAATATTATAGTCTTTCGATTAATTTCAACGATTTATTACCATTATAAATATTAAAATAATGTTACATAACTACTAATAAAATATATTGTTATCCGGGTATCGCGTATTAAATAATAATAAAATTATGACGTATTTACATTATAATATTATTCTCATTTTTACAGCGTGCAAACAATATTATACGATGTGATCGATGCCAATAATTATAAACTTAGACTGCAGAATTTTAGTGATATTAATAATAATATTATATTCTTCTATCTTCGCGCGACGGAGAAAAATTAAGTAGGATTTCGTATTGGTAAAATGTAATGCTGTATACAAATCGAAATATGAAAATATATCGTTCGCTCTTAATTATTCCACTTGATATTATCGAATAATTAATATTAATATTATAATTATTGACAAATCGAACTGAAATTAAACAGTTTGAGGTTATCACGTAAAGTTATTATTATTTATTTACTTTTTATATTTTATTTTTTTAAACTATTTTTCAATAAAATAAATATTTATATCCTATCACTAATTATTTATTATTAATTTTTTTTTCTCTCGACCTGTTACACAGAAAAAGCGACGTTTCTATAACCATTTTTTTAATATTACATTCGCTTGAGATTTGTACTCGATTCGTCGGCTCATCCTATTATAATATAGTGAAACGTTTGACTCGTTAATGCGTTAGTCGTTATGTCATAATAATTATTCTTGCGTCTGTAATCCATTTTAATACGCGAATGGATGATATTTCAAAGACTAAGTATATTATATTATATATATATTTTTATTTTTCAGAAAGTAGAAACCTGAACAATAACCACGCTTGAAATCTATACCAGAACCGTAAAAAACGCGTCGTTTTGGTACACCTATCTGCAATATTGGGAAAATAGATTGTAAATTTCGTGATTTAATATAAACTGGTTATAACTGGTATATAAATTTATACTAGATCAATAATTATACCAATATTTATAAGAATAACGATTTTTAAATTAATGTGTTTAGTACTAGAAAAATAATAATAAGTTATAATTTTTATACGCGTATAGAATCATATATTATAATTTAATATAACTTTAAATACTTATTATATTTTTGTGAGTATAGCCATGTATAGAGGGTAAGACCGGATTAAGGACTTTGTGTTAATTATTTCAAGTTATCACGATTTTAATTTAATATAATGTATTTATGTGTGTGTGTGTGTGTATAAAGTATTATAAATTTATAATGGATTTGAATTTAGGTATTAATTATTTAGATTATAGTTAAAATTAATCGTACCCAAGTATTATAATATATGGTATAAAATGGATGTAAATTTGGGTATTAATTATTGAAGATAATATCGAAAATAATAATTTTCAAGGTAATAAGGTAATACGAGTAGGTTATAGTTTTCTTTTTTAAGATACAGTTAGGTTAAAAAAATAACTATTCGACGTTTTGAAATTTTAAATAATATATTAAATTTTTTTCCTAGGCCATACTGATAGTATAATAGTAGGCAATAGTTGAAATCGCATATCGGAATAACGTTCGATATCATCACGTCTCGTGTAGTCCAGGAATCTTATATTATATCTATTATATTATATAGTTCTATACGTATTATTATCAGAAAGAACGTGGAAAAAAATTCCAATTGCGAACTTTTGGAGAAATCGAAATTTTATAACGTTTTTATGTCTATTTTAAATCACGTACTTTAAGAGTGGAATAAAATTTTTTTTTTTATTACTACTATAACTATAGAAAAAAAAAAAAGTATAAATTAAAACTGTGGTATATTATACGCGCGAAGAACATTTAATCGTATATTTTTCTGAACAATTCGAACGTTAAATACGCTTTTTATTCTTAAACCGCGTCTGTTAAACGCATTGTTTGTGTGTCAGCATAAATAATGCATTATAGAAATCACAGAGCTGCAGCGCATCAATTGCATCCGAATGCACTCGGTTTTCATTATAATATTGTCATTTTGTCGTCGTAGTGCTGTGATCATGACGGAATAATCGTATATTATATGTATTATTATAATAACATAACCGTGGTACAATATGATTACATGTACATGTCGAAACATGGTATTGTTATATTATAGTATAACGCGTGCATGCACTCTGTCTCGGTAATGTTTTGCATTGGTATATTACTATTTACTATATAGGAAAAGCCGTCATCCATTACAACGTGGATGATATGTGTGTTTGTACCATACATTTCAATTAGAATTGTTATACTTGTTAAAGATGTGATATAAACCGAAGTTAATAGTGTTGTTAGGTACATATCAATACGTTACGTGTACAATAACTGGTAAATAGTTATATAAATGTAGTCATAATATAGCGAATCACTACATTATAATACGCATCGGTATCATTTTTTTGAGTTTAAACGAAGCGAAAAATATAGAAATACTCGTATACGTTTTATTTTTATAGACTATAAAAGCAATTTTTAAAGCCAGAATTATGTCTATATTATGAATATAAAATCGGTATTTCGTTTAGGACTTTAGGTCATTTTTAGACATTTCTAACTTAATATACCTACGTGGTAGGAAAAACAAATTAAAAATCACGAAAACTACTTAAACTTTTGAGTTTTGACAAAATCAATAATATTATTTAATATTGTTATGTTTGAAATAATAATATGATATATAGAAATTTAAAATTTTTATTTCGTTTATCAATGTATGCATGAATGTATATAATATGATACATACGTGATACAGTTTTTGAACAGTTATGATTATTATAATCTAACCTAAATACATCATACTCTCTCTCTCTCTTTCTCTTTTGCATACACACTGATCCACTCACACGATCTCTTGCTTATTCACTTATTTGCAAACAGAAATTGGAACCTAATCAAACCTAACCTCTTACCTCTCCCATTCACAAGAACTAGAACTTAACCTTACCCAACCACATCCAACCACGTGACACTTATCTACTCATACACTTACGTATTCATCGACTTCGCCACTTGTCTTATTTAACCAACTATTCAACTGTTAAAAAACTAAACCGCACAACCACTCTGCAGATATCTGGTAACTCAATATAGATTACCCAAACAAAACTAACTTTTACACTCAATCACACTACCCTATAATACCATATAACATCTCGCTCAATGATTTCATTTATTTTAAATATAAATTAAAATTTGATCATAATAAATGTATAAATAAATTTCAGTATTATAATGTACGAGACCTACATGAAATTCCGAATTCTAAAGAATATAACCACTATGAATTAATTAATAAGCGCTCGTTAATTAAACTAATATTATGTTTTTTATTTTGGTCTGACGTTTAAAAAATAATCACTGTTATTTTATAAATAGCGACATTACGTATATTTTTATTATTATTATTTTTATTTATTTATTTTTTTTTTTTTTTGAGGTTATTATAATACTGTATGATATAGCATATTAATATATTATACGTGAACATAAATTTCGCTATAATTTTATATTATGTAAATCTGTGTTCTACGACTTATTTTGCATTTTTAATTAATTCAAAACACGATTACGTTATTTTATGTTGCGTTGTAATTTGTAATGTTAGTCGGTATAGTTTTAATTGTTAGAAAATTAGTCCAAATAATTATTTATTTTTTGAATTTTGTTCAAGCCCATTACTTGGATAACGACTCAATTATATAACCGTATATAGTGAGATAATATAATATTATTTCTTGCTGTCCATCCCGTGATTTATTTATGTATATATTATACGTAAATGTTACTATATCACACAGTGAACGTTGTAATTTTTTAGATAGATATATTGTAAAATAAAATATTATAATTTTTTTGCTTTTAATCACGTATAGGTAATCATTTTATAGTAGTAAATTTTAAAATATTATTAATTATTAATATTTTATGTTATGTTTTTTTTAATTTAATATTGTAATATTGTAAATATTATCAATCGGAGACGATTTTTTTCTCGGCGACAACGTAATACACGTATATTATATACCCATATCAAAAAATGGATGGAATAAAACGCAAACGATCGTATTATCAAATCGTATATTATCATAATGTATGCGAATGCGCGATAACACGGCAATTTAACTGTCTGCGTAATAATATATTATAATATTATAACGTAGGCAATATAGCGAAGGAGATGCGGAGATTTATGACGAGAATGCGCGAAGGACAATGATGGTTTCCCTATAATATACAAATGAATGTACCGTTCTTGAATAATAAATACGATTTCAATATATTCGTGTTCGAATAATAATAATAATAATAATAATAATAATAATAATAATAATAATAA
>JAIUCT010000001.1:25425967-25442197 GCA_021307375.1 Tetraneura akinire | reverse complement strand
TAATAATAATAATAATAATAATAATAATAATAATAATAATAATAATATTAATAATAATAATAATAATAATAATAATAATAATAATAATAATAATATTTTATAATAAAAATATAAATAAGTAAATTTTATATAATTTTAATTATTATTATTATTACCTATTATTATTATTATTATTATTATTATTATTATTATTATTATTATTATAATACAAATATACCGATTTCGCTTTAAAAATGTATCCTCTCCTCAAAAACGTTTAAACGTGTACATAATATAATAGGTATTATTATATTATATTCACACGTTTTAACAAAATAACAACGGGAACTATATAGAGAAAGTAATTATGTATTTTAGTTATCTAAAATTAACTTTTAACAACAAATAAAACTTTTATTTGTTTTAGATAACATTCTCAGAAACCATATAACACGGCTAGTTAACGTAATATTTTATCGCAATTCGTATTTGTGTAACAGTTAGTATACCGTATTT
Source organism: Tetraneura akinire (assembly GCA_021307375.1). Classification (NCBI taxonomy): domain Eukaryota; kingdom Metazoa; phylum Arthropoda; class Insecta; order Hemiptera; family Aphididae; genus Tetraneura; species Tetraneura akinire. Next base: position 25,441,702 of record JAIUCT010000001.1, on the reverse strand, counting down.
TAATTCTTTTTTAAAGAAATACTCCCATAACGATTACACCTATGTGTGCTTTACTTAAAATACGTTCCATTGAAATCGTGTTACAAAACAATACTTAGATTTGACATATTATTATTATCAACGTGCATTAGATAAAAAAATATAATAACACGCGTATTAGTTTTAAGAAATAAACTTATACCTATTATATATATATTTTATTATTAACACAGTTTTAAATATTATTACGAATGGTGATTTTTTTTAAAAAAAAAAAGAACCATAAAAGTAATATTAATTCATAATATTGTATTAATTGTACATAAAACATAATAATATAATTAGAGTTATTAATTTTTCGCAATTATTAAATTCATCGTCCGAGGTTATACTCGTATTTACAATGACCACGTGATATCGTGGTAATAAATTTTAGAAAATTGCAGGTTAGTTTGAACGAGTTAAAAAAAAAAAGAAGAAAAATATCAAAATATTCAATATTTATGCATAATATAATACCTAATGTTATTTGAAAATAATTCAAACGCGTAAAAGACAAATAAATGTTCATTATCGTATACGAACTGAACGTGATTAAAGTCTTTGTGTTGTTCAGACTGTTGTAATTATACACATTAAATTCACCAAATATGATTGGTTATTAATTAATAATTATTGTATAATCAAATTGTGAAAAAAAAAAAATAAAATTGTCATTGTAAAGAATTGATTTACTTAATTAAATAATTTCTTACTGAAATGATAAATAAATTCATAATTTATTTTAACTTCCGATAATAATAAAAAATAAAATAAACGGGTTGCAGATGTGGTATAAATTAATAAATGATAAATGATCGCATTTGGAAAAACGATTTGAGCGAAATTCAATCAGATATTATACTGATAACAAATAATTATTATAATATTTTGGTATACGTTTAATAAAATGAAATGTAGGTATACTTTAGACGGATATTTAAAATGTTTGTAAGTATAACGCAGATTATAAAATTATAATCATTCTCAAGTTCCGTAATACGTTATAATTAATACGTGTTATATTTTGTTAGCTATTTTAAATTAATCAAAATATTTAATTTAAATATTTTAAAAGTTCATCAGATTTATAGTTTCGCCGAATATGATATCGTTTTCCAGCAATTTTTTTAGTGGTTTAACTACTCGTATGTACAATGTATGAAACTATTGAAAAATTCAAACACGACTTAAATAAAATATACGTCCATTACGATATTGTCTATTATTCTCCATTATTTGTGGTATAATCGGACCATAAATTTTGTTTTTAAAATAAATATATAATAAAATAAATAAATAATATTTTATATTATATATATATATATATATTTTATATTTTATATTATATTTTAAAAACACGAATATCATAATATGCATTATTGTTAAATTTTAAAATTTGAAGGAGGGTAAAAAAATAATTTTACTTATACATTTTCAAAATTTTCACCATATGTAGACGTAGGATTTGGTAAAACACACATTATCGAGTAATGCCTATATATTATTCACATTACCATTTACCGGTAACATATGCGTATTTTTTTACAATATTTTACTAAAATTTTAAAATATTTTTAAAAATTTTTTTTTAACAGATATTGTTTTATACTGATGTATGGCAAATGTTAATATAATATTATATTATATCTAAAGATAACGATATGATATTTTAATGAACATCGGGGAAGTTTACTAATATTACCTAGTATACAAGTTACTTTTTTCTGCAATCTTGCTGAAAGTTGGTAGTTTTTCCTACGTTTATAGAAAGTCGTGGCACACCTTTGTATAGATATGGTTCTCATGGTTTATTTTTTCGTAAATAATAGCACGTTTGGGGACTAAAAGAGATAAAAAAAAAATAACGGTTGAATAGTATTTTTATATGCACTTCGTGTATTGTTTGGATGATAATTTTATGTAGGTATAAATAAGTATATAAAAAATATGCATGCTATCCACTGATAATAATCATTGTGCAACTATACAGAGCGATCGGGATGCGTGTATAGTGTGTTTACAAAAAGATGATATTTTCATATCACTCCGTTTATTTAAAATTATCATTATCAAACACTTATGACTTATCGTAGATACGATTATTAATATTATTCTCTTTAATAAAATAGCCTTACCCAATGAGGAGATTATTATAGATTTTACAAATTTAATAACATTTTTAACATAATAATTTATTGTAGTAATATTGAACACACAATTTTTTTTTATTAAATTATATTTTATTTCTTTATTTTTAACCTTCAATGAATACATTATTTTTTGATTTATTTTAAAACTATACCAAACATATTAAAATATGTTATTTATCCTTGCTTCGTATTTATTTATCATAATATTATGTTTAATCAAATAATATTTAATTATATGATAATATTTAATATCGGTTGCCTTATTCGTTTTGCACATATTAATCATAAATTATTCATTATTCGTAAGTCAAGTAGTTAAATATATTTACTGAAAAATGCTAGAAAAAATCTTATTATCCGTTGATAAAATAATAATTTTTAAAAAATGTAGACGATGATTTTTTTTTATTATCACAAAATCCAGATATAAATATTTAAATGAAATCAATATTATAAGAATACATAATTATAATTTGTTAATTATTTATTTTAAACGATTAATTTTGTATGATTTACCTGTAGAATAAATAGATAAGTTACTCATCGTCATAAAGTATACATAGAGGAAAATTATTGCACGTATAGGTACTCATTATTATTGCCGTTAGTCATCAAACAAGTGAATAGAAATATTTAAAACTATAAAATATTATAACCACATACCTTCTTTGAGTCTTTGAATGAAATAATTAAAAATGAATGAACGATTATAAAAATATTCTTACTGCATTTTAACGACGTGCAATGTGGTCGAATTTAATAATTATTAATATGTGAAGTTATAATGTTAAGTTTAAAATTTGAACATACGTAAAAACAAATTTTTACGTAATTTACTCTTATAGAAATTTATAATAAACGTGAAATATATTTATACATTTATTTTTTAACCTGCAAACTTATGTTATGATGGCCTATACTTTAAAGGATTTCTAGAGATGTTTCTGTTGATATTTACTATTTAGAGTGTATTATGCGTGTCTAGAATTCTAGATCAACAAAACACAAAAGTTGTGTGACGATGAAATATTAAAATAAAAAAACTACGAATACACATAATACATGGGTACTTGATAACATATTGTAGAATATTAATCAAACGACTAGTTAGGTCGACGGGTGTTGTAATGACGTTTAAAAATTAGTAAGTCTAATATAAAAATACGAGTTTGATGAGCAGTGAAGGGACTAGGCCTTTTATTAATTATAACCTAATAAAAATTATATAAAAATAAATAATTTTAATACACAAAGTGATGAGAAATTCACGCGTTTAATTTTAATAGAAATTTTACAATTTCTGTGAATTGTAATGAAAAAATTTTAATTATAAAATCATTCGATAATAATAATATATAAAAAGTTTTAAATATTCTATCTTTCTTAATGCTCTCTTAAATCATTTTTCCGTCAAAAATGTAATCATCGTATAAATTTTCTATTTTTCTTCGACGTACAGCAATATTCTGAATTTCTGATCACTGTATGTGTATTATGATAATATGGCATAAATACGTAAATTTAACAGTTTTTCACTATATATTATTATATAGGTAAGTACAAAAAAGTTAAATAAAAATATGTAGGTACAAAGTTAACTTCATTAACGGTTACATATTATAACATAATATAATTAATTAATTCATTAACTCATTTTTACATATTTTTATATTTAAATGATACTATACGTATATAATGTTAAATAAATATTGGTGAAATGGTGACTAATATTTTAATCTTAGATTATAGACTAAGATTTTTTTAGTTAAATTATATAAACGCATAATTTATTTTCTACAATACACAGAACACACACATACATGTGTGATAAATTATTAGATATTATTCATATTAGACGTCTTGATAAAAAATAAGAAATCTACTTTAAAAATGTAATAAATTTTTTTTTTTTTAATTAACGTGTTAAAAATTGATGTATTATAATATTAAAATATTCAGTTTTATCATAACCTTGTATGTTGTTCTTTGTACAATCGTTAACGTTACTTATTAATATTATTATATAAGTTTGTCTAAAATATTTCGATTATAAAAATGTATTCTAACTATATTAATTACATTCATCATTGGTTTAACGTGCAACGCACAGATGAAACATATATTTAAAATAAGAAAAATTCATTAAAAATTAAATTCTATATATTTACTATTTTAATATTTGAAAATTCGGAGGAGAGAAATTCAAAATTTTGCATTTTTTTAATCAATCGTAACAATAAATAATATCTCATGAATATTATAATATTATTGGACGTATTATTATTATTTACATTACATGAAAAAGTGTATTAAATTACATATCAAATCATTGCTTATAATTAAAATAAAATCGATATATAACTATTGACCTAATCGTCAAATAAAGCGTTTAAAAACCAAAATAAACGATTATCATTGGAAAAATATAATTAAATATGATAAAAAATAATGAAATCACTTTTACAAATAATTTATACTTTAAAATGCGTATACTATTCACGCATTTAACTACTTTAAGTACCTATTTATAATAACTATACAAATTTATTGTGTAAATATATAAATAATTTTAATTTGATTTGATTTATTATCGCGCTTGTTAATTTAGTTTGTATAGTAAAATATAATACACGAGTAGGTACCTACCTTACATTTTTGTTTTACTTTATTTTGTTTATTTTTATGCCACGTCGGCAACTAGGCCATTAGTTGTTAGTTTGCATAATATTATATTCAAAGGATGAATATTAATAAAGAAAAAAAAGGTTATACGATATAATAATTTATATAAATGAGCACAAATAAATAATGCAATAAAATAAAGTGACGCTATCAAAAAAAAAAAAAAAAAAAATTCTGTTATTTCTATTTATAAAGGTCATTATTTTATATTATAATATAAATGCATCGTAAGTTAATTTTTATAAATTTATATCTAATTCTAATGATTATTAAAAATGTATAATTTAGTCGTGATGTATTATTAAAGAGTACAGCCGAATTCAAATAGTTTACGTTTTTCTAATAAATAAATAATATTTCGCTGTGTCTGTGTATCAAGAAGTTTTCAAAATAATAATTTATTAAACATTTAAAAATCAACGTTTACATGGTCATTTCAGATATTATTATGTTATATATATCTCGTAAGAAATTGTACAAAAGTATTCAAAAATTGAAATTATAATCATTTTTCAATTATATAATGCACTTAATTCTATTAATACACAGAAACTTCAGAGAAAATCAATCATTCTGTTCTAATTCCAGATAACTTGTATTTAACCGCATAAATATTTAATAACGAAAAAGTTTAGGTACATACCTACCTGTATTACTTTGTATGTACATAGTTTAATTTAAAGCATTCGTTTAGCCTTCGAAAGGCAACAAACTTTTAATGTTATACGTTTCGAGAGTTTCGATTACTTTGATTGATGTTGGATTATATTTTTAACTCGTTTATGTACAGAAATAATAAATTAAAGCTACGTGATTTTGTCAATTCACATCGTTGCAAAATGGAATTATTCCTTTTTCAAAAATGATTTTTTTTTTTAAAAAAAAATATTGTGAAACGACTTCGAAATGAATTCCAACGGATTCGAACGTCTATTAATATTATGAATTATAATAGGACACCAATATATAGAAACAAAATATTTGCTTGAATTTTGATCATTGATTTAAAACGAATATTTTTTAATTACATTACCATCGGGGTGAGCTTAGATTGAATATATAAGTGAAACACATTTTCTAGGAAATTGATAAATCGACTAAACCGAACATTATAAATAACTACAAAGATCGACTAAATCCATTGACGTTGCTTCAACCCCGACCGCGCTGATATTATTATATATTCTGTCAATTCTCTGTATTCGGAATCGACATTGCGCTTTTGTTTAATTTTACGTGAATCCATGTCAACTGTATATATTTATGTACGATTAATTAATTTTACCTCATCCGTTTTACCGCGTAATGGAATTAAATGTTCTGAAAACAGTAAAGTACTAACACAGAACACAGGACATTCTACACTATGTAAATTTAAAATATTTAATTTTATATAATTACTATAAATATACGATTGATTGGTAATGTTGTAAATCGTATACTCGAAATGAATTTGTTTTTTGTATATTGTATAAATAAACCCCCGTAATGAAAATTTAAATAAACGATTACGAACGACATTACATAGTATCGATTCTAGTAATGAATATATATCGCATCTCGTACAAATCATTAAAAAAAATAAATAAATTTTTATAATTCTTATTAAATTTAACGTAAATATAAACAACGTTTTTTCACTCGCCAATTATTATATTTATAGGTTTATTATCAATAATTTGATTAATTATTTTAAGATTACTAACAATTTATTAAACGTATTAAAACTTGAAACATTTCGTTTTTTAACTATATAATATATCTTACATATTATACATAATAGTAAAATATTGAAGTTGTTTGATTATTATGTAAATTATATCGAAATGTATTAAAATATTAATGACTAAACTTCATTCAGTATCGTTTATTGGAATGCGATAATTTATCAATTAGGTAATTCAAATATTAATTATTATAATACAACATACATTCTTCCATTCCAAATACCTTTACACAACTGTACCTATCTTATTTTTCTTTCCATTAAATTGTAAAAATTAATTAAAATTATCTGACAACATAATTCTTGAATAATATATCTACATTAGAATAATACATTCTTTAGAATCGTATCTTATTGAAAGTCTTTATAAATGTTTCCTTTTAGATAAAGTCTAGGATTTATTATTTATTTAATATAATAGTTAGATTTATGTGAATTTATTAAACAGTGTTGAAAATTCTAATCTTATCATATGATTTCAATTTTATATTATTTATTAAATTTATTACAAAAATATACTTTTATCACAGCTGATACAAATGATAATAAATGAAATATTCAAATATGTAATAACTTTTAAATAATAATATTATAATAAACTACTAACAACTTACCGTTATCGATAATTTAATTAACGACTAGGGATATTTGGTTGCCTATATTTTAATCTATTCGAGATGTTCGTATTGCGCTAAAAACACAGTACATAATAATAACTACTCAAGACATAAAACTTAATGCTTAATGCCTTAATACTATTAACATAATATAATAATATTATAATATATTGTATCCATTTACAAAATTGTGTTTATATAATTGATTAAATTATAAATTATTATAAAACTGTAATAAAAATAATTAAAACAGGGGCGTCATTTGGGGGGGGCAGGCTAGGGCATTTGCCCCACTCTATCAAATCTTCAAAAGTCGGCATTTTCCACATAATATATTATTAAATTAATAATTATAGGTCTTATAATAATAAATTATTTATGAATTGCGATTATTATCTATTAGGTCGGGATCACACTATCGCGGTTGCGCCGCGCGGTAGTACAGCTTCAATATGGTCCACAATATTGATAATCATGTGTTAATAAAGCACGCGGTCAAAACGGTGACGCCGCGTAACCGCAACATACGTCATACAGCGGTTCAAAGCTGCGAAAAGCGGCACAACCGCTATAGTATGATTCCGGCCTAAGCCTAAGGCATAAGTTATTAAGTTATACCATTGATTATAAAAATTAATATATTATAATCAATGGTTATACTAATAACATATTAATATATGTTTAAAATTTATTTATAATTTTAAAAGAAACTGGATTGAAGAAAAGTATGATTAATAAGTAACAGCATAAGTATAGTCTTTAAATTTAGAACAGTACCTAACAGAAAAATATTGGAGATAACGAATAACGCTTTGTGTGTTTCTGCGCCAATATCACTATGCAGTATGCACGTTAAAATGTTTATTATAATTTTTAAAAATAGATCGATTGAGAAATTAGACAATAAACAATAATTTTATATACCTACGACCTACCTATAATAAGCCACAAAATAATAAACGGGTTTATTAGTTGACTGTCATTTTGTTTTAATTAAATCAATGCTGGTGGTTTTATTTAAATTTTATACCTATTTTATTTTATGATATAATTGAGCAACATTAGACATTAATACATTATATCTAGTGTAATTCTAATGTGTAGCAATTAACAAGTAAAACGTAAAGTACTAATTAATTTTATTATTAATTAATAAAATATGAGTTGTCAAAAAAGAAAACGCATTAAAGTGGAATATTTTGATTGCGGTAGTCATTTTTATAATGATTATCGTAGCACACATGAGAAAAATATCCATGAAATGAACTACCTAATGCATTTATTGAGACCCTAAAAATGTGTACAATATTACTAACATTTCCTGTGACACGAGCGATTAATGAAAGATTTTTTCTACTTTAAAACATATTAAATCTTATTTAAGAACTACTGGAGATGAACGGTTAAGTGATATGATGGTTATTAATGTTGAAGGAGAATAAGCATCAAAAATAAATTTAGAAGCTGTGGATATATTTTCTAAAATGAAAAAACGAAGATATCCTTTAACTAATTAATTTTGTTATAATAAATAAAAAAATTTAAATTAAAAATAAATTAATATACACAGTTTAAAAATATATTTGATTTTTTAAGCAACATAATTTTTAATAATCTATCTAAATAAATATAGATAAAAAAATTATTTTGTTAGTTCCCCTCTCCTTGGTAAACAAATTGTTCAGTTGGCAATTTTGTCTTATTGCCCTACTCTACTGAAAGTTGAAATGACGCCCCTGAATTAAAATATCCTAATTACTATAGTAGACAGTAAATTTATAATAACATTTATTAGTCATATACTCATTCATATTTTTATAGTTTTATAAAATCACTACCTAATTACAATGTCCAAAGGAAAGTCCATTTACACGATTTTTAACGTGATCTGAATTCGATAATCTTTAAAATAATAATTATAATTATTTCGTGGTTCTTTCTCAAAATTACATAGTATTACCTCATTCTTATACTTACATTAAGTATATTAAAAATAACGTTTCATTTTAAAGTTAAGTTTTTACTAACTTTTAAGTTAAGTTTAGTTATTGTGGGTTCGTTATCGTATCGATTGTTTTAAATACCTAGAAATTCTCAGTCAAAGAATATTATTTATATTGTATGGATTAAAAATAATAGTTTTATTACATATTATTAACAATTATTACCCATTTAATATATATTTTAAAATTGGTTAATGGAATAATTCACAATTTTCTATAAAATATGATAATATAAAAAAATGACGATTCTTGTTAATTAATAAACATATCAAAAAATTCAAATCAAACTTTTTTACTCTTCGATAAATGGTTTTTATTCATTTAGAGAAAATTGTTATTACGAATATGGTGAATTTTAATATAACACTAGTAATATTATATTGAATTATTTTTTTAATACCTATCCATATACTTAAATAATACGCATTTTAAAAATAGAAATTTAATTGATTATGTAACATTATGGTTTCATATACGTACGTGCATCAATATTGCCTATACAATACGCCGTTTTAAATATAATAAATTAGAAAAATATAATATTTATTGAATTTTAAAATTTATCGATTTTATTGGGATTTTAATCTTATATACGTAAAACAATTATTATTTTATTTATTTATGTATAATAAAATTTAAAATTTTTATCAGTTGTATACTATAACTAAATACAAAGTAATGTCTAAAAAATATATTAATTGATTTGTTTGTTTTTATTGATATTTCCATTAACAATTTATAAAATCATAAAAATAAAAATAAATATAAAATAAAAACTTCACTATCTGTTGAATTGACGTTAGTATTAAAAAATTATAGTGTAATTCGAGTTTACTATATACGATTAGTTATATTGACCAACTCCAACTGAATAACCCATTTTGAACACGAACACTATAAAAATATAGTAGATTCCAAAAAATATTGGTGTGTAACATTTTATTCCTTCGACGTTAGATTATTATTTATTGATGTTATTATCACATTTTTTGTAAACATATTGCAGTGTTATCAACAAAAACTGTATGAAAAGAACCAACACGTTTCACACGTTTCAAATTCGTTTAAACTTTCAACCGTCGTTTATAACTTAGGATCAGATAACTGCGGATCTTAAGTCATATTATGATTGGATTATAACTTTAAAAATATATCATTAATTCGTTTTAAATTGTATTTGCGTAGTTTTAAATTTAAAAAGTAAGTTGTTAACTTCGTGTATTTTTTTCCAATATCGTAAACATCTCAATTACCTAATAATTATAAGTTGAGTATGAACTATATGACGTTATTGGGTGAAATATCAAAATGATTTTTAATCGCGTTATTTTTTTTATTCTAAACAGCGGTTAAATAATACTTCGATTAACCGTGTTAAAACTTAAAAATGAAACTCCGAGATGTATACATAATAATATGTTATAAATATATTATGATATTATTCAATATTTGTTTTCAAATTCAATTCTATACTAGTGGTTTTTTAGTTTTGTGTATATAGTTCTTCCTTGTAAGTTTGAAGCTTTATTTAGTTTATACATTCACAAAACGTTTTTTTTTTTTTTGCTCTCTTTCTTTATGTATAATATAAAAATGTCATTATATTCATTATACTAAATATCGCATAAACACTATTTTTTTAATTGTTTTTCTCATACTCTTATATAGTTTATTACAATAAGTAGTTTTCAAATGAATTGTTTATTGTTATGACACGAATGTCGTTGAATGAGAAATTCAAGTTATAGATTCGAGATGGATACTTATTGTTTTAAACTTGTAATTTCATAATAATTTATATGAATATAAATGTTTATAGCATTATACAATCCGATATCCGAACGTGTATTCCGATCAAAAAAAAAAAGAAAAAAGAAAAAAAGAAATGCGATTTCCATTTTGATGGTTTGCGGTCGACCTCGGTCTATTCGACATACGTTTATATCCAGTATATTATAATATTACTTAGAACTTGTTCAGAATCAAATAAGTGTTCACAGTTTTAGCGCAAAAGAGGTCATTCCGTTTAAGTAAAACGCTTCGCGTATAAAATTATTCGAAATTCGATGAACTTTCGGACGTATTATGCGACGTTTCCTTTCCTCAGAACCACCAGATGCATTTAAACCACCGCCGCCGTTGGGAAATTGTCATCGTACTGACATCATATGTGGGTCCGTCCGTTTGAATAATACATGAAACGCCTGAAATGGATTGCGCACCGGATGAAAATAATTCACTCTTTGCCGTTGAAACTCACATTATATATTTTATAATAATATCATGTCTCGACGCACATAATTTTGGTCCGTTCAAAAATTATTCTTCTCTCACTCGTAGAATATTGACTTTTTCTCCTCTCATTAGGAATCGTATTTTTAATCCTAACCGTTTTATTATATTTTATACCGTGTTGTTATATATACAAAGCTAAATACCTATATCTCATTGACTATAATATATTCGTATATTATTAGGATATATTGATTTTGAGTTTTAATTTTAGATTCTTACAGCGAAGGGAAATTTTGTCAATAATGTTTAATAAAATTTACAAATTCGGGTTTTTAGGTCTGAAAATTTTATTGATGTTCACTTAACTCATTTCCAAATAATTGTGAATATTACATTTACATATGACATTTTTCTTTTTAAACAAATTTATTTTTATCCAATTTGTCGACTGGTTTGTCATCCATAGTACCTGCATATATCACATAAAATATGAGATAAATAAGTAGTAAAATATTTACTTTGTATGTTTATCACTAACCCTTGATTATGGCACAAAATTACGAAATTAATTAATTTGACAACAATTTTGTTTAAATATATACACTAATGGATGTGATCGCAATAATAATTACTAATCGATATTAAAGCACTTAAAATATTTATATGTATTCAATATTTTATTAATTTATTAAGACATAAAATAAAACGGACACTGATATGGCTATTGCTATAAATTTATGATACTTATTATCCATAAAACAAACATTGAAATATGCCTAATGCATAATATTATAATAATAATTGCTATGTCAACTATTTCCGAACACAATTTAGAAAATGTCAAAATTGGGTCGACATAAATGTCAAATGTCAAAAATGTTTTTACGTTGAAAATTGTTATATTATTATCACAAATCTAACGTAGGTACATACTCTCAATATATAATGCAATGTAAGTATGATGTCAGTCAGGCTAGTGTTATAAATAGAACAATTTATAATACTATTATAAAGTATATTCGCATTAATTAAAATTAAAATTTATTAATGAATACTTGGATATAAAAAAAAAAAAAACATGATCGTGTGTAAAATATAATATTACATTATAATGATGATTAATATTATAGTACACATATTGTACACGTATAAATAATTTATAATATAATATGCAAATAATATAATATACTCGTAATAAATATTTACGAATTTACGATATTCACGTTTAACTCTAATTATTAAAAATTTAAATATTTAAAAATTATTTTTAATTAATACATAAATTATGTCGTACTTCTTAGATGTATTATCATTTATCACTATATGTATAATACTTTTCTCTAAATGAATATTAAATATCAAATGATAAGAATAGTAATTGAAAGATTGCTTGCAAAGTATGACTGCGTTGACTGTTATATTACATAAAACATCTTCAGGAACAAACGGCATTTCAACGTAATTAATTAGGTTTCAATAGAGAAAACTTTACTATTCTTGCACGATACGTATAATATTGTGAACGTATAAGAGATTCTTTAAATATTTCATTTTCTTTACTAGTATAATCCATTTGCCAATTCAATTAGTTTATTAGTTAATTAGTTAAAAGTTTGAAAATTAATGTTTGGTAAGAAAATAGTTTATATAATATAGTATCAAAACTATTTTGAATTTAACGACATTTTTATTCTAGAAAAATTAAAGGCTCATTGTTAAGTATACTTAAATTCAAATTTTAATGAACCATCAACAACAACAAAACAGTATAAAATAATAATAAACATTTTATTTTATTTTATGATTATGACTATGACTATATTAAATAAAAAAAATTTTTTATTTATCTGATTTGCAATGAATTGTAATTAAATGTAATAATTAACGCTTAAAGTGTTAAAATTAACATTTTTTATTCATTCCAAAATAATATATATACATACTAATAAAGTCATAGTTTTTATTGTTAATATTCATTTTATAATGCAGGAATTCTTTTATACATGTAAAATATGCTTGGGTTATATTATATAATTTATATTTATGTACACATTTATAGTTCTGCTCTTTTTTCTTTTTATAATATTCTGAAAAAATTACAATTTAAATTTTAGTTTACCAGTATATAAGTACAGTATAGTATAAGTACCTATATAAGTAATCAAATAAATCTTCTATATTATTTAATTGTTCTTCAATAATAATTAGGTAATAAAATATTAATTATACAATAAAAACATATTATTATCGCAATTATTACATTAATAATATCTGTTTATGATTATTTTACTATAATTACTTAATTTTTGATGTTTCAATATTGTTCAATACCAGAAACTTTATGTAATATATAAAATAAATGTTATAAGTTTTAATTACAAATCCGAATGGTCGTTTCTTATAAACACCCCCAAGCAAAAATAAAATAACAAGGGTGTGGAACAAAGGAATTATGCAATGGCAATATGATATAACCTTAGGCGTTTTGTTTGTTTGCTGCTTTAATTATGTACACAAGATCATGTGGAATTTTCGGAATTTTATGAAAATTACATTTTTCACATTATTACTCTGTTTAAAAGGTTCGACATTAATAATAAAAATATCACGTCATACAGAATACAAATATTTCACCCTAAGTATAATACGATAATATCCATCATTATAATTTATAATTAAATTCTAAGGACAGAAAATTAAATATGTAAAGAAATTATACATTTTTAAATTTAATTTGGATAAACACATTATTTCAATAATTGTGGTGTTATAATGCCATTTAACTTATTATATTTAATCGAAAATGCAGTTCATATTATATTTTTATAATATCGAATTATTTTATAGTATAATATAAAATAATTTAATTAGATAATTTAAATTCAATTTTATTGCTTATATACCTAATGATAATTTAGCAAACCATAATCTACTTTAATGTGTATTATGACGCAACTACGTATAAGTTCCTAAAGCAGAACACTTTATATATTATACACATACCAGATAAAGTTTCAAATTTATCGTATATTAAAATATTGTAATTTCTTTAGTAAACGAACTAAATATCTGTAATTAGAGTTAATCTAATATTCTAGTACAAGCAGGCAAAAATTAAATAAATTAACTCGTATAATATATGTTATAGTAATATAGTGTAATAATATTTAAAAATTTTTATTTATTGTCCTGTCCTTAAAATTATTTAAATTATTGAAAATCCACCCCTGTTTCTCTCAACTAATTATAAAAGTTTTAATACATCTTAATTATAATGAAAAATAATTATATTATTTTAATGTTCAACCATGATTCCGAGTTATATTAGTCATTACCTCATTAGACTTTAACTATAATAAAATTACAAAATATGAATTAAAAAGTATACACGTTGAAGAACGATTATAATCGATTTTTTAAGCAAGGATCATCAATTGTTATATTATTTCTTGATTTTTTATTTTTGTCATGATCCTGCAAATGTATGTCTTATAATATAAATTTTATTTTGTTTAAAACGTCTTTGTATATTTTATATGTAAAATGTTTATTTAATTTCAATATATCTACCTATATCGATTTGACATAATAATATTGACTTTCGATTTTTAAACGGCTACACCGTCACATAATAATTGATAAAACGTAGGTTCCTATATATTTTTTTTATTTACATGCTGTTATTTGAAAAAAACATATAGAAATATATCATAAGGAAATTAAATTTTTTTCGAAATAACCGCGTGTAACGTCTAGATGTAGAGGATGTTATGTTAAAAATTAAAATCGATACATAATTTAAATTCATAAAATAAAAATATTCATAATATAAAAATATTATAAAAAATTAAATCGATGTACGTTTTGTTTATACGTAGTGAGCAAAGAGCAAATAATAATTATAATGTAGACGGGCGCGAAAGTATAATAATAAACTAATCACATAACACTATAGGAGTGTTTTTAAGTGCTTTAAATAAAGTACATCGATTCTTTATAATAATTATATATTATTATAATATGAACGTTTATTGTTCACGCTATATTCATCGAACCGTAAAAATCATCAAGTATAATAATATTAATATATTATGAGTTTGTGTGAAAACGTGATTAAAACGAAAAATACCGTTTAAAAATCAAAATTTTACATTATAACCTGCATGTTATTATAATAGATTATTTAAATGGGTGTTAAAATAAAAATTTGCGATCGAGCTTCCGAAGAAGCTTATAATATAAGTAATAATAATAAGTAATAATAATAAGTAATAATAATAAGTAATAATAATAAGTAATAA
>JAIUCT010000001.1:25413429-25425567 GCA_021307375.1 Tetraneura akinire | reverse complement strand
TAATAATAAGAATAATAATAATAATAATAATAATAATAATAATAATAATAATAATAATAATAATAATAATAATAATAATAATAATAATAATAATAATAATAATAATAATAATAATAATAATAATAATAATAATAATAATAATAATAATAATAATAATAATAATAATAATAATAATAATAATAATATATAGGTAATACGCGATACGTATGTAGTGTGTATTCAAAACACGCATAAAACTAGGACGATCGACGGTCAAACGTATTCCCACGCGTCTCATTTTTAATTATAACAATATAATATGTATATAATACGAGTGTATAATAATAATATAATATGGACCATCGACGAGTCTGCACGTTAAATTCGTTATATTATGGAAAACGTGTAAAACACGACGTAATGTAGTAATGTACGTTTTACGCAATATATCTGAAAAACGACGATTTCGTTGTATTTTGATGGTTTGATTCGCATTGTAAACTTTGTAATATTTTCCAAACTCGCGTTATTATAATATAATAATATCATAGTGACCTAGTTATATTATAATAAAGTGCAGTTAAATAACGACGAAATCCGTATTAAATCCTTTTCACCCCTTTCGTCGGGGATGATCTGAATTCATATAACGTTAGATTCGTTCTTATAAAACGTCCGTTTAAACTTTATTTTATTATTATTAGAAAAGAAATAAATAAAAATACGTAAACACGATAACAACACACAAAATGAAATAATATTATTTTATTATAATTATTTTATTCCTCGTTTATATAATTTCTCAAATGAGTTATTACCTAATTATTATTAATTTATTATATTACAATATATGACGTCAAAGTATTTGAAAATTTGAAATTAACGATTTTCACATTTGTAATATTATAATATAAATCTTTCAAATCGGAATTGAGATATTTTTTATAATTTTATTTCGACACGGTCGATATTAATAAATTTAGTCTTTGTTGACGCATTTTACCTTACGATTATCGGTAGGTAATTTTAATTTGACCACGTGTCAATTTCCTATAACGTGAATAAGACTGTAAATAAAAATACCATATAAGCCCCTTACAATAGTACGAAAAAAAAAAAAATACCCCAGATGGATTATATTTTTCCCTCGTCATCCCCCGTAATCATTGTCTGTCAAATAGACGTATTGGCGTAATCGCCCATATATCCAGTGGTCTGCACACAGGATATTTTAGAGACGGTTAATAATATACCGTGGTCCGAATTCCTTGTACATGTATTTTACTTGAATCAAAACGAATTTCCATTGTCGGTCTGATGAATAAAATTATTGGATGATGTATTTTTTTATATCAAACTATGATTTTGAACAAATTATACATTATAGTAAACCAGCAAATTTAGTAACTATATAATATATAAAGTTTAATAAATAATATCCCGATGAAAATTTTTACTTTTACCTTAAAAATATTAATGAAATAAAATTCCATTAACAAATCAATCGAAACTGACGCGTTGTACTATCAATAAATGACAAATGTTTTGATTCCTATAAAGTAATTTAAGAATTAATTTAGAATATTTTCGGTACATTTTATATTGCAAACTTCACATAATATAACACCTGTTTATAAAGAATCTGTTAAAATATTAAATAATGAATAATTATTTTAAAAATCCAGAACACACGAATATTCCTATCTAATTTTTTTAATAACACATACTTTATTCGTCTAGGCCTATAAAATATTCTAATCTAAACGAAATTAACAATGATTAAAAGAAAAATAATAATGATTAAATAATATAATTATTAACAACGAGATAACTTTGTTATCGAAATTTACTCGAATTCGAGTGGAAATTATACGCGAGAAAAATTGTGTATATATATAAAAATATTTTCATCGATTAATTTTATAATTATTATTTTTTTTTTTTCGAGTCGTTCGTTACAAACGTTATCACTGAACAAAATATAACTAAAAAAAAAAAAAACGTTATTTTCCACCTCGAAGATTCATAAGTACCTCGTTCTCGGTATATATTATATTGTATACTACCTACCCACTATAATGTAGTGTATTATAAACTATTTCTAAAATATTATGTTTAGAGAAGAAAGGACATCGATCGAGCGGCGGAGCCGGGTACGAAGCGATGCGTTGTTACGCGCGGAGGGGCGTTTTTCTGAGGGGTGGTTGAGGGGCATGGCGAGGTGTTGGTCGGGTATATAAGAAGAAAAAGAGCGAGAAAGCCGAAAGGGGAGAAAAAAAGAGGGACGGGGATGGCAAACGAAAATAATTTAAAGGGGAGGAACGAGGATATATATATATACACAGAGGAGAAACGGTACGGTTATCGTTGCCGACATCTCACCCCCTCCGCACATACGATACGGTTGCCCAGGCCCGCGCGGCCGGCCGTTTCCGTCAGCGGACGCGGATAGATGGCGTCACGGTTGTGCGCAAAATACGCGCACACCACCACGGGGAAAACACGCAACAATAATAATAATAATAATAATAATAATAATAATAATATATTATTATATATACGTATATAATACGGCGGATCCGGACGGCGGCGGCTGCGCACCTGCGCACACGCGATCCGACGCCGCCTTCCACCGCCGCCGATACTCCACGACCCCCCCGGGCCCATCGCCGACGTTACACGACATTCCTGCGACGAGCGAGCGACACATCGGTTGTTCATCACGCGCGTCGTTTCTCTTTTACGGGCCCATCCGTCGTTCATCGCACACACAGTGAGATTATTCTGAGTTTTGCACCGGATTCCGACCGGCAACGCACGACCTCCGTGGACCGCGGTCACCGGACATACCGCACAGAATCACTTCTATGGTGTACTGCACCCCGACGATTTGATAACAATTATTATTATATTTTAATCGTTTCGATAACGTCCGTGTTCCGTCGACGTCGCGTACGTTCGTTTTTCGTTACTTTTATTTTTTTATAATATAATATTATTCCACACAGATAAAGAGATTATAACCGCATTATAAACAATACGAAATCGTTTCGCCTGGGCAAATTTCGCGAAATTTCGTTCCGTCCTCGTCTCGTCCTTCCGCGCCGAATCATCTCCACGTGCCGCACGAAAAGGGACATTTCGGACGACCTATTCAAAACACGATGAGGGCCGTCGTCCTGTGCGCAGCCCTGTTTGTCGCGCCACTGTACGCCCTAACTCTCAAGGTAAGTTCACTATACCGTATAGAAAAACAATAAAATAACATTATCGTATTATAATAATATTACATTATATTGCGTCGTTCAATAACAGTTTGACTTTATTGTAATGTATTAAAATTTGAATTTTCATTAAATATTTTCATTTAATATTTTGCGTGAATATGCGTAAAATGCGAGCGGAATCCACGTACAATTTATATATATATATATGTATTATTATTATTATTTTTTTTTTTTTATCAATTTTATCGTTTATTCACGTTATTATCGTGCGTCTGATACGGGATATGAAATTTATTTTGTTTCCCTCTCTCTACCTCTCACGACACCATCGACCCTGCACGCCGATCTGACTAAAACGGTCCATCGAGACGACCCACGTAACGCAATTATTATAAAAGTACGATTCTATGACACCTCCGTACCCGCGGGTTAGGTTAATTATTATTATTATTCGACCGCGGTCCGCGTTTTTACCGTTACGCGGAAGAAGAATAAAAAACGCCTCCGGGGGTTATAATAATATTTTTTTATCATTTGTTGCGTTTTCTGTACGGAAAAATCGGTCGGGTAGAACAAACGATCTCTTCTTTCACGGTGTAAAAAGATTTACTTGAGCGCGAAAACAATACGTTTCATTAAACGCGCCGTTGTGAGCATTAAGAATATAAAAATTATTACGCGTATTATAGCGCGTAACACACGAACGAGCGATTGTCGCACCGCCGGCGCAAAGTAAGTCAAATTGACCGAACCGGTTGTTCGTCGCACGTTTATCGTTTTTTTCCCCGTCTATCTTCCGTTCGTCGTGACGACAAATTGTGTAATAATATTATAAAAATACAAAGAGTTAGAGACAAAAGAAACAAAACGAACGACACCGTTGTTTGGAATATTGTCGAAGAAAATCACGTATTCGTCGAATAATATTTGTCGATTAGGAGAACGAGAATTATTATTTGGACTGTCGTCTCGGCCACGTTATTGTTACGTTCGCTTAATGAATGTACAGTAATAAAAAAAAACGCTGGGATAGGATTTGAAAAAAAAAAAAATAGTAATAAATCGTATTATATCTCGTTCGTTTTTGTCGTCGTTAATCTTCGTATCTTCGATGGTTTCAGTCTCGGTGCAATTCACGTAAAAGTACCTACCTACATATTATTATTATAAGTTTTACTCATACACAAACCGCGACGGCCCGACGCGTGTGGTCGATGACAATTCAAATTTTACGATTATTTTTTATTTTCCTTCCGTGATATATTTTTATTTTTTTCCTATTTCAAAAACATGATTTTCTATATAATCCTTTCGGCTATCCTTTGGATCACGTATCTATATCTATATGTATCATGCGGACCGCACGCGCCGAGCTGATAACGTATACCGACCGATTTAAGAGTATTCGAAATATATATATATAGACGTTCTCGAATCTCCCGAGAGATGACGTTTTTCATTATTTTTTTTATTTCTCGTATTTGTTCTGAGCGACATAATATAATATATATCTGTGTGTGTGTGTGTGTGCAATAAACTTTTGAAAGCCGACCCTTAGTACACGCGCGATGCGTTTCTTTTCTCTTTGCCTTGTCGAAATACCGCGGAGATTAAGAATTCCCCGGTGTAATTGTACCGAGTTTCGACTGCGCCCGAGAGAACAGTTCATTATACTTACGCTAGACTGATATAGTTTGAACGGCCGAGATTAATAATATTGTTTCATTGGCCATTCCTTATATAGGTAGGTATATACAATTTAATAATGAGAATTGCGTCATGAGAAAAAAATGTCGTCGATTCCTCAAATATAATAATAATAATCTAATATAATAATATGATATAAATAAATATGAATATTGTAATTATTTATTTCTGTTTATTTAGTGTTTCGAGAATTGGTAAATCGTGCCGTTGAATATTATATTATTTATATTATAAACAGTATACGCGAAGTATACGGTGTAAACTTTTGTTACTATATAATAATAATAATAATAATAATAATAATAAAAAACGAAATAATAAAAATACCACCTCATCCGATGCGTAAAATTATAATGTATATTCCTACTCTTAAAGAGCGGACTTAATAGAGTGACGCTGATTTATTCGATATATACAGAGGGAAAAGCGAGAATTCGCGATAACGAACGTTTCGTGCAAAATGTTTTGCATTTTGTACGGACCAGTTTTTTTTTTTTTCATAATCGACATATTAATCGAAGACGACGACCGATCGTTTGATTACGCGACACTCTTGAAGGAACGTGTTATTTTCAAAATTCATTGCTCGTAATCCAGACGCTATTTTTACCGTTTGGGATGTTGTTTTCGAGTGTCCGGCGAATAACAACTCCGAGAATTTCTAATTAATCTGCAAAAACGTTATCAAAATATTATAATCTCGACTTCTGTATGTTGGATCTTTAACTTTTCTTCAATATTGTTTTGTGTCCGAACCCTCCTCTTACGGGTTGTTTCGAGCGTTATACGACGAGGACGACATAATAATATTGTAATATTTCTGTATCTAAATATATACGGCGTAAACAGCAGTCGGGTGGCAATAAAATAATAAAAGCGTTTAAAACGCGTGCATAATATGCAAAAAGGAAGAACCCGATGACGGCGATCCCTTACTGTATTGTCCGTCGTCGCACGTAGCGTAACCTGAGGGTCCGGGAGTTATTAAATTTTGCCTGGCGGCGGCGGCGGTGGTAAAACACCGTTCGTCGGGGGTAGTGACGGAGACGGGGGTTGTTTTCCCACATGTGCCGCCTCCAACCGCCGTCATAGCATGTGCGGGCGGCGGTCGGTTCGCAGTACAATCAATATTTCCCGACGTTGCCGCGGCGGGCTGTTCGCTCTGCACCCTCATACCGCTTTCAAACCGACTACGTTCGTGCGGTCCTCATCGTCGCAAATGGCTATACGACAGAGCGGGCGAGGACGTAACCGGGGGTGCTGCCTAACGTCTTGACGCGCGTCGACGGCAACCGCGGGGTAATTACAGCGCACAGAGCCTGGGCGACGGATTTTTTTTCTTTTTATATTCCTTCTTTCACCGTCTCTCTTTTGGTTTTCTTATTTCTTTCGGGTTTCTATTTTTCTCCTTATTCCGTCCCTCCCCCCCCCGATACGGTCGTCTCCTTTATATGCACACAGACACCCTGCAAAACTCACGTTATATAGATACCATCTGCATAATAATAATAATAATAATAATAATATACTCATGTAATGTATCTAAATGCTGCACGTCATTGAATAAATACACGAATAATAATAATTATGTTAGGAGAATTTGCGCCTGTATACGGGCTACCGAGATATACCATTTTTCAGGTAAATACCTATGGGCGTACGTATATACATTCCGGTGATGGGATCGACACGGCGCATATATTATAAATTATTATAATGCCATACAGGAACGATCGTGGTTTATACCGCGTTAACGACGTGAACCGTAGTATATATAGTATTTTCGATAAAAAGTATATTCATTTTTTTTCCTTTCGTTTTAATCTCGAAATTCCATTGTTCGCCGCGATTTTCGCGCGGGCCGGGACCAGAAAGTAATTCGATTTACCTACCATTAAACAATGCATATTTTAACGACCTTCCGCGCGGTATTTGTCACCCGGCGCGTACGACTACAATATTGTAGTTACTGTTAATCTCACTGTAATACCATAATTATACCAATCCGCATATTTTTTTTCTTCGATATTAAATAAAATGGACGAAAAGCATTTTTGTGTAATGTAATTTTTCACGGTTAAGTACAATGTTAAAAAAATTATTTGTATTTAGATATACGTTGTTGTATAAAGAAATCCTATATGCGTTATAATATTTTAGTGATGCTTAGACCTAATTATTTATTCAAGTGAAACTAATCGTCAAGTTGGTAATTAAAAAAAAAAAAGCAAATTTAACTAGTGATTTCTAATATCACTTAGGACGGAACACGATCAATATTATAATATAGTGGAGATGATTAATAATATCAATTTAATCCTCTTATATTATGCAAATAATAAACTACTATTATTATATAAACGGCTTTTCTATTTTTGTAACTTGAATAGTTATTATAATATTATATCAATGTAACGGCGTGAATTAATGTAATAATATATAATTACTAGGTACTTACTTTAGGCTTTAGTGACCATATTCGACCATATATCATTAAAATATTATATTAGTTTCTTTTACCATCGACGAACGTTTTATGGTCGTGCTCGTAGCGACAATTTATTAACTACACGAAATTTCAGTCAATACGTCGGTAATTACCACTTAACCAGTAAATCGTAAACGCCCTAGTTTCTAAACTCATATTGCCGTCAAATATATTGCATCGACACCGATATCCTTTAATCGTTTCCGGCACTAAGTACTCGCGAGACTAATCAATTTTTTTTTTTTTGTCTTTATTTCACTGTTTTTTCATCTTTGCCAACAAATAGACATTATAGGTACCACGAAGGACTCCTGTCGACATCAATTATCGTGTATTATATTATAGTTACACCGGGGGTTACATCGCATTGTTTTGTCATTGCGAATTTTGACGAAACGATCGATGAAAAACGTTCTACGTCTTTGAAATACGAGTATAATATCATTTAAACGATTTATATTTTATATTTAACTGATGGTAGGAAATCGGAATATTCATATAAATCCAATATAGCTATTATAGGTAAATATATATAATATATGTAAATACTTATAATACCCTACGGAACTTTTATTTGCAAATGCGATTTTTCATTATATTATAATATTATATGAGTATGAATAATACATGTCATATTAATCACGATGTATTGATTTTTCTGGCCGATAAAACAAGAATGTAGGTAGGTACATTAATATCGAAAACCTATATTATAAGTATACATATTATGAAATTTTTATCAAATTCCATATTATTTAATATAATATTAGTCGAATTATCGATGTAAATAGTAAACCAATGTATAATAATTACAAAAAAATTATCATAGTGGAATTGTTTTTATTTATTTTTGGATTTATTACCATATTTTAATACGATAATTTATCCAGCACCTTCTGAATACCATTATTATTATGATTAAATTATTTTCCATTAATATGCACGTATGCGTAAAAGTTTGGAAGACAATTAAATATTAAATTAATAATTTAAAATTATGGATCAATCAATTTACAAACTTTAAGTAAATCTAATAATGCTTTATACCTAAATGTGTCATATTGATATGTGTTATATAAAACTATAACTTTCTTAATCGTTTTATATATAACATACATATTTAAAATTAATATTAATTCGTCTATGATACAGTTACAGTATTACAATAATATAATTTAACAACTATATTCATTGATAATATAAAATAATACTGTCCGAGTATTAATCACATTTCAATTTGATACTTATATTTCATTAATGAGTTATCTATGAATTTACATTTCCGTCTTTCAGTATAATAATAATTTATGCCTTTTCATTAACTTTGCTTGTATATTAGTATTATTCGATGCCTTCATTTAGACTATTTAGGGGTTTATGTATAGAACCTCTCCGATAATACATTAATGACGTCATAGATTTACAGTAATTAAACTGAATCTCAATGGACTGGATTCCCAATTGGAAAAGGTCCAAAGTAACTTCCAAAGTTATGTTTTCTTGAAATTTAATTTTGATTTACATATTATTATCTTGTATTATAAATTATATTTTAGTTTTATTTATTGTGTATTTAATTTAACTTATATTACATATTATAATATACCAATGTAACATTATTAAAATGAAAATTTTTATTTTTTGATCTTTAAAAACCTATTATACATATAATATGTTTTGTTATATCTTAAAATTTTATTTTTATGATAAAGCGCATTTTATAAATTCATATACCATCTAAATAGATAAGTTTATATTTACTTCATGAGATTAAACTTTTTCCATCCCATCAATTACCTAGAAATATTTTATTTTTTCAATTTTAAATAATTATTTTCACATACATATACAGTCAGTAGCGTACACAAGAGTTCTAAAATAGGGATGCTGTAAAATTTAGTGATAATAAATTATTATAAAGAAGCAAACAAAAACTAAGTTACCTATAATAATAGGTTAGGTATGATAATAACAATAATTTAGTTCATACTCTATAATATGAAATGTAAATTTTTTTACAAATATAATAAAAACATATCTAATATATATAATGGGACAAGCTTAAACCCCTTAGCCCCTGATTACGACACTGCATACACTTATTCAACGAATGAATTCATAATGCCTTTAATTGTTATTGTGAAATTAATGATTAATAAACTGATTTACTAATTGAATGTACTATTTAATTTAATCAAATAGTTTTAATTAGGTACTATATTATTCAATGTATATACCTGTAAATTAAGTATAACATAAGTACTTAATATTATTAGTATTACATGATTAAAATCAGAATATTAAACGTTTTATTTAAATTGATTTTTTCTCACTTGTAATTTAATGTTTAAATTTGTTTATTTTGAATTATAAAATTCATTTTCGAAATTCATTTAAATAACTATATATTACATAATATCTATGAAATTACAAATTCTGAAAAATTGGTTATATATAGTTAGAAATTAATTAAGGAAGGACACAAATATTTTTGATGATTTTACAAATATTTGAGGAAGAACACAATTTTTTACATCGCATACGTCAAAACGGGACATTACAATAATTTGTATGTAAAATAATATAAATACGAGATTCATAAAATATTTAATTGAAACTCAAATAAGATACGATTAACCTAACCTAACCTCGTATATACATTTTTACCTATTGAATAATTTAAGATATTACGTAGTTACAATACTATTCAAACATAAAAAATTAATATCATGTAAATTTAATACATACATACATTATACATATTATACTTATATATATCTCAACAACTATATAGCTAATGTAATAATTAATTATTTAATGTTAATGTTAATTTTTTTTTCTTTTAATTTAATATGTACCTATCCCGAGCATAAAGCAAGTACAATGTAACTGTAGATTAGTGTTATTTTTTCCTATTTAATTATTTAATTATGCGTTGTAAACTAATTTTGGAAACACTTGTCTAATTATTTTAATATTATAATTTATTGTTTTACTATTATATTATTATTATTAATAACTTAAATTTAATAAACATCAAATTATCGAATGAACATCAACAGGAATATTAATAGTTTATATAGCTAACTAATTAATGTTTAATATTTCATATTTGTAATAAATTAATACGATTAAAATATCAATCAAAATTTAAGGAATTTTACTCTGAATTTTATGTTATGTACAAAGAGCTATTTTACTATATACAGTGTTTTTTTTTTTTTTTATATATTATAATTTTATAGTAACAAAATAAATTACATCTTCTGATGGTTAAGTAATGAAATATTGAAAGCATGTATTGTCAGCAATAGTTTATTGTTTTAATATTAAAATATGAACGGAAAATAAAGGATATCATTTAATATTATAATAATTAATTTAATAGTTATTTAACGGAATATAAAAAAAATCAAATCAAATTAAACGTAGAAATTAAAGTATAACATTTTGTAATGTTTATAGTTTTATACAATAACAATATAATATTATACGACTATTGTTATAGTGGAAAAATACGAAAAATTCATAAATCGCCGTATAAAACTAATAAAATTACAATAAGTATAAATAATTTAATATATAAAATATAATTAATATATTAATTCAAAATGTTTAACATAATAATATAATTTTCTATCGAGATAAAATCGTTATTACGACGTGGTTATGAATGATGAACAGATTCGATAACGCACTATTTTTTGAGTGGTTTTGGATTTTATTTTTTTCATAGATATAAACGTGTTATTTTATAATGAAAAAAAATAAATAGTCGTTGAATCACTTATGGTTTTGTACAAAATTATTACAATGATAACATAATAATATATATTAAAGATCAGTAGGAAATACGCATGCGCACACACACTCGCCAGTATATTGTACTTAATGAGGTATTATATTATTATTTATTATATTATATGAGTATAATAGACAAAATACAACAATCGGGTTCTTTTACACGTATAATATATACGATTTACGTGCAATCCTGCGTCACCTCCTCCGCGTGATAGCTGTGGGGCCTCGCATTACTCTTTCGAGACCCTCGTATATATTATATATAGGTATATACATGACCATGACGTATACCTATTACGCGGTTAGCGGTTGGTGAACGGGACCGAACGAGTGACCAGTACCGGAGAAAATTAGTTGATTAAACACGCACACACACACACACACACACATACATTGCAATAACAGTAATATTCACTGTATGGGCACGTATTTTATTATATTTATACACACACACAGTACCCGACACGAGTTGATTTCCGTACACACACGCGTTTATGCCTAGCGCACGCTACGGCCGACCGTAGTCCATTTATTGATTTCCAACACTCGTTTCCTGGGTATGTGTGGTACGTATTTTTTCCCCCTATTGTTTTATTTCGGTTATTATTATTATATATTTTACTTTTTTTTTTCCATCGTACACACAACACAATGGAAACGATTTTTGTTATTACTTTTTATTTTTCAAACGTTCGCTGGCATTTATATATACTTATATACAATACACATAATATACGTATAATAATATAATACAGAGATGAGCGAAGTTTAATTTCCATGTCGGAAACCGTAGTGCGATACGACTATATAATATACATATATTATATTATTATATCGTATACATTATATTATTATCATTATTATTATTATCATTATTATTATTATCATTATTATTATTATTATTATTATTATTATTATTATTATTATTATTAT
>JAIUCT010000001.1:25395869-25413419 GCA_021307375.1 Tetraneura akinire | reverse complement strand
ATTATTATTATTATTATTATTATTATTATTATTATTATTATTATTATTATTATTATTATGTGCGTGCGGTGGCGGTTGTGTATAGACCATACAGAGAGTCACGTTTCCACGTTCGTGTGCAACACACAAATTCGATTCGACTTTCAGTGGCTTCCGCACGGTCGCGCGACTTACGAGGGCTACGAAGAACAATATGTCCGTATTTCTTCATTATTATTATAATTATTATTTTTATTATTTTTATTATTGTAATATATCGTCTATATAATAATAATTATGATACTAAGTGAAATGTGCCCCCCTTGGCTCCTCGTATTATATAATGAATATTTTATGTGTCGATGTATAAAACGCGCAGAACCGTCGTCGGTTTCGTCGAGCCACATCGATCGTCCAAACGGAAGGTGAAAATATTATAAAAGTTAGGAGGGAAATTTTTGACGCACGATTTATAATACATCAATGTGATGGTAACGACATGATGGCGAGGACTCGCGACGCATACCCGCCGTCGTCGATCGTCGTGCGTGCCTTTAGGTCGGCGAGAACAATATTATTATTATACTCGTCGGTTTTGGTATAACGCTCGAAGGTCAACACTTTTTAAACGACAAAAAAACACAAAAATATATATAACAATGGACACTTTCGATTAATTTATTCCGATATGTGAATTAACACGACGTACGAGAACGTCGAAAAAAAAATATTATTATTGGCTTCGGTTATCATAAATAATATCATAAAAGATGATAATAATAATATGGACCATATTCCAGGATTCATAAAATGAATAAAAAAAAAAATCATTATATCGATCTCTTATAAGTATACAGTGCAAAAATATAGGTTAAATTGTTTTTACTCTGTGCAGAATTATTGTTACTCGTTTAGATGTAAAACATTTTTTTTTCTTCTAATTACAATTCTTAAAATTAGTGTTTGCAAACGAACTCTATGTACCAGTTACATTATTATACTAGCACAGTAGTTATGTTTGTTATAAATATATAGAAACCCTTTTATAAAGTTATACAGTTAAGGTATTTTCATTTATTATTCACATAACAGTTTCCGTCGAGAAAATATATTTATTTACAATGTACCTACAGGGTGATTTTTTTATCTTACTACACTCATTTTCTCAGTCAATTTTGAAGTTTTTCAATTTTTTTTTTTTACAAAATATTTGGTGTACATTACACTATATTTTGACATAAACATATAATTTTTTATAATTTTTTTTCCTATTAAATTTTTAGGTTTTATACTTTTTTTAAATGGCATGCTATATATGTTTTTATTCTATGACATGGGCAATAATTTAAAAATAATTTTCGTGAAGAAATTTTTCATTTTTTTCAATTTGTTTTGATAATATACGTCTTTGAAATTCATTTATTTTTCATATGTAGGAGGAGCTTTTGTCAGTTTTTACGTCACTGTTACTACGGTTCACTTTCAATTTTCCATACGATTGTATTTTTATAAAATTAAATACGTATAATTATTGTGCATGGTTTATTTATAAATATACACCTAATCTGTATTCATATTATATTATTATAGTGGTTGTCGTTAAACGTTAATGAATCCACGATTACGTCTGATTGTGAGGAAAGATGTAGGAAGGGGTATTTAATTGATTTTGTTTATCATCATAGTAGGATACTAAATTGGAAATACACACTTGTAATATTATGTTGGTATATGATTTAAACATTATCAATGTTTACGTAAAATATCTTATCATTTTTTACTAATGTAATCAGTCATAGTATAATCCATAGACTTATAATATATTATAAGTCTATGCTGGCCACCAAAATCAATTATCATGTGACAGTGACATGTACATTTATTTTAGATTCTGAGCGAAGCGAAGAATGTATTGGTTTTACAATGATGTGTGATTTTTTTTTGTTTTTTTTTTTTTTTTATTCTGTAAACACTTTTACTACCCGAAATAATGCTCCGATTATCACGAATAGGGTATGTTTCCGGTAGCAAAGTGGATCTAGTTGGTACTTTATTTAGGTCATTTTTCGAATTTCTCAAAATTGACCCTATGCGGTAGAAAAAACGGCGAAAAAATGACGAAAAAACAGCATTTTTCGCGAAAAATGAAATTTTGACGAATTCGATTTCTATATTTCTCGATAACTCGGGCAATTTTTAAGATAGAGACTTGAAAATTGTTTCGGGTGTTCACATAAGTATTATATATATGTGGTAAAATTTTGGAACAGTTACGTTCATTTTTCTACAAAATATTGGACATTGAATATTTCGTAAAATTCTCGTTTTTACCTATATAATGTTTGATAAAATTGGCAATTTTTGGTATTAAGGTCTGAAAATTTTACTGAAGTATACTTACATATTACTTAACATTATACTAAAAACTAAAATATTATAA
Source organism: Tetraneura akinire (assembly GCA_021307375.1). Taxonomy (NCBI): domain Eukaryota; kingdom Metazoa; phylum Arthropoda; class Insecta; order Hemiptera; family Aphididae; genus Tetraneura; species Tetraneura akinire. The sequence goes on along the minus strand of JAIUCT010000001.1, from coordinate 25,411,000 downwards.
AAATCCCTAGTCTAAATTTTTTTTATAACTGTTTTAAATTGATATTTTTAGTTCAAACGAAAATTATAATCTGACTGAACTTCGCTCAGAATCGTTTTTTTCGAATGCAATAGTTTATCATTGTATTCAAATTCTAATTAAAATTAAAGGCTATGATTCGCACACCCATGTGACAGGAGTATAAACTCTTTTATATTAATATAATAAATTCATATTTAACAGCAATTAAATATTTTATTATATATTAATAGCTTATCTTAAAATTATTTAGAATGATCTTACATTAATGGTACATGACTTTTTTTTATATATAATTTTCCTGTATTGTTCTATTTGTTGGAGATTTTCTTTTTTAATATTTTTATTTTTAATTGTCCTATAAATAAGGGTTCATTAGATAGTAATGTATTTTATTGCCTTCTTTATCTTCAAACGTTTTATTTTTTATTACATCCTCAGAATTAAAATGTAATTCACACACTCCATCATTTTTTGTTAATACTTCATCAGCTCTTGGAATTTTTGTATTCCAAATAACAATCATATTCTAAATTTTAAATAAATATTGTTTAATGAATTTCATTTATTTGTTGTTTTTGTACAATATGTAGGGTGACCAGATATTATACAAAAAAGTACATTTTTACCTTTTAAGTATTATTTCTAATATCAAAAGTCAATTAACACAAGTATTTTTATATTCATTAAATTTTTATTAAAATCTTAATGAAATATAAATTTAAATAAGAAACAAATGTATAAAACTAAATATGACACTACCTCTTAGGATGAAATATTGAAGGAGATTTTTTTCCTTCTTTATATATTTTAACTTGTTTTCTAAGACCAGAATTGCATCCAGACATGGATAATTACATAATTATGTTAATAGGTATAAAACTATGAAATAAAGAATTACAAGGATTACAAACATCTAATTAGTAATTTTTTTTTTTTTTTTTTAACTAAGAATTCACTTCACTGTTACAACTATATAAAAATATATTTGGTTAATGCTATGAAAAAACACATTTTATGATTTATAATAAATAATTATAAATTATGTAAATGTAAATAATTACAAATTAATATAAAATATATTAAACATTACATTATCATAGTACTCATTTATGAATATACAAACAATTAAAATATTATAGTTTAACATTATATATTTTATATAATTGATGCGCAATTTATAATTTTTACATACAACAATCAACACAAAATATAATAAAAAACATTGACCATCAATTTATCATAAATAAATACATGTTTATTTTAATTTATACTTATATATATAACATTTTTCTTCCATTATCAGTAGGTTAATTAAATAATTATATACATAATTTATAATATTACAAAATTAAAGCAATTTTAAAGCAATTTTTTAATGTTTTCAAATTACCTATTTATTAAAAACTATTTGAAAATATGATTTTTTTAAAATCGTTTTTAACAAAAATAAATAAATAAATCTGATAAATTAATTTAAAATTTCATTTTATATATATTATACATAATCAAACTACCATTTAAATGTTTTATAATAATTTAATAGCCTAGGATAACGAAAAGCTTTTCCCATTTTAAAAACATATTTTCATCCAAATATTCGTTTTACACATGTGCAAAATATGAGTTTAGATTAAAATATATGTTATAAAATGAGAATAATCTTTTCAATAATCCTAGACATAATAAATTAAATTTAAATATAAAAATGGCGATGATAATAATATATTTAAAATGATAAAGGGTAAAAACATCAGTTTTAAAAAAACACTATTTCAGTAGGTAATAATTGAAATTGGAAAATATTTTTTTTCATATTTATTAATAATTTTTTTTATACTGTGGTTAACTAATTTAAATTATGGCACATTTATTTTTTCATAGTATCTACTCTTAGACTTTTTTTTATAAAATAAAAAATAAAACAATTGTTAAATTGAATTTTATATTATAATTTATAACTATTTTTTATTATAATATACTTTCAGTTTTAGCCTTACCTACTGGATTAACCACTAATGTTGTTACCCTTAATAGTAAATATGCAGTATATTTTTTAATTATCACAGAATACTAATAAATAAAAAATGAACAAGAGTTATAGGTATTTTATTTATTTTTGGCTTATTGGTTACTTCAAGATGTCTTCATTAGTTCAGTAGTCGATGAAAGATGTATACATTTTTGACAATATAAGAAACAGTGATTTGAATGTTCTATGCACAGATGATTATAATCTTCATATTATATTCTAATATAAATTAAATTAAAAAATTGTTCTGATTATTTATTAATCTTTTAATTTAAATTATGTAGGTACTTACCAAAATATTTAACTTGACCATTGAATCCAGTTTTTATACATATAAATAACAAATAAGTATGAATAATAGTTGACGAAGTAATAATATTATATTTCTTATCGTCTTGAAAATAATTTTTATTAGTTTTTATCGTTCCACCAACTAGTATAAAATAAAAACAAATTTAAATTAATTGTGTGTGTAATAAAAAATATAATTTATAAATATGTAGTATTTAAGTACAAATGATAATGAAATGCACATTAGGTAACCCATTATAATATATTTATATTATATAACTTACCGCAATTTAATTGATCGTGGATTTGTAGGTTTATTCCACATTTCCACGGCTTTATTTAATATATTGAATATTATTTTATTTAATTAAAGTAACATCTATTATAATACAGATATTGGTAAACTAGGTAAGTATTTGTATTTATGTAATTTTCATTTTCAATTTCATATAAATTGTAAAACAAGTATAATATAATTATTATTATAGGTAATATTAACTTAAAATTTAAAAAGTCAATCCATTATAATAAAATATTTTTTTATAACATAACACAACTTAGAATATATAATATTAAAATAATAAAAAAAAACTGAGGAATATACAATGATTATAACGTACGAGTACCATGTGGTTTTAACTTTTAACTCAGCTTGCAATAATTATTATATTGTTTGATACATTAAAGTAAAAACGTAAATTCCCGTCAAGACGATTGAGGTTATACCATAGTACAAATCCAAAGCCAAACACTATTACCAAAATACCAATAATATTATTTTAAATTATGATATGAATGATTATTAATTTTAAGGCGATATATAGACATTTCGACAATATTCCATAAGATGGTTATGTAGGTATTTAATTAATTGTGTTTATTATTATAATTGGATATTAAATTGGAAATACACACTTGTAATATTTTGTTGGTATAGGATTTGATAATAAAATATTTATTAATGAAACAGTGTTTGTAAACACTAAAATTAGCGTCTCCGAAAAAGTACTTTCACTATTTAATAAATATCCATTTAAGAGTTTAATGAAAATCACTGTAGTTCATTGAAAAGTTAACAAAATTAAAAATGACAAAGGAATATAATTCTTATAATTTTATTACCTATTTTTTGGTGTCAATAAATATATAGCATGCCATTTAAAAAAAGTATAAAAATTCAAAAATCAGCAAGAAAAAGAAATGTAAAAAATTGTATTTTTATATAAAAATGTAGTGTTATAAGTTCTATATATTTTGTAAAAAAAAAAAAATTGAAAAACATTAAAATTGACCGAGAAAATGAGTGTAGTAAGATAAAAAAATCACCCTGTATATAAAACTCGATACTATAATGCATATTTTACACGCAACCGCGTTGTTTGTGTGCGTATTGCGTGCTATACCGTATTGTGAGCAATTATGTATTATATATAATATATATTCAAATGACAAATATATAAACGTATTTTTCTTTTACGATCGGTTTACCAACGAAATATTTTTAAGTTGATATGTACATTATTATAATATATTCGTTTATTCGTGACAAAATAAACTCTATTATGATATCTTTTTTAATATTTTTGATTTTGAAAAATTACTTTCGACACGACGTATGAAAATAACAAAATAAAAGAGTAGTACGTCTGAATACAAATTTGTGTTTCAACGCTTTTATATTCGTTTACTTTTAACGTAAATACGAGTATTTTTTAATATATATGCATAAATTATTATAGAGAGGCTGATAAATATCTACTTGACTTTTTACCTTACAATATCTTTATACATTCAGTTTACTACGTGTTATTAGTTCATTACGCAAAAAAAAAAAAAAAAAAAAAACATTTTATTTGTTACTTGTTTGTTTAAATATAAATTCATTAATTATTATTAATATAGCTTGCGGTATGTGTAAGTTTATAGATTAAAAATCAGTTTTGATTTGTATAATTTTCAGACTGTTTTAGTTTTTTTATCGTTTTTTTTTTTTTTTTAGTTTTTAGTTTTGTAATGTCTGTTATCTTGCGCGATACGAAATTAATTTGGAAAATTCTTACAATGAATGTCGAAAAAGTAAATTATTCGCAATATTACATGTCCAAAGATTTCCAACGCCGAAACGCTGTTTCCGAAAATTCCTTATGGACGTTAAATATATTACGCGTTTAATACAAAAACACGAATTTAGTTCTATCGTTTGTCAGTCGTTATAATTAATAACTTTTAATGTCCGGGCATCGTAATAACAGGAGGAAACAAAAGGAAGATTAATATCTCCTGTCCGTCCGTTTGGTGTCGACGAGATCTTCACTGCGAACAGCGCGCTATACAAAACGGATGAATACTCTACACCCGCCATCGTGTCACTTTTGATATATAACACAAAAATAATAGCCATTACACGATGATAATATACGCATATACCTGGTATAAAAAAAAAAAAATAATAATACTTCACCAGGTCTATCCCAAGTTACCTCTATATTCCGTTTATTTATATATACAGGCGTATATTACAAATCGATTTACATTTTTTTATTTTTCTTCATTTTTAATCGAACGTATAATCTATAAAATAAAAAAAAATATTATTATTTCATATTTCATATTATAAAATAAATGACGATATTATAATACTTTAATGTGGGGTTACCTAGGTATATATTATATATGTATAGTATACCGCGTTATAAAGAGATTTAATCGGTGTGTAAATTACACAGTCGAAATACTGCAACCACGTCCGTTAATGTCAAATGCCGAACGTACATTATAAATTTAGAAATATCCCCATATACTAACATTATCCTGCAGGATCACCGTCAATGACGCTTTGTCTACGCAGTTATACCGCTATAATCGGACTTATTTTTTTAATGTTCGTTTTTAGTTATAATTTAATACTATAGGTATATGGTATATAAGTAGGTACCATTGTCCTCCGACACGTTTTTTTTTTCGACATCGTTACAGGATTAATCTAATCAGATTTTAGATTATATTATATTGTATTTCATTTATATTTACTTACCCCCTTTTTTTTTATGCGTTTATGTAAATCAAAGGTTGATTAAATTGTGTATGCTTAAGCTAATAAGGATAAACTCAATGATATAAATTAATGGCCAACGCAACTCGTTTAAGGGGATCCCCATCCCTGGGACAATTATCGGTTCACGTCTTAATCGTCGTTTGCGATCGCCGATCGACATGCGATCTACGTGCGTATACAAATGACTATTATTATCATCGTTGTTGTTTATCCTTATCAGTTACCAATTATTATGTTAAGTATTTTTTTTTATTCGTAATAATTAATAGGCGTATGTGTACTTTACGAATTTTAATAGAACCAATTATATTATTATCAGTCCGATCCGAGTGATACAAATATATAAATCGTAAAATAATAATTATTATAATATCGTTTTTTACCGCGTTTATACGTAAAACTGGCATGTTATTCGACCATTTCGGATAGGTCGCAGGTATTATTATTATTAAAGATCGAGGTCGACTTATAATAATAATATCATTATTACTATCGTTATATTGTTCGGGTGACTTTACGATAACTTTATCGCGATCCGACAAGTGCACGGGCGGAATATTCCCCGGTGTCCTATTCAAGGGTCCCGTGTATACGGTTTATACCTACTTTAATCAAAAGTCTGTACAAAACAGAACGCGGCGGTGAGTTATTACGTGCGGTTGAACATCAGACATTTACCGGGCTGAATTTCATAAAAACCGACACGAGCTAGTGAACACACCTCTCTCGTATTAATAATATATAGACTCTTATTTATATAGTCGGAGGAGAAATGGACAACACAGGAGAGAGAATAATCGGGGAAAACGAGCGGAAGAGACAAATAATTCTGAACCTCGATTTAAACTTGATTTAGATATTACGTGTATAATATAATACATATATATATACGTATATATAAATATTGTACTTTAAATTTTAAATTTTCTTCGTGATATCGTATAGTTGTTAATATATCATATATGATTACGTGTATTTTTGTCCTATTTACGGGATATCGACAAATACGACGAAATATATTAGTAAAATATGGTGTACTCGTGGTACCTAGTGAAAATCAAATAAACTAACTTAGAAATACTTAGAAATAAAAAATTGAAATTTTATATTGTTTTTAAATTAATAAAGGCAAAGCATTTATTATAATTTGTGTTAATATTAATAGTTATACAATAATGTCATAACTACAAATAATACATTAAATTAGGTAGAAAATAAAAATAAAAATTTTGCATTAACGACATATTGCAAAATAACTCATAAGAAAACATCAATCTTTGCATCAATAGTGTCATAAGTTAAAAAACTTAAACTAACTTCTAATTTTAAAAGAACAAAAATGTTGTAGGTGAGAATTAAGCAAAAATATAGTGTGTTATAACACTCTACTTCTATTAAAATAAATTTCCAAAACCATATAAACATTCAATATGATTTTATCATCATTTCATTGCAAAAAAAAATTTCAAATGCGTTTTGTGTAAAATCACTTTTTTTGTGTTATGCCGTTGTTGTAGCAAACAAGCGATATGTTTAATTTACAAAATTATAATTCGTTTTTCGTACGAGGAAGGGTCCAGACTTCACACGCATTTATAATAGGTACCCTATAATAGGAGTAGTATAACGTACGAATGAATAAAAAAAAAAAAATTCAAAATACCATATTACAAAATATTCATACAAAACGCTCAATTACAGTAATAATTTATCGCGAGATAAGAAATATAAAACTGTATTATAACATTTTATAAGGCAGTTGAATATTTCACATAACCATTTGTGTAGCCTACACCTTAAAACATAATATAAATAATGGATGATAAACATAGAGATACAAAAATATACAATATTAATATGAATTTAAATTAATGTATTTTTTTTCTCATATTAAATGTTATCCTCTATGACTTTATATTTACTATATATAATTGTACGAAATAATATATAAATATTAATTATTGTGTTGGGCACTTTTCAATATATTTTAAGAGCAGTCATTTCTATTATTTATATAATTATATCAATAACGTACAATGTAATATATTATAATAATATAGACTCGTATATTTTAATTTTATAAGAAGAGTTCTTGCGGACATTTTATATATACGAATAAATAAAAAGAACCCAAGTCCACAAAAAATTTACTTTTTATTATTTTAGTAACAACGTTGTCATCTTACTAGTACTTACTAGTACTAAACGTATACTATTGTTATTCGACGTAGTTCGAAATTTGTATATTATAACGTCAATACACAATATATATCGTGCAATAATAATAATTAGTGATCTTCTAGTGATTCATTAACTTTCAACTTGAAATTTTAATCAATTTATGATGCTTACAAATTACAATAATATATTATCATATATTTTCAACTTGAAATTTTAATCAATTTATACTTACAATATTATATTTATTAAATATTATTAAATATTTCTGAAGGTGTCTTGTGCCCATAATATTTTACAAATAACGCACCAGCGAGGCAAAAAATGATTCGAAAACACTGTAGATACGCACGCCTATGCCTAACCCATAAAAACAGGAACGATTATAATATGTTTTATACAATAATAATTATAGTACGATACTCGTGTATTCGTAAATTATAATATCTGAAACAAATTAATGATAGGTACGTGAAAGTAGGCGTTATAGTTAAAAAATAAATCGTAATTTTCATACAAACCACGTGTTGTGTACAATGCCTGGCGTGCCTGCAGAGTGTGTACAAATAATAATAATAATTATTATACACTTGGGTTGTTATTATTACGATGTTTTACATGGAAATAACGAGTTATGCAGATTTGTGGGGGACACCATCCGGATGAATCCCCTGGTCGGCATGATACGCGTATTACATGCGAAGTTGTAGCCGATAAACGGTTGTAATTTGAACGGATCGCGATCGTTATCCTGATATAAAATATTAAGTCCGACGCGTATAATAATAATTTCATATTCGTAAAACGTTGGGCGGATATAAGTTTTCGCGCTTAAACGTAATTGGAATCTACGCCCGCCACCGTATTCGGTCGGACCCGTTGTAAGTAAACGAGAACGTAATATTATAACGATGGATCGACAAGCGCGTGCTGAGACACAGACGACGGTAGAAACTCGTGATGATGATGATGATGATGATGATAATAATAATTATAATAATAATCAAAATGCGTAGTAAAACCCTCCAGTTTACTTTGATCCTTGGAATCTTATTAAATTTAACCAATCGAGATACTTCACCGCTTTATCCGACGAAAGACGGTTAAACGCGTGTTCGTCGAATTTATTCAAGTCATAATAATATTATTATGAATAATGGTACGATATACCAACTGTGCGTAACGACTATAGAGATGACTTATACGAGATGTCAAATAATAATTAGAAGAATCAAAAATTATACAATATACGGTGAATTTACACACCCGTCGTCGTTTCTATATACGAAATAATAACGATCTCGTTTCGTTAACAAATTACATTTCTACACGATATTATCAATATTATTATCATAATAACATTATACGTTAGACTCCAATATTGACATTTACAGATATGTGCACTCCGAAACTCCGATACTCGTACAGTTGAATTATTTAACCACGATGGAATCGAACAATATTATATAACCGACAGTTTGACACGGATTGTATTATAATATTATAATTACGAATAATATATTATTATATTCCCTGGGTCTCTATAATTATTACAGCTGTAATATTTAAACGAATAAAAAGCATCTAAAAAGAGTTGGAATATAAAAAAAAACTTAACTAATATTTTAGAATATAGGTACTAAATATTTGATTCTACAATAATTCTAGATCACACTTTTTGTAAGTGATATCAATTAATATTCATCGTCTCGATTACATTTTACTCCGATGACATCTTTATTTTCAAATAAAAATGTATTAATGATGCCGTATTTTCATTTTTGATGTTGATTTCAGATTTGGTATAATTCGTTTATGTCTTCATTCTTATTGTCTAAATTGCACGACGATTCCGAATTTTCATTTATTTCATTCATTTTGTTAGGTTATACATTATAATATTATGAAGTCTTCATTTTCATTGAAATGACTTAACACGTTAACCGCCATGAGACCGCCGGTGGTCATACTATTCAATTAAAATTTTGGTTTTTCATGACCACCGGCGACCATATGTCATCATACGTACCACGCCATATGACCACCGGTGACCGTAATCATATATTTTTTTAAATGGCCATAATATTTACGGCGCTACATAAATGAAACTAAAAATAACATTATGGCGTAGTACAGAAGTTGATGATTCGATTGATATATACATTGTTATGATTTATGTTATTTTACATTAAAATATTAATACACAAACATAATATGGTTTGCAAAAAATGATTCATATATTCTCTTTATAATAAAATTACATTTTTAAATCAAAATTTATTTTATAGTATAAATGTTAATGACAATACAAAAAAAAAAAAAAAAAATAAGAATAATGATAATGATAAAAAAGTCTAACTCATAATGCATAATTAATTTATATGTTTTTTATTGAAGCAGTCCATACATGTGTAAACTTTACACGTAGAGCAAAAAGTACTAACTTTTTTTGTGTCTGTACTAGCACTTTTGGAACCATGAGATTTAGTTTTTATTGAATAGCAATGATGGCATCGTTTTCTTATTTTTCTGTTCCATTTGTCTCTTTCTGTTGATTCTTCAAGTTTGTGTTTAATACTTTGTCGACGATTAGATGTAGAAATTTGATATTCTGATGTATTTGTTAGTTGATCTAGATCAAGAAGTTCATCAACTAACATTTCTCGAAATTTTGTAATAGATATATTTTTGTGTTCAGGTTTATTTAATTTATAGACAATAAATGCATTTACTACTGATGTCCCAAGTAAAATCTCTGTTGCCACTTTGTGGTACCATCGAATTGATTTTCTTATAGGAGAGTTATAACTGGAATACTGATCTGACAAGTCTATTCCTGCTTTACCAGCATTATAATCCATAATTATTTGTGGTTTGAAAATTGGTTCATTTTTTTTATTTTTTTTACCGGTATCAACCATATCAATAGTATGTTTTGTTGACAACATTGACACATCTCTTTTGTCATACCATTTAGCGATGACAATTCCATCTGAATTTTCTCTACCAATAATTTGACCACTCTTTAATTTTGTATTCATTACTTCAGGTAGTTTAACGCGATTTGATCTCAATGTGCCTACTAAATGAGTATCGTTTTTTAATAGTTCATTTGCCAATGGTAAAGACGTATAAAAATTATCTGTTATTAAAGTACGACCATTATTTAGATAAGGTCTACTTAATTGCATAACAACTTTGGAAGCTAAGCCTTTACCATCTACTTGACTTTTACCAGCATACACTTCTATATCATGTGTATACCCATTCGCTTCACAAATTTTAAATAATTTAACACCATATTTATGCGCCTTACCAGGAATAAATTGCTTAAATATTAAACGTCCACGAAAAGGAACCATTGACTCATCAATTGCCATATATTCACTGGGTTCCATAGTCGCATGATAATTTTTAACAATGAGCTCAATCAAATTACGAATTTTATAAATTCTATCATCTTGAGGTGCTTTATTGTTATCAGAAAAGTGCCAAAATCTTAAAAGTAACTCGAATCTATTTTTAGACATCGTAATACTTGCAACCTTATTTGAATATCTAGATTTTAAACTCCAATAACTTTCTATACTTGGCATTTGAACTAAACCAAACCACATAAGTAAACCAATAAATTTTTTTATTTCATAAAAATTTGTTGGTGTCCACTTAGAAAATCTACTTGATTTGGATAATCTTATTTTAGACAAATACTGGTCTGCATTTCTATTGGTTTCAATTACAATAAGTTCAATTATATCGTCACTGATAAACAAATTTAAATAATACCAAATTGACGCGTTTTCAGGAATATCCACTTTTAATCCAGGAATTTTATTAAATATAAATTTCTTTTGGTATTGACCTGTTACTTCGAACCAACCAGAAGGATGAGAATTTTGTGTTTCGGTATTATTTATATATTGAAAATTTTCATTGTCATTTGAATCTACAATTTTATATAATTTTTTTAAATTAAATAAATGCTAATTTACTTTAATTATATTTTATTAAAATTAAATGGTATAATTATGATAACCATTATTGTTTAATATATTATTGTTTTTTTTTCATTATTCAATAATAAATAAGAATATAACTTCTTGCAAAATAAAATAGTAAAAATATTATATTTTACTTACAATTTGAATCGTCAGAATCTGAAGTAATATTTGGTTGATATGTTTCATCTTCGTCTGTATCGTCAACTTCACTCAGTGAACTAAATGTATCATCATCGTCAAGTAATTCACTAATATAATTGTCATTTAATTTGACTTTTTTTTGTTGTCTAGGAGAGTTCATTTTAGGAATAAAATATAAGAATCAATAAGTTAGAAAAACTGGAGAATTATAATAATCGATTAATACCTGTATGTTAGACCGCCGGGAGTCAAATGGCATACCGGTAATAATATTATAAACACATCGCCACATGGTCACCGGCGATCATATATAATAAACACAATATTCTTATAGATGAAATAAAATTAAAAATAATGATGTCAATTTGGTAATTTTCCGGTAAAAACTTCTATAAATATCAATTCGAACATATTCAGAATGCACAACAATAACATCACGGCGGACAAATAATACATATAAATATGACCGCCGGCGGTCTCATGGCGGTTAACGTGTTTAACTGTAATTAATTTTTATAGTTGAGACTTAGAGAGGTTATCATTAAAAATCTCTCATGAACAATAAAGAAAAAAATGACATTATTTGTCATTACTATATTGTTAGAAAAATAATTAATTATTAACTCAAGATCCAAGTATAATTACTCATAATAATATAATATAATAATCACAATTCACTGATTTCTTCTAAATATGGTTTTTTTTTATTAATAAATTATATGTTATATTATGTTACATTAAATTATTAAAAAATAGATTAAGAAATATATTTACTTAATTTGAATTTTGTGTTATAAAAAGTATGTACATTTTTTCTGAAAGTATAAGTAGTAACTCTTAAAGTTTAACCTATAAAATGTACATAATATATAAATAAAAACATTAATTAGCAATTAATAGTTAATTCAATATATTATAACAAACACAAATATAATAACAGTATAACACAACCACCAAAATCAACTAGATGCATTTTTCAAATAATCATAAAGTATAAAAAGTTATTTATTAATTATTAAATTGGTTTAGTTTTAAATTCTGAGATGAAGCGAAGAGGCTTTGCAATGTGATGTGATTTTTTATTTATTTTTTGTTTTATATACTTGTAATATAATTTTGGTAAAGAATTTTTGTTATAAATTTTGTATTTTACATATATAATTTTTTGAATTCTCCAATAGTTTTCTTTCGAGGTAGGGAAAACTAGTATAATTAGAAGAAAAACTGTAAAATTGAAAGAAATTATAAATTTGATAAACTTTATTTTACTTATTTCATAATAACTAATAAAATATAAATCATAAATAATTGAAAATAATATAATATGAACGTTGACGTTTTATATGCATAATACAAATTTGGAATTGTTACTTTAATTTTTAGTCTAAATGTAAAATAAATAGGAAGGTTTTCAAATTATATTATTACTGAAATAATTATTATTATTACTTCATATATAAAAATAAATTATTGTATCATTAATTATTATTAATAAATATACAAATATGAACAACATTCGAATTTGAGACATATTACTCTGTTGTGAACCATTCTATATCATCTGGATATAATGCATTTCTTTTAAATGCAATTATTAACGTACTTGACGAAATGTATATTATAACGTCACTAGTCTCTTTGTTTAAGGCGTGACAACTCAAAATTAGAAACTAACTTAGAAACAAAATAGACTACTCTCTACTGTGTATGTTAAATAAATTTAATTCGATACTCTTTCGGATGAATACATTATATTGTTATACGCAGTCAAGTGAGATCTCAGAATGTTTCGCAATTTCCCAAAAGTTAATCCGACTTTTTGTCCTCATACGTCTTCTTTGCATCCTCTACGCATGAAAATTCCACAGAGAGTGATACATATTATACACAAAATAATAATAATAATAATAATATAAGAACTTAAACTTTCGACACAACTAAGTACATATAATTATACAATTTATAATATATAAATAAATAAGAATAACATGAAAATATTGAACGCGTTAATGACGATCTTATTTCACTTATTAATTTTAAAACGAAATATGTATAAAAAAAATCAATTTCGCTCAAATAATATTTATCATGAACGAATTAAAAATACTCAATTATTCATCAAGTTCATTTGGTTATCGATGCGGCTTCTTTCACCCTGGGGAAAAATTATTCTGCACTATTACAGGCTTTTGATATAGTGTGACACAAAGAATATTACTATTTAAATTAAAGAAATTTCTTTATCCAACCTATTACTCAAATCTTATCTTGCTGACAGACACTTCCAGATTCAGTACGGTTTTGTCTAATTCTAACATTTCCGACGTTAAAGCAGGTGTTCCACAATTCTCTCTCTAATACTTTATAATATATATATATATATATATATATATATTTCGGATCAACCGACTACTCCTGATACAATAGTAGCAGATTATGCAGATGACAAGGCAATAATATTGACTAATGTAAATCCTATTGTAGCCTCCTTTAACCTCCAAAATCATCTTTTACTAATGAAGGACTGGTATAAAAAGTGGAGATTTATAGTTTACTACATTTGCTTTAAAATTACCTGAATGTATTTCTATATATTACTCAAATCCCCATATGACCGACTGTAAAATAACGCTCTTCATGGGCTCATCATATCAAATTCAAAAGGCTTCAATTAAATTTTCGTATGTTAAAAACATTAATCGCCAATAACAAACAATCAAAATTAATTGTCAAACTACTAATATTCTCTTCTTAAGCTAATCTGGATTTGTGGTCTCCATTTATAGGGAAACGACAAAATTTACAATTTAAATAAAATACAACGCTTTTAAAATATTACTCTCAGAAAAATCATAAATTCTCCACCATACATAGCAAATCACTTTTTCTATGTAAACTTCCGTAAATTTAAGAATCGTGCGTGAAGTTAGCAAAAAGTTACTACAGAAGGTTCCATTCACGTCTTAACTCTCATTCTAATTCCCTAATTCTAAACCTCACATCGACAACTATTTCTGGCAACCCTCTTAAACGCCTCAAGCATAATTGGTGTAGAGATTTATTAAACTAATATTAAATAATATTCCTCATTTATATAAAGTTGAAATAAAAACAAATTGTTTAACAATATGAAGTGTCACTAAATGGGTGGCTTCTTCGGTCAGGTTTTTTACATTTTATTGTTCCTTATGACATGTACTTATTATGCTTTTCTTTTTTTTATAGTTTGTACATAGTAATAATAAAAAAAAAATCTTACACGTATTCAATACAAGTACCTGACGCACGGGTTCAACTAATAATACGAACATTTGTTTTCCACTTTTCCCCACATTGTTTTTGCACGCGGTTCTACGCCATGGCCCGTATATTATTATTATTATTATTATTATTATTATTATTATTATTATTATTA
>JAIUCT010000001.1:25376950-25390481 GCA_021307375.1 Tetraneura akinire | reverse complement strand
ATAATAATAATAATAATAATAATAATAATAATAATAATAATAATAATGCGGCGGTATGACGTCGCGTTGTCTCTTGCACACTATGTGCAGACGATAATAATTCTCCGCGTACAAAACGGCGAATATTGAACTGTCAGTGTCGTATGATAGCAATTAACGCTCGATCTTATATATATGTTATTATCATTTATTATCATTCGATCACTTCAGATAACGCGGGACGATTTTAGTCGGAAAAACGTTCAATTTTTATACAAAAATATAAAAGAAAAAAAAACGTGTTATCGACGTGTACGAGTACCAATCACGTGTCGTCTATATAATATAATATACTCGTATATTTTTGTTCATCAACGGTGTTCCGGCTGAAAAATAATTTCACCCTTAATTCATAATATTTCATCGTGTAATTTAATAACACACGGATTCACTCGAAACCGAATAAACGTTTATTATATTCGTTCTGTTTTACGTCTCCCCTGTACAGGCGCATTCATTCATTACACGACGTGGACGGTGGACCGATGGAAATATTATCGCGAAACGCAATCCGCGCACAGGAAATCAATTTGACGCGGCGTTGATTGCCAATTATTGGAATTTCGCGGACGGGTGTCCGTACACGTAACGAACACACGAGCGCGTTTATCCTAACCCTCCGGCAGCTAATTTAGCCCCGGGGCGAATTTTCCAATTTATACACTCGTGTCGAAAAAAAAAATATACCCGCACGACTCGTTAAGTATAGACGATGCGTGTTAGGTACGCGTAGAATTATTGTTTTTCGTTTTTTTTCCATACGGACTGGATACTGCTGAGGTCACGTCTTCGGCGAAAGACTTCGAGTCGGTCGGTCGATCGGTCGGTCGGTAGATAATAAGAAAAAATATTATGCGACATCGAAAATAAAAAAAATCCCCCGCGTAAATATTTTTCACGTCGTGTTTACAGACGTCTTTCAATATATAATATAACCGAAGATCGACAAAGTATATTATAAAACACACACACGCGGTGTATTATTATTTATTGATACGAACGAGATGTAAAAAAAAAATTTGACGTGTATCCGTTCTTCAAATAACGTTACACAAACGAATCCGTCATGTTATCGATACGAAACTTTATTAAAAACGGATTTCTCGGCTTACGCGGCTTATCAAAATGTGGGAATCGACACGGGTGAATATAACCGCAAACATAAAATGATTACGTGATGTACCTGCATTTATGTAGGTATACGCATCTAAGTATATATTACATGAAATATAACGTTTCGATTTTTTATAGAAACCTTTCAAAATAATAAAATCTATGTATTGAATATCACCAAATACACAGCAGGTGATGATAGTAATTTGTATAATGTACGAGTAGTTTTATAGTTTTTTACACCGATGTCCATTCGTCCGTATAGGTACACTAAACGAAATAAATATCGTTTTTTAAGTTCGAATATTGGTTTTTTTTTTATCGTTATCATGTATATATTATATAATATGAATTTAAATTCTGAACATTTTCCACTTTTCCAGGAAATCGTTTCATAAATTAATGATAACAATATCAAACATTTTCTGCGTAAACAATATTTTTTTGTTATTTGTCATATAAAAAAGCTCTTTTGATTCCGAGTAATCGTAAAATAGCGAAGTAAATATTTTGAAAGACAGATCAATTGTTATTTTTTAAACGATATTCGACACAAAAATAACATGAATACGGATAAGTTCTTGTTGTTATTGCGTCGTTTGCCATCTGGACGTCATTTTATTCTACACGTGTGTTGACCTGGTATATTTTTGTACTTAAAAAACAGTTTCTAGACTTTCGTTGTATCCTGATTTCGTGATTTTTTTTTTATTAATTTTTTTTTATGTTCCACATTAAGAAACACTCGGCAAGCGTGTACATCGGTCGCATGACCAACCGGTTTCCCAAACGACAGGTGATGGCGGAGCTGCAGGTGCGTTTCGAAGCCCAAACATAACGTAATAAGAATAACAACTAATAATATTACCTATATTAAAGTCTCTCCGATGGTAACGTCGGATTTATGGTCGTGTAAAATTTGTCGACCCAAAGTGTACCGACAAAAACATATTTCCATTCGAAAAATATAACGTTATTAATATGTATGTATATTAATATACTTAAATGCTTAAATTATATTATTGATGTTTATCTAAATTCTAAAAAAAATACTCTTGGGTCGCGGAATAATCAACTTGTAAATCGTCTGAAATAAATAATATCTTGTCGTGTTATGTTTAAAGTTAAATAATAATAATAATATTGTATTATAATATTATACACATTAATAATTCGTTCAGTCGTACCAACTTTACATCGATTAATAACCGTATATCCCTTTATATTATATAGGTATCGCCTATAAACACGATATTTCTTTGTTCATCACTCGGAGAACGCGGCTAACTGCAGGAACTCATATAGAGTAGAGTTAAAATACATCTCGAAATTCCAAGAAGAATTATTATAAAATACGTAGATAATAATTTCTACTCTTAAAATTTTTATGTTCATACGTTCGTTCCGCTTTTTAAAACTCTAGTGTATATGTAACATAGTATAACGGCAAATTTCAAAAATATTTTATGACCATAATAATTCAGAGTAACCGCGAAATAAAAACCAAATTGAATTTTATGTTTTCCCTGTGAGCTGTGACAAAGTACATCAGACACACGCTTGGTCATACTCTCTTGTCGAAACGATATACGACGAACGTATCGGAAAGACAAGATATTACAAGGACATTATTATTATTATCATTATTATTATTTATTATTTCATAGTAACACGGATAATGAAAAAAGAAAGTCATTCTACATTTGAATAACGTTATTAAATGATTCCAGCATTTGGGGAAGCCTTTATAACTGCATTATGTCAGTCACGGTTTACGTGGAAAATGGAATAATTATTATTGAGCGTTTACAACTCTACAGCATAACAATGTCAACTTTACTTCGGTATATGAAATATGATAATAACGTTATAAATGAGTGACGTTTTAGCGGTAGAGAAGCAGGTAATATTTAGACGATACGGATTGTCGTGTTCGTATAATACGAAATTATATATTATTATATTTAACCGTTTAGTTATTTAATTAATTATCTATATAGTCCGTTGTTAATCTTTGATTGATTGCCCTTTTAAAGAATAAACGGGATTATCGTTTTAATTGAACCAAAAATGTCAAAAAGTTTCAAATATATTTTTGGAACGTTAAAAATATATATTTAACTTTTTTAAAATTTTTTTTTTCTACGTTAAACAACTGATGTCGGTAAATTACGTGCGCAAAGTGTATAGTGTGCACTCGTACAAGTGCATAATATTTCGGTCGAATAAATCGCTTACGTGTGAATTGAAACGTATAGGAGTATTTGTTTTAAGTTTATATTCTATATACTGAATGGTGCTCTTTTAATATTAGTTTACCTAAGAGCATTTTGAAATTCACACTGTTAAAACAATACTTGTATTCATAATCGTTAACGTTGTTATAATAATAATAATAATAATAATAATAATAATAATAATAATAATAATAATAATAATAATAATATTATTATTTTATTCTATTTTAATATACCTATACTTATATTATGAAATTAACTAAACGATATTATACCACTATTAATTCGGTTAATGTGGTTCTTGTACCACATTAATGTTATATTTTTTTTATTTTTTTATTCGTTTATGTTATTCCGAAAAATATATTTTATAATATATAACGTAATTAGATAAATCTTTTTCTCCTCAGGTAAAACCATTTCAAAAGTTTTATGAAGAGTTACTAAACGACCTACTGATTTTGAGGTACGAATTATTGCCAAAATATTCATTAGTTACGGTGACGCGCTCGTATATTATAATGACCTGTTTGCATACAATGATAATATTTACAATTGCTCTTTTCATTTCGGTGGAAAATTTTGCAGAAAATGAATATAATAATATGTTTTACAGGTATCACGATAAAAAAAAACTAAAAAATGTACATAAAAATGATTATAATACACAAACAAGTCGTCGTTTTCTAAAAAATAAAGTATATTTTTTATTATATAATATATATATATATAGTATCGGACCACACACAAAATCGTTTTCTTTCATAGTTACCTAGGTTTTTTTATTTTTTTTTAAAAATCGTTAAACGCGATAGCTCTTTGATAACGATAAAAAACGATTTAAGCCATTCGAAAAGCAGGTATCCACATAAAGTATAATTATATATACATGGGTACATTAATATTTTTATTATTCATACCGTAGAATATAACATCGCACTTTGATTTTTTCAAATAAAATGTAATGTGTCTTTGTCGCTTGCCGTCCACGTCTATTATTATTGCTGTTCGTTTCTTTACAGTAAAATATCATATTATCAATATATTATATTATATGGTTTCACAAAACCATACAATTCGTATTATTCCGAAAGCATTCAAATTGTTTTATTTTTCCACATTGAATTCAAAAATATAGTCGAGTATTTATATCGTAATACGAGTAAAATAACTTAAAATTATTTCAATACGCTATACATATTTAATTATAACATACCTGTATTATAACAATTTCCAAATAAATTATTCTAAATATTATGAAAATAATAATAATTATATACATATATTATATTATAATATTTCTAATCAAAAATAATATTATGTACTTATATGAAAAGTATAAGGTACCTATAAGGTTACCTCCCTATAACCTCCATGCGTTTATAACACAGCTAGGCTACAACAGAGGTTATAAGTATTATACGTGCGTGTTTATTTTCTTTCGATAATTAGATGTATAATCGTCATGACGATATTACCCAGTAAGTTAATATATTATACAAATTATTTTTTTACGCACGCATTTCCTGTGTGCGCACGCTATATATAGAGGAATATTATAATAATATATAACGTTGTATTTTTCGATTTTAATCGCAAAAACTTGATAGACGTATGCGTATAAACGATATTATAATATATAATATAACGTATAAAAGCATTCTTCTTTGCTACCCATACCTATATAGAATATAACGTCCGGGGATATATTCTGTTTCCTAGCGCCGCGCGCAATCAATCAAAATGTCATTATTCAAAATTCAGTTATACGCGTATTATATTATTTTATAATATTATTACTAATATAACGTATGAATAAATAATATAACACGGTAGTTGTTTTAAACATATCACGCGTGTTTATACGAGCTCGTTTAATATTATAATATACAATTTTTTCTATAATATGTCGATCGATACATTTTTCCACGGAGAAATTCGATACGATTGTCGTACAAAAATAATATCATAAAAGCATTGTTATGTATAGTTTATACACGAACGTGCTATAATATTGATTTCCATAGTTTAATCTGTATAGTATAATAATACGTATACGTTTTATGGTTTTAATGCTATAATATTATACGTATAATAAAACAGTATGATTTATATCGTTTCATCAAAAATCCGTTTGACGGTCATTTGTACGTTTGAAATTATTGTTTCTATACAGAAATGAATACTCGTATATTATAATATAGGAATATTGATATAAATACGTTTTAAATTATTCCATATATATATACGATTTTACGAAGATTTAAAAAAATATATTATATTCAATTAATAATTTTATGCGCGATATAATTATATAGTTTATTCAAATATTTTCAAATAGAACGTTTCTGCAATCGTAAAAACGTTTATATACGAGATGAAGAAAGAACGTATACCACGGATATAAACCGAGAAAAATATAAGAGACAAAAAGACGAGAAAGCGGCTAAAACGCGATTGTAGCCGATGGCGATGCGTTCTACACGGTCGGTTCTGCACAGCGTCGGTAATAAATAATATTATATGATAATAAATAACATTCGGCGACACCCCCGAGGGGGAAAAATGAGAGAAAACGACATTTTAATGATAATTTCCTCGTTTTCCAAGATTTCCGTGAGTATACAATTATAAATATGTATACAAGTGTACATATTATTATTTTTATTTTTATTACAATATAACCCCGCAAATACTTTATGTAAATTCGTATATAAATTCGCGTTTAATAAATTTGAACGGTAATCTCCACTCTCGTCCGTCCGCCCTCTGCGAGTACGAAAAACCTATAGTGAAAAAAAAATAAGAAGAATAAAAAAAAAAGTTTGATCGCCATGTTATTTAATTTAGTAATATTTTAACATATTGTTCAGAAATAAAAGTCGACGGTTCGGATTCCATAAATGGAATTTTATTAGCTATACCTATCCTTTTTTGCATATTCAAGAGATTCCCTTCCAACCCGTCTGTATAAGGCGAACCCCGGGCCGAGAACCGTAGGAAATGTTATTTTCGCCTCGGTCGCACTCTGCAGTGTACAGCTGTCCCCGAATTAATGCAAATTTCTTGACTTTTATTATACGCATAATCATACCATCTCCAACCGTGGAATATTTGATTACGGTTATGGCCGCCGGTCGAACATTTATATAAATGTGTTTAAGGAACGATGTCGCGAAACTTAAAAATATATCGTACTGTTTTTCGCTCAAACGATCGAATAAGTATATTTGGTGTTTTGCATTTGGCGCAGTTATAAGATTTTTATCGAAAAAACACACATTTCGAACCGGTTGAAACTCGACACTTTTGCGATGATAAAATAACCATAAATGTGATACCTAACTAAAAAAGATATTTTTACATATAATAATAATAATAAAAACTAGAAAAGTATACACTCCAAAGATATTGTTAAATTTAAAATGTAATTATCCGGTAAAAATAAATATTAATCTGAGGAATATAATATTTTGATATAAATATGATAACGTACAAGCACGTTTCGTCATTTTACGAATAATTACAAACACACAATTTAAAATCTCTTCGATGGCTTTTCAATATAATATAATATTTAATAATTGTCTTCCAACAAAATATGCATCAATCATCGCATTATACGAGTGTAATATCGCAATGCTTATTTATACGATGTTAAAAATTTAAATATACCAAATTCGATATTAATTCGAATTCGTTATAATATATAAGAACGCGATACGCGTGTACCCCTAATAAACGTATAAGATAATAATGTTGTGTATAATAATATCGTGTCTTTAAAAACACACGTGTAATATTAAGTACTGGATTAAGTCTAATAAAACAGTCTAAAATAACAAGTCAATACTTAAACTATAAATAGGTACTGGATTATTATTTAATTTTATTTTTTCGTGTTTGTAATATCATCGAACGTACAAATTATTACTGTAAAAGTATAGGTACATATGATATAGTACAATATTCTAAAATTTTATTTACCAATAAGCATATGCAAAAAAGCTTCCACAACACCCTCGTATAAAATATTATGTATTGATATTGAGCACTTATCTAGGTAATCTAAAATCCCTCCCCCCAAACATATTGTCTAATATTTTAATACATTTTTCATATCCGAATTCCGCTTAAAATTTTCGTGAGATACACGAACCATCACCACCCCGAATCTATTATACGCGATGCGCACGTGCGTAAAATTTACCTATATGATGTCTTGATTTCGAGGCAAATAAAATATCATATACACGTGACGGTTAGGTTAGGTTTTTTGTTCTTTTAGGTTTCGCAAAAGCCCATATTATAGAATACGATGATCATTTAGTGGGTATTTTCTCTTCATCCTTTTGCATTGTTCGTTTGTTGCACGTTTCAAAAAGTATCGAGAGCTTAAGTAGTACAAATCGAGTGTCGCGATATAATGATAATCGTATACTTATATCTTATAGGTATGTGTCGTGTCTCGTTTAGATGATATACATAATATAAACGCGTGATTTACGTGTGCATTAAAAATCGTTAAAGCGTTAAATAAGCCAAGATGAATATATTGTGTTATTCGTATACCTAATACTCGCCGTCAGTTTGTAATCCTTCGTTAGTTCGTTGTAAATTCGTACTTGTGAATATATAGGTACTATGATATGGGTGTATGATATATTTTACGAATAATTCACAAAATCGTTTATTATTATTATTATTATTATTATTATTATGAAAATATCAAAATGTAGGTCTTCGGGACTCGTATTTACAATATAATTTTACGTATATACAAGTATAATGTAATAATAAATTGTTAAAACGTCAATCGTGAAGCAATTGAACTGCGACTTGTTTACAGTATATTATGGAAATGATAAAATCACATGTACGCATAAAATTATTATTATACCGAGCGGTATATTATAATCAAAAAACTAAAGATCAAAGTACCTATACGGTTCATTAAATCGAAAAAAATAAAATCCAGTTAATTACAAGAGTATAACACTTATCGCCGTCAACGTGTTATATAAAAGCACGCCGTGAGCGAACGAAACATAATAATATTATTAATATATACGAGTGTTAATTTATTATACAGTACTTATATATAGTACGTATATAGGCAATATAAAATAACGAAATTATCGCTGAGTACCAATTTTTTTTTTTTCATTTTATTTTACAAATTTCGTTTGACATTAAAATATATCAACGTACGGTTTAAACCTATTGAATTTCAAAAAAAAAAAAGAGTAAAAAAGTTATTTTTATATACCTATATTTATGATCGTGCGAAGGTAAAAAATATTAAAAAGTACTTAATGGAATATACACGGTCGATATCTCGCGAACTGTCAACTTCACGTCTATAATATACGTAAATGTGAACGTTTTTTTCTTCTTTTTTTTTCTCTACATATTATGTTTTTATTTTTTTATTATCGGAGGTGTTTTTTAAAAAAAATATAAAAAATATACACGCTTTGACGAATACAAAAGATGTACGATTCATATAATAAACGACTAAAAACATTAAACACTATTGCGCAATAGCACAAACTATGACGGCTGCCAGTATATTATTAAAAACCGAAATCTCGTTATAAAATTCTATTCGTTTTTCGTTTAGTTTCTCATACTGTACATACAATAATAACGTAGTCATTGAAAAACACTATTATAATTCTGCGTAGATATAACGTCATATTTTTATAAATGTTTCGTGTATCTCCTGTATCCTATATATAACTATACAAGAAAAACAGCGATACATCGTCCCTGGAGACGTTGGTCAATTTATCGACGCGTCTTTTAAAGTGAATTTTCACATTTTATTACTACTGTAATAAAATAAAATTTAATAATAAACAAAAGAATAAAAACAGTAAAATATATCGTTTTACGACTATATTATATTTTTTTCTGTTAAGTAAGTAGGTACTATAAAATACTAAATTTGATTATATATTATTATTTCAACACCTATACGTCCTCAATAATTTTAATATTTATTAGGATTTGCATTGCGAATAAACACATTTTTTCTAATGTTATAGGTACCTATAAATAAAATAATAGCGTTTAGGTGTGTTGGATTGGCATTATATAGGAGTTTTATTGAAATTCAATTTCGTAACACACTTTTTTTTATATATATATGTATATGAAAAATTGGCTTTCAGTAACTATTTATGTATATGAAAAATTGGCTTTCAGTAACTATTCGAAATTAATGGACTTTAAAAATATTGTAGGTGTAAGGATAATATAATAATATAATATATAGTTTTTAATAAATTATTCGTGTGGTCATAAAATGTAATCACGACGGAATCCGTGCTGTTCGATATTCGTATTTTACTTGGGAATCTCGTCATCTCGAATAAAATTTTGTAATACGTGGGTATTATTAATTTTTGTTAAAAATATCGGGCGTTATATTTTATATTATGAAATCGATTACACTCTATATATAGGGGGGTATTCGTATGTCGTATCGTAGAATGTTTTAACCGACAAAAAGTTCTCCACTTGAATGTATTTAACGCGGTTCAAGAGAAATAAAACCACTCTTTGTGTTCTAGAAAAAAAAAGGGGTATATATTTTATTATTATTATTGAAAAGATATGTCTAGGCGATGACACTTCTATATTATATACGTATATACATCATATTACATATATATAAGAGTTTATTAAAAAACTTCACGATTATGATAAAAAGTATTTTAGTAACCCTCGTGTGGAATATTATTATATATTATATAAGGGTTATTGAAATACTTTTTTATTAATATTTTCTATTCCGTTTAATTTATATATGTATATATATTTTTTTTATTATTCTTGTTATTTTATATATGGTTTTTTTTTAAGAATTTATTTTTTGACATACGAGAATTTTTATATATTAATATACGTCGTAATGCGTGAAATTTTATTTTACGATACGATAATAATATTTAAAAAAAAAAAAAAATATATTATATTAATATTGTCCATATATAATACGGAATTTAACGACGAATACATTTTACATTATTGGTATATATTTAAAGCGAAATAAATTGTATTTTTATTCGTTTTACATTAGCGTGCGGGCAACGTTTAGTTTGTACATGATTAATTATTTGTAATTTATTTTAGCGTGAAACTCGGCCAAAGTTTGTTCGGTAAATATATTTTATATATATTAATTTAAAATAAACGTTTTTGGCGTTTTGCCTCGTAACGGCGGTTTGTTTTCGTTTGACTTTGCAAAAAGGATGTGTGCGACGACGTTTCGCCGTATACGTTTGACCTCGGGCCATGATAGATGACTATAGTACGTGTTTTGCACTATCACCGCGCAAAAATGGCGTTAATACAACAGACAATGTGATATTAACGAAATGAATCGTAATTAGTCTGGATGATACGAAACGAAATTATAAATAGTGGATCGACGAAACGCGCGTTAACCGCATCCGAATCGGTTCGGTTTTACAGAAACGAATTAAAAAAAAATACGTAAATCTGTACCGAAGTTATAACAATAATAATCGATAATTGATCGATTATGGACAACATATAGATAACGAACTGCAGTGTAATCAGTAATCGCAGACACGAATGAAAAAAAAAAACACGTCATAATTGGTCGTCGAATTGGGATCGACTCCGATTCGAATATATTCTATACGACGGACAAGACTGTCATATTAATCGGTCGATCAGTCGTACACGATTTTGAAGTTTATAATATATTTATTTTTTTTTTTTTATAAGTTTGTGATGCCTTCGACATAACAAGAAATTGGAACGCGCGAGTGCCATCACGGACGATTTGACTTATTATACCCCACACGCATAATTATTCAAAGTCATAAGATAACCACTAACGTCAAAAAATTAAACCGAGTCCGGTCAGGCGACGAGGTAAATAATATTTTTCACCATCGTTATTATATTATCGTTCGTGTCGTGAAAAATGACTACTCGTCGATCATTGTCTATACAGCATTATCCCACCTTTATTATTACAATAATAATAATAATATTCAGTTTCGTCGTCTAATTTGTTTTCCAAAAAAGGATATTATATCGTTTATTATTATTATTTTTTCCAATATCCCGTCACGAATTTACTCGATGATGTTTTCAAAACCGTTGGCGGTGAAGGGTCGACCAGCGAGTATACTCGGGACTCGAACGACGAAATCGATACGAGAACGTGAAAATGTTAAAAGAAAAAAAACGACCGAGACAACGGAGATGAAAAGGAATAATATGTAGTCTTCTTACGTATTATTATAAAGGCATGGTTTCCAATTATTTCCTTTTTCGTAAAATACGAATTCCCGCAGACGTATACCGTTCGAAATACAAAAATATTTTATTTTAACAATATACGAGTAAATTAGTTATTTCGGGTACACTCTTTTCTATTATCGACGAATATTTTTTTGTCTGCCAATTCCAGATCACATATTACAATATAACATTGACATATTATCGACATTTTTCATTATTTAAAATCATCGTGTGACGTTGAAATACAATAAAGAGTTGTAGTTGTATTGTGTGTAAAATTAAAAGAAATCGCCGCGTTATCTAAACACGTATAAAACGTATACGTAATTACAATGATTTAGTGTTTTAATTTATTATTTAAATCTACGCGTGGGAAAAAAAATAAATCTTCAAAAAATGTATATAAGACAATGCAACAACTATACAGATAAAAAATAATAATAATAATAAATTTAACAAAATCGCAGTGTTTAAAATACGCGTTTTGCGCTGACGACGAAAAATTCAACTAGAAATAGTTTTTTAAGG
Organism: Tetraneura akinire; assembly: GCA_021307375.1. Taxonomy (NCBI): domain Eukaryota; kingdom Metazoa; phylum Arthropoda; class Insecta; order Hemiptera; family Aphididae; genus Tetraneura; species Tetraneura akinire. The sequence goes on along the minus strand of JAIUCT010000001.1, from coordinate 25,378,278 downwards.
TAAATAATTATTCTATTTCCCGTGGATCGGATTACAAAACGCGCTACGGCCCATCGCGAATAATAAATTTCCATCACTATAATAAAAGACTGCTATAATATTATGCGATAAAAGAGGGTAGGTATAAGTGAAATGCCAAAATAGGTAGGTATAATAATATTGTTGTAATACTCGCACGCCGTTTTGTGAATTCGGCAATAATCGCGGGGGCATTATGGAAATGACGTATGCGCGCCTAAGTACAATCGCATACAACGTTAATTGGATGATAAAATATTCGCATCATATAATTCACATGTATACAGCGTGAACAAAATTTTGTGTTGCAGATATAGTGGGGATTATAAACTATTTCAATACGATCCCAGCTATTTCTGTAACGCAAAATTTTGATCACCCTGTACATATATAAATTATACCTTCGATTCGGGATTCGCTTGAGCTGATTTTGCTATATTATCGTGTATAATACTCGTCGTGATGCCCGGTCATATACATATATGTGTGTATGTATATGGGCGTGCTATATATTATGTAAATTTCCAGAGTTAAGCCTTTGAAATACGGACTGAGATTTTATTTTATCGGAACGGCGAATTTAATCTGTACGATTTACGATCGGTATAAGTGTATAATATGTTATACGCGTTAGGCGGTGACAACGTGTAACTCGCGGATAATACTATATAAAATATACTGTGTACTTATATTATAATATATTATTATGTACCCACATCCGTACAGGTAAAATATTTTTATATTATTTATTATTATCGTTATCACGGCGAGATTACAAATATTCGGTTTTAATTTTCCAAAAAAAAAAAACGTTCTCTCGTGTATATTATTATATGCAAAACGCCATAATAATATTATAATAGAATATCTAGATAAATAATATAAATATATAGATAAATATCGCGTCTATATATTATACTTATTATTATATTATTAATTCGTTGGAGACTTTATATAAGAGTCTCATATCGGTCCGTGTGGCGGTGAAATAAAATTTAATTTATTTACGTATAATTTATATTGTTTCCACTATACCTATTATATATCTGATATTATTAAATTGTTTGTCCCCGAGCCGTTGATTGGATTTATAATATAATATTTCGCCGTACGAAACGCGGTTATAACTTGATTGTATATGCTATCAGTGATAACTTATCACACTTCGTTTAGTTTTTGTCATCGCGTGCACGCTCTCGTACGTCTATATAAAACCGTAGAAATTATAAATTTAATAATATTATCGTTTCCAATAACAGAATATATTATTATTATTATTATTATTATTATTATTATTATTATTATTATTA
>JAIUCT010000001.1:25363591-25376940 GCA_021307375.1 Tetraneura akinire | reverse complement strand
ATTATTATTATTATTATTATTATTATTATTATTATTATTATTATTATACAACAAACCGAGCATGATATTATTATATTATGTGTGTATATACGAAGAAAATAATCGATTCGATTTGAACGCGCAAATTATTATTCTTACTTGTTTACAGTCTTCGGGGGGGGGGGGGCCGATGTCGCTTCTCGTAATTGCTTTCTTTCCACCACTGTATATTAATAGTCAATTAATTTCGTATATAATCGCGTGGACTTAATTACGCGAACATCGTAAACGCGTACACAACGTTTCATATTGTTTTCATTAAAAATTAATTTTCTATATAATATAATTAGTTTGTTTTATTATTATAATAATAAACTATATTATTATATAACGTTATTAAAAAGTTCATTTCAATATCACTGAAAATATTAAGTTTATTAAAAACTGTTATTAACACGACCGATTTAATAATTTATTTATATACGTGAGTAAACACCGATATTATATTAACACAATCGATTTTTTAAGTCTTCCAATAATTATTATGCGGTGATTTTTATGTCCGTCTAAAAACTTTTTTTTTAATTCTCAAGGATTTCGTTTAACCAACAGAAAACTATAATATAACTGCTTTAAAATTTTTATTTGCCCGTGTTTAAATCGTAAAATATCCGATGGTCTGTATATTGTAGTGATTTCATAAAAATTAATGCGTCCATATAATACGAGTATAATACATTTTAATATGTAGGTATATACCTATCGCGGTTCACTTCTAAGTAAGTTTAATGTTTATGGTATACTCAAAGTTATTCGATTTTTCTCTATATTTTTCTTTCGCCGCGAGTTTCAGGAGGTGTAAAGTTATTTGACGTTGTTGATTTATGCAAGAGATAGGTTTGAGTGCCTATTTCAAATGGCATCTGCGATCTGCTCGCTTAAATTACAGAAAGTTTACAAGCACCAATGTCTGACAAATGGAGAATTATTTATTATAGATTACTATTTGATACATTTATACGATATTATTCGTGAAAACGACCGTTTTATTAACACAATATATTATATAATTACGTAAATGCGTAAGTACATAAAAGATATAGGGAAAAAACGCGACGAATATTTACAATAAAAATTATGGTAGTAAAATCTAAAACCATAAATAACGACAACTGAGATTAATATTATCAAATAAAATAATCATATTTGAAAATATTATAATTTCTACATCGTCGTATATGATAATAATAATAATAATGATAATAATACCTATTACGCAGAATAATCCGTTTATAGAATCTAATGCGACTCAACTCCTTTTATGTTGTCTACATAATATATAATATAATATAATATATGTACCTACTTCGTTTTAATTAGATTCTTGTAAACTGTAATATACAACGTAAAATTAGCAGGCAACGGATACGTCGGTTAAAACGAACCGACTCTCATAGATTACGGAATTTTATTAAGTTGTTAAAATATTCTTCCGACAACATTAAATATATTACGTTCTTTGATGTGAACGCAAAACCACTCCGACACGAATTACCGCGCTGTACTCGTATGTTATAGTGTTTTAAGCGCCATCAATGTACGCTTCGCTCATGTGTTTCAATGGCATAATAATAATAATAATAATAATAATAAAATACGAATATTAATGTATTATTTAAATTCAAATTTATAATATGTACCATGTGATAACTACCATGTGATAACGTTTTACAATATTTCTCGACGAAAAGAAAAAAAACTTTTTATTATTTTAAGGAAACAGAAAATTAAATTATCGTTTCGTGACAAAATCGAGTCCGAACGTCTCCCACAGATCTAATAACGTAAACGATGATAAAAATGATTAAGATAACATTAGAACTCGTGTTTTCGAAAAGCAAACAAAAATAGTATTTACAATACACATTATTCGACAAAACTTTTATAATCGGACGAAGGACATACGGCGTTTTTAATCAATATTTAAAAATTTAAAATGATAAAATAATTTGAAGTGCGTGTAAAGTATATGCACGTTATTATATCGTATCGCGTATTTATAGGCACAAGATCACCACCCGTCGAGTTGAGTGTCAATTCGAATCCGCGTTTTATTTTATTCCTTTTTTTTATTTTATTATTTTTTTTTCCGGTTCACCGGGAATTTGTGTAAAGGTTAATAAAGTGGAAACCCCTCACACCGCGCGCACTCTTGACGTAATTAACAACGGCGTGTTGTTAAAATTATTTTATTTTATTTTTTCAAAATTTATAACCTCACACCCGCGCAAGCCGAAACGCGGTCAGTATCATCGAGGGATTCCATTAAACCGACGTGAATTGATGACCCGACTGCGCTGGCTGCCATAATTTGGGGTAAAAAAAAAAAAAAAAAAACACACACACACATTTTTCCCGATATTTATTTTTATTTTTTAACAGTCCCGGCACGCGTATAACCGGCGAAAATGAGAAAATCGGATTTTTATTATTTTATAATAATATTATACGCAGCGTGAATATATCGAAAAATGTGTGGCGAAAAAAAAAAAGAAATTCTTCAGACAAGCAAATATATTTATACATATTAATATGAATACGAGCACATATGCGTATGTGGTAAAATATAAATTTGACATTTTTTTATGGTTGCATTCTTTCGACAACTAACGTCACATCAATTACTCGAAACGCGACGTGGAAAATACGAACATATTTTTATATATAGATAGCTGCAAGTATACACGCCAATCAATTTTCCGCGACTAAAACAAAAACATACCGGATAAATCGATGAAAAATACGCATATGCGATTTGTAAAAAAAAAAAAAGCAAAGTTGGCAAATAAAAATGTCTGTGCGTCCTCTTTAGCATATACATATATATATATATATTTAAGGATACAGGAATGTTAGAAGAACGCTCCCGTAAGTTGGCCATATCGTGTGTGTGTGTGTAACTCCTGAGGGCTTATGCAGATCCTTGTGGGCGTGCGAAAGAATTTTTAGCTAAACGTTGCTGTCACCGCGTTGCAGAAGGAAAACTTCTCGCACGAGGATTATCGAGAAGTATATACTATACATACACACACAGAACACGAATATATTTATACATTTTTTCTTCTTAAAACTCTCAGCGCCGTCGTTACGAACATAAAAAAATATAAAAAAAAAAGCGAAAGAAAAGAAATGGCGAAGAAAATGATATGAAATAAAATGAAATAGGTAAATAAAAATCCATCTCTGAGGCTATCTGCGACCAACAGACATTTTCGCGGATAAACCTCGTCCCGACGAAAAAAAAAAGAAAAAAGGTATAGACTAAGTATACCCCGTAGGTACATATTTATATATTATATATAAATGCGACCTAAGGAATTCGCAATATCGAATAGAGTCGGGTCTAAATAGACTCCCGCACAGACCCGGGAAATTTAATGAAAAAGGAAAAAATGTCCTGTGAAAACCTCGTTCGCGCTTTTGAATAAAATAGGTCATAGCTATGGGTTTTTATCACGGTAACAGTTTGATCTATGCTATCTAATCGTTCAATATATACGCCGGCAAGAAATTACAAACGCGTGCAAATAACGTTAAAAGTCGACAAATATTGCACATTTCAATATAATACTTTTTTATGCCTTATCGTCTATTCGTCTCCCAACGATTTACACAAGATACGCACACACGTACTTTTCTAATAAACGGTCAAGAGCTATTTTCTTCCATACTTAAAATATTTATCCTGATATCGCGTACCCTTATTGAAAAAATTCATTCTAATCTGGAACGTCTTAAAAGTTAAACACGCATGGCGATGACACGTATTATTATTATTATTATTTTTATTTTTTATTTTTATTTTTATTTTATTTTTTTATTTTATTTTTTATTTAGGACTTAAGGACCTACTGCGTATTATTATACAAAATAATATTTTATAATCGAACGTCACATAAATTTATATTATAATATTCTCTCGTTATCTCGACGATGGAGCGTGAAATTCAAAATAGGATTTATTACAATATATATAATATTATATTATTATAATACTCGTATACGCACGTGAGATACGCGAGAATTTTAATAATGTTATACCCGAAAAAAATGTATATATACGTTTTATATTCAGCACAAAGAATGGTATAATAAAAATTAAATAATATCCCATTGTGGTAGAGGTAACTCTGAAAAATAATAAAAAAAAAAAAAAGTAAAAAAAAATGATTTCGCAAATAAGAGGCTTTCTCTCCTCTAAAATACCCGCCGGGCACTTTATCTCTGTTCAAGATTACATAAAAAGATATTAATGTATACATATTTTCTAGCAATTAAAATATTTTCCCCATTCAACATTGAGATTCAAATTGCACATTTTATCATTTCGGGGTTCATTTTTAATTTAATTTTTTTTTTTTTTAATTTTTTACTGCAACGATGCGCCATATATAGTTATAGTAATCCGCTATCGAAAATCTTCCATTAGTATACTGTCGTTTCGTCAAAAAATATCACATTAATTTATAAATCATTTTAGTTACCGCTGTATAATGACGCGTACTTTAATAATTATATTAATTATAAAACACTCAATTGTATTTTTTCTTGATAGTAATACAAACGAGATAATAGTATTAAAATTCGATACGTTTAAAACAATATTATTTGCCAAATCGATCAATCGTCTCATTCCATATCTAAAATATTATAAAAGAAAAAGATTAATACATTTTGTAGGTGGGTAGAATGAAAAAAAAAACCTCAAAAAATAAAATTAATAATATAATGAAAGGATTTATTTGACAAAATGGCCGATGTTATCTGTGTCGGCGTTATTAATATTTTTTTTCCCTTATACATAAAACATTATATTTTTACAATATATAGCCTCCATATCACTTGTTACTTTTTCCCATTATAGTTAATAATGCGCTGTTAAGTCTTGTCGTATCATCCAATTTCACGACGTCCTTTAAAACAAGTGTTCTTTTGAACTGGATCAAGTATCCCACGCTGATAATTTTCTTTATGAGTGCGTATACATACGTATTTTAACACTCATCGGATTGACCTTTATAGTACTTTGTTTATAAAATTAAAAATATTGTAGATTGTGTAGATAGTGATATACACTTATACTTATGGCTTTTAGTCGTTTACTGTTTACTCGTTCGATATACGTCACTTTATGAGAGAGTTCAATATCGAAACATAATAATAATAATGATAATAATAATAATAATAATAATAATAATAATAATAATAAAATAACTATTTTCTTATTCCTCGACAAGTCCGCCTAGAGGTAATGCTGCAATATAGAATGTATAATGATGATGGACGTGTAGATTTTCTTTTTCGCTGTCCGTTTTTAATCAACAAAAATATATCCCGTAGAGGAATATTAATATAATAAAATTATATATTCATACCTTTAATGTGTAGAAAAAAAAGGGAAAATTAAACGAAAAAAAAAAAGGAATTCCTTAACAAGCGTAATAATTATATTTAATAAATTACGTGTTTAAAAAATTAATCTAATACATCGTAGCCGTAGGTATACATTTAATTATTTCAATTAGGTACCTATACTTAAAGTGTAATGGAAATAAATTTTACTTTCCGCTTGAATTTCTGCGCATTAAATATTGCATTATGTATTCAATTTTAAATATTATTTTCTATATATTATAATATATTCATATAATTCGTTCGCCATATATACACAGTTAATAAATCATTATATAACATATTATTTATTCGTATTATTATGATCGTTTCGAATATTGGTCGATTATTATCGCTTGAAAATGCTAATTATGTTATATATAATAATTATTCGACTGTTCGTATAAATTTGAATAAAATATCGCATTGAAATATATAGCTTTTGGAGACCAATTAAAAATCACGGCATTAATTATTATTTAAATAACTGTTTATAATTATTATTTAAATCGTGATAACATAATATACCAATACATTAAACCCGAACAAATATCGTGCGTATAGTAATATGATAATATAGTAAATAATATATTTTCGGGCAAAGTCGTTAAAAAAAAATAATAATAATAATAATATCATAAAAGCCGAATTTTTCGGGTTTTACAACGAAAAGTGTCAAGGACATCAACGAACGGTATAACGGGGAAATATAAAAAAACAACGCTAGGTTAGATCGCACAATAATTTATAACACGAGTTATTTATACTCTGTGTATATTATATAGAGGGTACAATATTAAAATACTCGTATAGTAAAGTTCAAACGTGCAAAGTTTTAATACTGACCTGACATTTAACCACATAATATAGGCTTAAAATTATATTCTGGCGAATCGGATTTTAAATATATATCATCGAGTATAAAAATATTAATTTCAACATTTACATATTATAAATGTATAATATAATAAACTCGTGTCTTCAGCTGTTGAGATAATGAGATTTAGCTAAAATTTGTAGAGATTTCGAAACATTTATACACTATATTATATAAACGCATATTGTGTTATCGTTTCTTTACAAAATTAAACCGCAATTTTTTTTTAATATTGGGTATAATCGCATTTTATTTTAAACCGACACTGCAGTAATGGTAACCGACGAAAATCTTATTTCAATTTATAATATTATCTCCACCATGGTCGTCGTATCATGGGTGTCCGATTAAAATAATTTCGTACACGTGAACGCGCACGAGGGTTATTATAATTCGATATTATTATCAGAAATCATTCGTTTTTATTAATATTTTTATTCATTTTTCACTCGACGAAAGATATAATACGCGCAATACTATACGCGTTTTACAGTACGTTTTATTTTATTATCCGTTTATATTGTATACGTAATGCGTGTATCTATGACGACGATATACAATATAATATATTATATTCTTTATTTCGGTTTTAAAATCGATAAACGGTCGAGTCGACATTTTTTCACGACGGCACTATAAAATTATTATATCGCATAAAAAAAGATATAAAGTAACGTACACGCGTGTATTTTTTCTCTATCTTATATACCAATCGGATTGATTGATATAGTCGCGAGTGTACCGCATGAAGCGGCCCAAAAGAGCTCAGACGACGCAAAATATTATTTAAGATTGACCGAATCCAACTTATAAACATCGAACAATAATCGACCGTGCGTGAGGGTTAATTCTCATTTTTCCTTTATGGCCGAGGACATAAAAGACTACCGTATTATATATATTATAATATATTATAGATTCAATTTAGAACGATTATAGAAACGCGATCGCGACTCTCAAAATTATTTCCATTTGTGATGTTTTCATTCGTTCCATCGTGAGTTATTCCGAAATATTTCATTTTACGTTTTTGTTATCGCGCTGGAATTTAATACCAGATAATATTATCACGGTTTGATGAGCGAAAACGAGATTATGAAAAATGACGAATTAGAAAAAAAAATTAGAAAATGGACGTTCGCGAAGACGTCTAAACGATATCTCGCGACAAAATCCGAAAAAAAAATCACCACGTGTATTATACACAAAAACGTGCGTATCTCAATATAATATACGAGTATAATATACGTTTATTATATTATTCACGGAATGATTTATCGACTCCGACGTACGTATCGTATTCTATAAATAGTAATTTATTGATATATATCGCGCGTACTCTCGACTTTTGCGACGCGTATAACAATAATAATAATAATGAGAACGTGTAAGAAAAAGATAACGTTTATCAATAATTTTATATCGCGCCTATATATAGAAGAAAAAAAAATATTGACTATAAATCAATATTCGAGTAGAATATAATAATATATAACAATATGAAATTTTCGCGAAATACTGTGAAAGCATAAAAAAAAAATCGACACGACAATCGTTTTTTTAATAATAATAAAACGGTAAACGTGTATAATACAAGGCGAAATTTGTATTTTTTAAATAAATATAAATAAAATAACTTCGTATCAATGACGTAACGGATGTTCAAAGGGACCATTTTAAATATTTTATATTTTTATAAACGTTCTTGGGTATATTACCGCGACCAGAAACGAAAAACTAACCTTGTACGTGAATTATAATATATATATATATATATATATATATATATATATATATATATATATCATATTATTATAAATATATTATATACAGTCGACGGTCTCGTTTACGTATATATTATATAATAATATAATATTCGTAGAAGTACGCGTCATGCATAAACCTCGGGGGACTCTTTATCAGACGACGGGCAGACCGAACGGTATATATAGGTACGTATATATAATATAAATATATATATTTAAATGAACATTGTACACCTATACCGTGGTATACTCGCGAATTAAGCGGTCGACAACTCGGCTATTATATATACCCGGTTACCGGTCGTACGCGTATATATAATATAGTTTCGCGGCGGGAAAATGGATGATGGTTACACGTGATAGTATTATAACTCTATTACTGGCGTATATTTATATATATATATATATATATATATATATATATACATATGTATCATCATAATAATATATAAAATATATATACATAACGAAAGGATCACGAATCGTTAGTGCGCGCTCGACGAAGAAGGTTTATACAATCGCCGTTTTCAGACGGGTATATAAAGGAATATGCGCGTGTTTCGCGATATTTCTTGGTGCGTTCACAACAGCACGCGAGTCGACTTATATGTTACATCTTATATATATATATATACACGGTACGTACGTACGTTTCCGGTAAATCACGAGCAAAGTCACCCTTGTGTAGGGGTGGTAATGCGCGACGAGTATAAGTACAAAAGAGGGGTTGATAAACGAAAGGGACGGGGAGGGTTGGTTTACCATTATATATATATATATCTACTTTTTTCGCTTTTCCTCTTGGCGCGCGCCTCTTCGTCCCTTCATCCATATACTTACACGTATATATATATACGGGTAAAATCGATTCCATCGTGACGTCACCCTCGGTATACGTATATACAGGACGATCGTAAAATCGCGTCAATACGTCGCACAAAACGATACCTCCGCGGTTATCGTAAAATCGTCGTTTTTACAACCACCCCGTAAGTATACCTATACCTACGCAAAATTACGTATAATTATATATATTATATTATAGTTAAAGAGTATCTCGTATATTAATACAAATTATCGACACGCCCCATTATGCTTCATCGTCGAAAGTCGTCTCTCTTTCAAAACGAACAATCGGTCGGATTCTATAATTAATCGTTCATCTAGTGTAATTTTAACTAAATTTTTATTATATATTATATCGTTTCGTCCGTTTCGCACGACCTTTTTAAAATTCAAAAATTATTATTATTACTCGATTTGCTTATAAATAATTCAAAAACTATACAAACACTATTTGGACAAAATGATCCTATACATATGAGCACGCGATTATTAAATAATTAATAAATATTTACATTTTTGTTTTTTGTTTTTGTTTTTTATCACCGTGCGTGTTTACGCGTTAACGATTAAAATTAGCGAAATAATTCTATATTATTATTCGTCCGATAGAAAAATATAATATATTATATTTATTATTATCGTATAATTCGTATATGTCTATAATTTTGTATACGGAACGATCGGAATGTTATTGAAATAAAAATTATATGGGTAAACACATTTCTATATGCGATCACTCCGTATATAGAATATACATTTGAAAGTTCCACACTTCTAATTTTTTATTCACATATATAATTTATAAAATCGTAAACGCGCACACGATTTTCAAAACATGTTATTGGCTGTAAATTATATACATAAATTTATTATTATAATATATGCAATAATATACCTAAACCTCGAGAATTTTTCCTCGAAAACTTTTTCACTCTATATTATTATTTATCGGTTTACTTATTGTGTTCGTCAATTTTTTTTATTTTTTTAATATTCCGACAGAAGTTTACTCGATAATAAATCATAAAGGTTATAACGGGTACCTATATTTTAGACACACCGCGAAAAAAAAAATTTATAATAATAATAAATTTCCAAGATAATTCAGTTTTTATTTTTTCAATAAAGAATAAACGACAATAACAATAAACTGCACGGTTTAATTCTAAAAAAAAACAAAATATGATAGTGTTGAATTATGATTAACATTTGAATGCAATAGAAAAATTAACGTAACGGTTCCAAAATTTCATCACATATATATAGTACATATGTGAATACTTAATAAAATTTTCAAATCTCCAAGTTTAAAATTTCCTGGGTTATCGTGAAATATTGAAATCAAAATCGTAGAAATTTCAGTTTTCGTGAAAAATGCCGTTTTTTCGTCATTTTCCCCATAGGGTCAATTTTGAGAAATTCGAAAAACGACCTAAAATAAAGTACCAACTATATCCACTTTCTAACCGGGAACACATATTCTATTCGTGAAAATCGGAGCATTATTTTGGGTAGAAAAAGTGTTTTCAGACATAAAGAGAAAAAAAAGACGCTCATCATTGTAAAACCAATACATTCTTCGCTTCGCTCAGGATCTAAAACCGCATAAATATAAAGTTTTAAATTTTTCCTTTTTTTTTTTTTTTATTAGTATTACCTATACGATTTTCGTTAAAATAGGTATACAAAATCAACCGAATATAGAACGATGTATTATACATTGTATGGTAATACGGTATATTATGTTATGCGTAATACCTGTACCCAGGTATAAAAATATGGTTGTAAAAATACGGTATTTAGGTCACGCACGAAATACATAATATATTAGTACCTATATATTATATGTCTTCAACGTTTTCTCCGTACGTTAAAGTTTATGCGCTTTTCTTTGTTATATACGTACGTATAAAAATATAATATTATAATACTTGTGTAGTATTATAAAGTCGACCGAATTCAAACGTACTCCACACATTATAATATTGTATTTAGTACTTAAATAATATGCGAAATGATCAATATTGTAATGTTTTATTAGGTACTACCATGCGTAAATTGTCGTCGTTAAATTCACAAAAACCGTAATATAATTAAACTATATTAAAATAATAAGGCACTTATGCATAAGTACGTTTGTGTTACGTTGTGTGCGTTAGCTATAGCAAAATCACACGTCAAACAGAAATTGTTGGCAAACTTGGGTTTTACATCGTAATATTCGTTCGAATGATCTCGTCGCGAATGTTCAGTAAACTTAAACTATTCGTCTGCTACTCGAACGAAACACACGAAACCCAGAGTACACATTATTTATATATATTTTGTTTGCTACGTACATCGTACAAGTCATATTATATACACTCGTATATATAGATACCAACGACCAAGGTATAGAAATGGTAACCGCGTGCGGTACGTGTACCTACATAGATGATTAATATTGCACGCGAGCACTAGACGCGTATTCGAGGTTATATTATCTATAGGTACCTACATAATTTATTTTACGTCGATTTATCGGATAATATAAAAAGCGTGAACGTGTGTTTTTTCCCCTATACGTCAAAGAGTCAAAGAGAATAAATGTTTTCCGTTTAATGATCAATTGAAATCAACATTTCCCTCCCCTCTTAATTCCGAGAGACTGATTTACGTGAATGTCCGTCGAAAAGTAAAACAAACAAAAACACATTGTTGCATTTTTGCTATTTTTTATTATACGTTTTATACGTTTTTGTTATTTTTCGCACGTTTTGTTTTCGCTAACAGTTTATTATTTATCAAAACGTTTCTTCTCTATTTCGTTATTTATATTTTTATACAATCTGATAGTACACCTACGTGTATAGGTTTATACAATTTATGTATAGTTTCTTGGGTTCGACTTGGGGCTTTTTCAAAACGTATAAATAAACTTTTCGAGAAGTTGTGATTCGTGAATATTCAAAGTGCTGTAACTACATGACAATTATTGTTTGGAGCCGAGAGTTTTGGGATTATAACCGTGTAATACACTGCATTTAGTTTAAATATTATAAAACGCAATAACATTAAAAATACTAATCGATTACTGATTTTACTGTAATAAAAAATAAATTATAATAATATATGCATAAAATAAATGTTAATTTTTATATTAGGTATAATTATTATTTCAATGTTGGGGGGGTCAGGACCCGAAATCCCCACACCCGTTGGGTACGCCCCTGACTTGGAATAATATTATTATATTGACACACGGTCGTGGTATATAATGATGTGTGTTTAGGGACAAAATCAACTTTTTTCAACTTTTCGCCCCCTTATCCTTGTTTATATATTGATAAAAATAAAATTATTTCACGCAATAACGCGTGCGACTATAACGATTATCACTTTAATTTAACTTAAATAATTTAAACACGAACTCTAACCGAAACGGACATAATAAAACAGACGTTATTGGTAATTATTATATTATGATATTATGATACTCTACCGACTGACAGGTTTTACTTACTAATAACCTGCGGTTATATTCAAAGATTTAAAATTACACAATCGTGTCTAAATCAAAACGTTATTTTTTATGTTTAAATATTAATAACCCGTACTAAATAAAATCGTCGACGCGTATATTACACGTTTTGAAAAAGAGAAACGACTCCAGTACTAAATTATGATATATTATTATACCTACTTACACCGCGGGTAATTTTTTTAACAGTCACGTTTTCAATTGTAAAGATAAAATATTTTCAAAGCGAGTTATTTCCCCTCTCCCCCTCCCCCCTCACAAAAAAATGATAATTTTCAGAGGGAAAAATGAAGACACGTTAAAGATTAGAAGATAAGGCGAAATTTACATTAAATATACTCGTATTATATTATTCTTGATACATATTAACTTTGTCGAGGACGAAAAATTGGACCGCGTTGTGTGGCGAAATTATTTATTCTGGTCAACTATACGACGTGTTTGCAGAGATTAAACGTCACAAATATTATGTGTGTACTTTTAGATTCTGAGCCTTATCTTCTGGCGAAGAATGTATTGGTTTTACAATGATGTGTGATTTTTGTTTTTATGTCTGAATACACTTTTACTACCCGAAATAATGCTCCGATTTTCACGAATAGCATATGTTTCCAATTGGAAAGTGGATGTAGTTGGTACTTTATTTAGGTCATTTTTCGATTTTTTTTTTTTTCTTTACTTCTTTATAATATAAAATAACAACAAACTGCGTGCTTTATAATATAACAGTTCTATTTGGTATAATAATAATAATATTATAATATTTATTATTCTCTTGGCTCGTTCCGACGAGCGTACGACGATACGTGCGACACTACGCGATTTTCTAGTCGGACGAGAAACGTTCGAATCGTATTATGCGTATAATAATAATAATAATAATAATAATAATAATAATAATAATAATAAT
>JAIUCT010000001.1:25297486-25363581 GCA_021307375.1 Tetraneura akinire | reverse complement strand
ATAATAATAATAATAATAATAATAATAATAATAATAATAATAATAATAATATATTATAATATGGTATACAGAGCGATTTGAACAACATCGTTTTGCAGCAATAACGGAATTTCCGTTTCGATTTGGTGTAATTGATATGGGTAATTTTTCTTTAACGCGAAATTTTGAACACCCTGTATATAGTATAGTAGTATAATAGTAGGTCGTCCGGCGTTTTTACCCTAGCCAACTCGCGTACAAATGGTAAATAATTTATCACGCCGCCGGGAAAATAAAGAAACTCGTTTTGTTGTGCGACCGCGGGTCGTTGTGGCAACCGTTGTTGTCGAGCAATAGTCGTCGTCATCGTAATAACCATTTATTTCTTTTATTATTATTTATATCATTATTATTATTATTATTATTATTATTATTATATACGTATTTAGAGACACTGGCCAAGGGGGTCTGGGTCCGGGCGGGAAAATTTTAGGGCGCCATCTTTCTTTTTTTCAAATTTTATTCCTCAACTATAATAATATGGTTTAAATTTTTATCACTACATAAGTTATAGTAAGTACGATTTAATGTAATTTAAGAATAAGAGAGGTACGGGGAGGTAAAAATAATTTTGATCCGAAGCGTTGAATTTACAAATACGTCTCAGCTCGTAACCCATATATCATATTCTACATTTGTAGGTACCTAAAACGACTAAATTTAGTTATATTCGTTCATTTTCCTCCCTTCGTCATTATATTGTTATATTTTATTATTTACACGTAATTAGTTTTTCGAATTAATCGATATGACCAGTAACCAGTTACACATTTGAATTAGTTAATTAATTTTTTTATCGAAAATATCGCGCCAAGTCAAATTTGTCATTTCATCGAAAACCCGATTTTTTACTTTTATATTATCATTTGAATAATAAACGCGCGCGCCTCGCGGTCACTTGGATATTATAAATGAATGTACCTACGTCGCGAGTACAATATAATAAACATTGATAAAATATGATAAGTTGTGCGACGACCGTTATATTTATAATAGATTCGAACATAAATATTTTAAAACGTCAATAAATCAATAGGATTTTTTCTCCATAGAAAAAAAAAAGGTTTTCCACGTTAAGTTATAGCGCACGGTTCTGTTCGTCAAATCGATCGTATTATTTTTTTATGATAAAAATATGTGTTTTTCATTAATTTCGTAGCCTAATTAATGTTATTACAAATCTAAATTTAAATTTAAACTTCGTATAATAACGTATTATTTTTTGTGTTGCAATAATTACATTCTCTATAGGTAATTATATTATTATACTCGAATACAATGTAATATATTACAAGTAGTGTTGGTACAATATCGGGTTACAAAAACAATATACACTCTCGTGTGTAGGTATGTCATAAGTCATAACGAAATATTCCACGATCGTCCTGTATAATATTATAAATATATTATTACGGTACGTAAAACAATACACGGTGTATACATATATATCTATTACTTATGTTAATATCGACTATATATAACGTGCATATAATATTTTATTTTGCTCTCGAAACCGTTCTCTTATTTCCCATTTATTTATTCATAATATATAAATATATAATACGTAAGTACGCGTTTTTCATCCATCGTGGGTGTTTCGTCGGGATACGCCTAATATATAAATACGTACGCGCGTATAATATGAGGTTAGGTTGGATGGGGTCAACGAGAGAATCGCAGTGCGGAGACGATAATATTATAATAACATCTTAAATTACGTTATAATAATATTGAATAACACGTGGGTAAAAAAAAAAAATAAATAATATGAATACCGATTTACATATTTTTATACTTCTATGCGAGTTGTTGTTGTTATCATTTTACATTTGTAAGGCCTCCCCCCACGTAAAGAATATTCTTTTCGGTCCTAGAAAAAGAGAAGAGTTCATTTAAAATATAATATAAAATAATATAACGGAATTAATTTTTATTTAAACTCTTTTTATTTATTTAATTAGGTATATAATATGACACTTACGATTTTATTTGTTTGTTTGTTTTTTTGTTACAGGTAAGCATAACGTTCATTGTCCTGCGTAGTGTTTTCACCGTGGTAAGTTTTAAAATTTAACGAAACGAAAACAAAGAGAATCGTAAAAAACGGCGAACAGAAAAATATTTTTATACCCACGTACAATAAAAAGCTTGGCGCCAAGTCCGACGAACATATTATAATATTTCTTATGTGGAAAAAATAACAGTAGGTACTACGGACTGCATATAAAAACGTAACGTATTAATATCTAAGTATATACCTGTACTCGTATTATGTTACCAAACCGTATGAATATTGTTTAAACAAAGTAATTGTTCCGAAAGAAACAATTAATATTATTATTTTTTAATATGGGTAATGTTAAAACGTGTAACCCGACGACTTTTTTAACGTCGCGTGAGCAAAAAGAAACCAAAAACCAAACAAAAATAATAAAAAATAAAAAATAATACACGTATGAATTCGTTTATTTTTCTCCTAATTAAATCGACGCATAATATCAGTTAAGTACTAAAATAATTATAAGATTTGATTTTATGTCCAGGATTTCATTTCATCTAATGTATGGAAAAATATAATAATGAGTAAAATCGCGTAAAAACAAATAGATATACAAAATTACTCACATTTTTATATACCTAATAATTGTTATTTTATAACAATTTTAATATTTTTTTTTTATTTTTTTTTAATTTTTAATTATTTTTAATTGTTATTTTATCATTATATATTATTATTTTTTAAAAAATATTGAGCTGGAAAAAAATTAAGCCAGTCAATTTAACCATCCCCTCGACACGCCCATACATATTATAATAATAAACAATTGTTATCATAACTATATTTATAAAGTTAATGCCATATCTCGTATTATAGTTTATATACGCATGATAATATTATGCATATAAAATGGGCAAAAAAAATTTAAATGTCCATCGTCATTCGTTTTATTCCGTGCGTATATACGGAATGGATAAAAACTAAAAATGTTTGTAAAATCGATAAAACCCCACCGAAAAAAAGAATATTATATCGTTACGTCATTTAAAAATATTTAAAATATAAACGATATACAATTTTAAAAATTCATCTTTCTCACCGTTCGTTCGTGTTATTTTATTGATTCGTATTTTATTTTTTATGTTTTTTTTTAAATATTATTTATATTAAGCTGATACCGAGTCGTACGATTTTCTCTATATTATAATACGACTATTTTTTTATTTCCCAAAAAATAAAGACATTATAAATATTTTTTATTTTTTATATAAAAATATAAATATTTGAAATTCGCTACTAGGTATATTCTATTTTTTAATATTTAAATGTTCTATAGATAAGACTACAAATAATTTTATTTACCAATTATTAATATTTCGAACCTTTTTTTTATGTAGTATCTTCCGTCATAAACAGTCGCTTTAATTATATTTGAATATTATTATTACGTCTATAGGCAATAATCTGACGAGACGGTCGTTCTGTATAATTCGTAATGTTGACGGGACGGCGGCGGGAGGAAACGTTAAAACTTATAATAATTTCTCATCCTAAATGAGCGCGTTCGAATGAATCGTCATCCAGAATGAAACAGTATATTCGCACCACAAACGAATAATAATAATTATATTTGTTATCATCATCATTGTAATTGTGTCGCCGACCGAGTAAAACGGACTGATAACGACGTAAAAATATGCAAATACCCGACGACAAACAATTTTGTATTAAGTTATTATCGTCGAATTTCACGTTTTACTGTTGTATACTCATATTTTGATTGCGTTAATAACAATATAATGATAATAATGATGATAATAATAATAATACGTCGTATTGTTTATTAAATTTTATATACTCGTCGGTTTATAAAATATAATATACAGGAATATTATTATTAATTTTTTTTACCTCTAATCTCCGAAATTTATTACTTTTTAATTCCGTATTCCGGTGTATAGAATATTTCGTTTATTGTTTCACAAAATGTTGATACGTTGATATTTTCACATTTTTGTTTTCAATTCGAAGAGAAGTGAAATATTTGTTTTTAAAAAAAAAAAAAAAAGAATCAACATTAATTATTATTATTATATTCTATTATTATAAGGCGTAGGTACATAATTAATATATTATAATATATTATATTATATTTGGTGTCTCACCTCTCATGTCCTTTATCCGATTCTTTGTTATCATTTTACCTATTTCATTATACCTCTTTAAATCCGTTTTTTTTTTTTTTTTTTAACAATGAAGCTTGTTATACAATTTAAACGATTACAATTCAGGGGCGTACCCAGGAATTTTGTAAGGGGATGGTTCAAAAATCATATTAAATATTATTAAATTAAATACTTATTATATTACTTATGAAAAAAAATATTATATTATAATATATACGCATAATCTGTATTAAAAATAAATGTTAATTTTTATATTAGTTATTATTTTAATGTGGGAGTAAGGAGCCGAAATCTCCCCTTTAGATACACCCCTCAACCACTGTTACAATTAAATGTAATACGTTGTAACGTTTACGTCTAAGTTTAAAATTATTTTTATTTGTAAATTAATTGTTTTTTATTGAATATAATTATGTAAATTAAAAATTTTGACAACGATTTTCTTTTTTTTTCGTAATAATTGTTCCTTCCATTTACAATTGTTACTTTTAATTATTATGCAACCGAGGTACATATTATTATAATATATTTCGTGTGTAAATTATTAAAAATGTCGGACGAAGAAAATATTAACGTATAAGAATGATTATTATTTTTGTCGTTTTTCCCTCACTGCAACTTTATTTTTCGCGATCAATAAAATATTTCAACGCGTGTATATAGAAGACGTATAATAAAAGATGACATTTTAAAATGATTTTATTTTTAGTTTTTGTATTTCGCACAATATTATTACACGTCAAGTACACGTCGGTGTTATATATTGATATTAAATTAAATTATCGTATAAAGACGCGGTATACGTGGACAAATAATAATAAGATGTAAAGCGGAGGAGAGCGGTAAAATATTATTATTTGATAGAAACGTGAGATAGAAAATGAAAATCGAAAATTCTGTGCAAACGGTAATAACCGCGGTAACCGTGATATTAACTAAATACTAATAATGTATATACCTATATAATATAAATTCGCTGAAAACTGTATTCGGATTACGTACGGATATATTATATGATATAATAATATTAATATTGATTTTGCTATAACAGATTATTTCAATTCTTTGAATTTATGAAAAATTTATTATTATTATTATTTTTATTATTGTTATTGTTATTTTTATTGTTGTTGTTGTTATTATTATAATAATATACTCGTCAAACATAATACGAAATATCGACAACCTGCGTAGCGGATTTCGGATATGAATATATTGTGACAATAATTAATTTATACGTCACAAACAGGGGTATTATAATAATAATAATTTAATAATTGTTATTAGTATTCGCGACGAGGTATATACATAATAATATAATATTATAATAATGGCATACAGAGTAAAGCGATATAATATTATTTTAAATTATATTACAATGTCATTTGATGGTTATTTAATAATAATACAACATAATATTATTACATCGTTGTGCAACTCGATCGTTCCCTGTATAATAATATAAGGCGTGAAATAAAATTTAAAAAACTATCGTTCGAAATATTTTTTTGAATTTAAAAACGTTTTCGATTTATATTATATATTAATATTTACATATTTTTAAAGTTTTATTTCGTTATACTCGTAGATAGGACGGACGAGACCCTATAAAAAAAAATTATTATCGTAAGTTTTGTTCGATGCCCGGACGAGTGCGTATATTCGTGAACGACTCGACCATAAATCCGTTTCCTCTTTATACATACAGGGTGATTTATTAACTGTAGTACACTCTACATTTAATAAATCGCCCTGTATACGCATATTAAAATATAACGATTTTTAACGATATTTATTTAAACTATAACTAATACAGCATAATTTTATAATACCGTTGTCATGTTATCGTCATCGTTTCAAAATATATTCAAATTAAATCTAGAATAATTAATTATACGATCTAAGGAGCAGACCGTCCGCCGTTATTAAGAAACAACCCGTTTAATATATTATATTATTATAATATTGTATAAATATACGTTAGTAAACGCGTCCGTTTGTATAAACGTTTATAACATTTGCCTAACTTATCATCTTCTAAAGGCAGCGTCTTGTCGTGATAGCCATGTCTCCCTGTTGGTTGCTATAGATTCTTCACTTCTTCAGCTGTGAATAAGATGTTGTGTTCATCAGCAGCATCAGATCCTGGAAGTAGAAAGTTCTAGGACGTCCTCTTATTTTTTTCTAAACTTATATATGATAATAATACCATATTATATTGTCGATTAAAATTAACTAATTAAAGTAAAACTCTGAACGTAACTGTTAGGCGTACAATTGTACGTTTACGATGATATTATTCTTTATAATAATATCATATTTTAATTTAATTTTACACGATCATAAGGTCGTACCTCAATTATAATATTATCGTATCTCGTTAAAATCACTTATTTTCATATAATAACCTACAAATGGACGATACTTCTCCACGATATAAATATTATTTAAATTTATTCATTTATAATTTTTTTTTAAATATTGTTTATATTTAAATATTATATTATATTATATTTGTGTTTTTTTTTTATAAAAACAAAAATGTTCGTTTAAAATAATATTAGAATTTAGAACCGTATTAACGTACCTAACGTTCCTAACCGTTCCTAACCGTACCTAACCGTTCGCCTAGAACGCGAAATCAAACTTTACGTTTTATTTTCCTCTTATACCTACATAAATTCACAGTTTGTACGTGCGCCGAAAACACTTTTTAATACGTTCTTCTTCGTTCGTCATTGTTATATATTTTTTTTTATCTGATCGTTTTTTATATAAGTACGAGTACATTAAAGTGTATAATAAATTGTATAACGTATTTTTTTTTTTTTAACTAGAATTCGGTCTTTTTTTTTTGGTCAGACCCCATTGTGTTGAACCAGCGTTCAGGGGAGTTAAAAATTATTTTTATTACCTAACCTTCTCCTCCCCTGTAGCCTCACTGAAGATAATAATATTAAGTGTCGTCTGATGTGACTGTTGAATTTATCATACAACGTTATTTTTTCTTTTTATCTATTATTATTTTTATTTATCACGTCACGCTTTTCGAGAGTCGGCATCAGTAAAGTCGTCTTATCAAAACGTTTATAATTCTCTAAGATTTAATTTATATAATACAACCCAACACGTTTCCAGAGTAATAAAAACATTTCAAATAACAAATCTTTGAGACGATACGTTAATATATTATCAAAAGTTGGCGAGTACTTTGCTTAGTTCAGAACGATATAATGACGTGAAAAAATTCGATAAGATTTTTTCTCCTCGCGTAAATCGCGTTTTAGTAAATTTTTTTTTTTTAAATATGTCCTAGTATTTAAAACGAAAGAAAGATTTTACATATTATAATATATTAGTTTAAAATATTATTTCACACCGTTCTAGAACAAACACACTCGTATTACGAAGGTATAGGTATAATTTATTTCAAACTGTTATAACACCTTTACGCGTGTATACACACTGTATATAATTAATTATTATTTATACAATGTCCCTGGTGTGGCGGTTATTCGAAAATGACCGGAGTTATGGAAAATGATATAATAATAATTACATGGGCTCCCTGGATTTTATTTGAACCTAACATTTTATGCGATTATATTATCCGTGTATTCGGAATGGTTATCTGATAACACGCACAGAATTAAATTATACATTACAAGATATAAATTATTTTGGGGCTCGGACGGCAGTAAAATAAACACAACTATATAATATTCAATTAGTCAATTTTAAAACGAACAGTCGTTGATATTAAATAAATTACATTTTTATAATGATGGAAAATTCAATATTTTTTGTATACAGACGTCCGTAATATAATAAAATATAAATAACGTTATATAAATTATTATTATTTATATAAACACTAAAAAATACCGATCAATAAATATTATAGTACAAAAATATTCGTTTTTTTTTCTTTGAAAACAAAAAAAAACTTACAATTTTCTTCTCTTGTAATTTTTTAATTATAATTCATAATATCCCTCGATAATGTATCACTATAGAGATTTCGAAC
The DNA here is from genome assembly GCA_021307375.1 of Tetraneura akinire. Lineage (NCBI taxonomy): Eukaryota > Metazoa > Arthropoda > Insecta > Hemiptera > Aphididae > Tetraneura > Tetraneura akinire. Next base: position 25,355,330 of record JAIUCT010000001.1, on the reverse strand, counting down.
TTTAATATTATTATATAACCAGGTTCAAATTTAAATATCAGCAAAAACGTGTTTTGTTCTGTTTTTTTTTTTTTAGAAAAAAGAAATACGCGACGAGTCGTTTTAAAATTGAAACGATAAATCGCACGATTTATATTTACACAAAAAATACCGTTTGAAAAACGGGGTAGACATTATAAAATATATACGGAAGCGGGAAATCTCGACGCTATTGCCAAAAAAAAAAATAAAAAAATAAATAAATAAACTAATAATAAATAAATGAATAAAAAAAAAAAAAAAAAAGAAGAAAAATACGATAATTGGACGATGTCGAGACAACGTTAGTGAAGAACACTGGAAAAGAATGAAAAAAAAAATCTATATCTCAGTTGCGCGTGTTACATTCGAACTTGACAACGACTCGCTTAAAAACTTCTAGTTAAAAACAAAGTCTCCGGAGAAAAGTTTCGCGCGTTATTTTTCCTCGCTTTCCTTCGGCCTTCTCGCGCGCGCGCGTATAAATGACTGCGGTCGGATGAGGCGCGACAAACATTTTCAAAACGAATATATAAAAAAAAAAAAAAAAAAAAAAAAAGAGAAAAAGGGAAAAAGAGAAAAAGAGGAAAAGAAACCTCTTATATTTTAATGCGTATTGAGTCATGAGAAAAACTTTTCGACGGCGAATTTGTATTGGAATCGTGACGAAACGCGGTCGGACGATTTACGGTCATCGGGTTGTTGTATTAACACGCACGACGGAAACGCGGTCTGCACTTTTCTCTCGGTTTTTCCATTTTCCTGGTATAAAACTTTGTTTTCCCGCAAATAATAATAATAATAATCGAATGCGTTCTTCTGGTCGTGTCTGGTATATACCTATACATTTAAAATTTACTCGAAAACGTCTTTGTACCTATATAATAGGTACACACGCAATTTATTTACCGTATTATATACCTACGGCTAAAACCGCAAGTATAAACTTTGAACTTATACACCCGACCGCATATTATATATTATACGCGCGTGTATTTATTTATATATCGATTCCAGAGACATGCCGACTTGGTTGGTTAATAACTTCCGTCCGATTTCGGCGTGATGTTGACCCGCCGGTAAAGTTATTACGGTATAAAATATAGGACACGGCGGTAAATACCGCGACCGCTTTGCCGAACTTCGGCGCACTCCGGGGAATAAAAGAGTTCCCGGAACGATATACAGGGAATTATTATACCGTCGCGCGTGTCACAGAAACACCCTGTATATGTATACTGTGACGTTCGAAGACGCGGTTTCGAATAATACGAGTTTATATTATATAATAATATTATCGTCTTCGCAGGATACCACACGTTTATCTGTGGAATTCCTGCAGTATAGAAATGACTATAATCCGTGGGTTCGACGCCATCATCGCGTTTTCGAGTGAATAATAATAATAACATTCGAATCCGACGTCATAATAATATTACGATTATGGTTTCATCGGTCGTATTATGTGATATATATATTATTATCTCGTTCCGCGCAGCAAAAGTCTCGAATAAAAGACCGATTTGCCATTATACGTGTGTATAATCCGACGCGGTCACGAGGTCGTAAGTTATAATATTATAATAGGGTTACTATTGTTTGCAAAAAAAAAAAAACAATCGAGAGTGTCCTGGGTTGAACCCAGGATACCGCGTTTATATTATTTTATATAGTCTTGGTATAATAACGTCAATTCCTATCGTCGTTTACCGTATATAAACGCACTCGAATGGCTATAATAACTATATATAATAATCCTATCTTCGGGAACGAGAGTAAAATAAACGAGATATATTTCGTTTCGTCATAATATATTATATAGGTTAGGTTAATACACGTGTTCGGGGGTGAATTCTGACGTTAGGTACCTACAATATAATATATATTGTACGAGTATAATATATTATGGTTTTAAAGGGAGGTAAAAAACGCAGAAATCGTGTTATCGAGTCTATTTTCATATTGTCGACGTATAACGAATATATTCGTTATTATATTTATACGAGTCGATGATGACGCAAAAAGTTTTTTAGTTTTTCCAAAAAATGTCGTACAGAAAGGGAAATTTAATCGAATAAAAAGTTTATTTTACCCGATATTATACATAACATAATACGAGATATATTATAATATTCAGGAACGCGCGTTTTTTATCAGGTGTTAGGGGTAAATCAATAAACCGCAGGTATTTATAACATATAAAATATACTTAGACTCGTATTTTAAATATTATATCAATAATAACATTTCTCACGAATATTATTCGATTCGTAATAAATTTATTAGTTTTAAACCGGCGTTATAACAATAATATTGAACGTTTTGATTTATATGTACCTAAATAATAAATATTAGGCGTATATAATATATTATATAGTATAGTCTTATTTGAATTACGAGTATATACGCGACCTCTGTTTAATCCAATAAATAACGCGAGTGTCAGATTGACTTTTCGCGTAAAATAAATGTCAATTATTCCCCGAATATTCTAAGGATAAACGATTTATTTATTCGTCGTTATATTATATTTTATAATATGTAAATGCGTGTATATCTTCTGCAAATATATATATATATATGCGTTTTTCGAATAAACGATAAAGACAAATATTTGAAAAATATGATATTTATATATTATATAAATGTGCTTTTACGATAAAACAACCGCAATACGTTACGGATTTCTCGTCGTGATATTATCAAATATTATACGAACCTATATGTTCGTAACACGCAGGGCGTTATAAAAGTATATCGAGATAAATTTTCCGAATATTATCGTAAAATTATTTTCATAAAACAGGAAACCCGTCGGTCCGGAAGTGAAAATGTTTAACTATATATAATATAATATTGTATTGTATTGTTATATTAAATAAAAACATCAATTTGCGCATAATGTAATATAATATTATTGATAGAATTTTACGATTAATCGTGTGCAGAGATTTAAAATGATGAAAAAAAAAATTATAATTAATCACTGCAACTGCCGTACGACCGTTATGCGATATTATAAAATATTTAAGTAACGGGAATAATATGCAAATTAAATACAAACAAGCGGAATGCTCGCGGGACGTCCTTCGTTATGTAGGTATATAAAATAATACAATATAAAATGATACATTTTTATTGTAATTAAACCAATTGCGTTTACGTTCACCGACAATTGCGGGATGCTTCCCGAAAATCGTATACGTATTATAATATCATAATGATTGCATATAATACGCACGTGTTTATAATATATCGTTATTATATTTTTATAGTCCAACCCCGTCGGGTATATAAATTTTATACAAGGACGTTGAAAAATCGCGTACGAATACAATATTATACAGGGTGATCATAGTCGTATCTCTATATGTGTGTACGTTCATCGTTATATTATTGTAATGTGTAATAATATGTTATCGTCATAATATTTCTCCAACACTATATATTATAAATTTATATTATTAAATGGCATTGTCGTATACGAGAAAAACAAATCGGACAACGACCCACTCCCGAACGTCTACATAAAATATATTCCCCCATAACGATCGTCTCCCGGGATTTAAATCCAATCCCCGATTTCGCGGCCAACATGAAAACTAATTTCCTATATCGTGCAGGTATGTATACGTATTATATACATATTATAATAATATACGGAGTGATGGCAATCGATTAGCGTTATATATACCTATAAATAATGGGAATACAACCGAGAATTATACGTATTTTTATAACGCGTGATATTTCAATCGTCCTGTACGCATATAATTTAATATCGTGTCGACTTTAATACAAATATTACCTCGCTATGTATACCACTCCCGTCGAATAATATTCCTATATAAACCCTTGTCGTATATATTATTATCGTAGTTATTGTACAGGTGCGGGTATTAGAAAAACGCACATATACACGTCGTTTATATTCCGCGGGAAATCGCCGTTTCCATTACCGTCAAATATTACGTTTTCGATTGCCGTCGCGCGTGTATAGTTAATGCGACTATTATAATATTTAGATTCCTGGTATCACGGTATACCACGGTATACGCATATATTATATAAAACGTTTTTCAACCCTTCACACGCGCCTATACCATTCCGTCAACTGCAATTATTATCATTAGATACGTATATTTTTTTATATAATACGCGTATATAGACATTTTTTTTTTCAGGTTAAGTTCGTCGACGATTTCTGATTTACATATTACCGTTTATTATTAAATTTCGTATAATTTATCATGAACACGAGAAACGTATAATAATATAATAAAGGTTTAATAAAATAATAAAAATATTTTCCAAATTGTGTATACAACTAATCCTCTTTACGGCGGTTGGATTTGTATAATATCAAAAGGATATAGCGTTGAATTAAATTACTCTACGGTGAAAATGGGAGAAAAGTAAAATTAAGTAGGTAATAAGAAAAAAGAAAAAGAGAAAAGAAAATTACATTTTCCGCTGAGCTATCCTAAATAATTATTCAAAAGAAAAATCAATGTAGGAGGGGAAAAAAGAGTGACGAGAGAATATGGAAGACGTCTTCTAAATTTTAATTAACTGTGAAAAACGGGAAAATATATTTAATTGTATTATTATACACATCGAATAAGAAAACAAACGAAAAATTCGATAGGTATAACAGTGAAAACTTCAAATCCTAACTATTTCGTATACATTAATTTATACGTACGAAGGGAAAAACGAAATAACGGTCAATCTCATAATAATTATACTTTTTTTTCAAAAATATCACAACGATGATTGACGACGATTAATTTTGAATTTGATTTCACAAAACGATGACATTTAAAAAATCTTTTTTCTAACCTGACCAGTCCCAGTTTAATATTATAAAAATATCTAATAATCAAATAAATAAATATAAAAGCAGTCTTTCGTGTTAAATTCAATTCAAATAACGTTCGTATTACGTACACATTTTTATATAGTATCGTATATCAAAAATATTATAATTTATATTTAAAAATAAATATTTTACTCGAAATGACCCAAAATTTAATGTATTATTGTAAAAAAATCAAAATAGAATTTTCAATATTATACAGCGAATAAATATTATGTGAAACGCTAAATAATAATAATAAATACGTTATTATTATTTAACGCAGTATATAGAACCGTCGATAATTCAATAAAATTATACTCGCACAAACCGCGATTGGAAAATATTATTGTGTGTAATTTATTATCGTTTTCGAATAAGAACTTACGAGCATTTCGCTCGTATATATTTGTAATATAAAATTTTTAAAACGGTATTCGTTATCGAATTTTTTTTTTATTTTTTCGTCTGCTGAAAACGGTTCCAAATACGATTGGGAAAACAAAAATTCTAAGGATTGCGACAATATATAATAATATAATGACTATATGAAAACGAGAGGAGAAAATACATAATAAATTTATATACAAACGCGTGGCAACAGTCCAGAGTTATTTTTTGGAGAGACACAAAAATATAATAATAATAATAATAATAATAATAATAATAATAATAATAATAATAATAATAATAATAATAATAATAATAATAATAATAATAATAATATATACGAAGACGTTAAAAATGAACGAAATATTAATATAGTATACATATATAAATAATATAAATATACGGTAATAATATAAATATATACGGTCGATAAATCCGTGATATTTTCGTATTTGCTCTCTTTTATTCGTGTTAATAATATTGTTTTTTTTTATTTATTTTTTATCACTTTTTCTCTCTCTCTGTCTGCTTTTTTAATCGACCTGTCGCGAAGATCCGTGTCCGCACTCCGACGATAATATATTATATATTATACTCGTATATAAGTCGTTTGCGGAATTGCCGCACACACACACACACACACTCGACCGTTCACGTATTTATATATATATATATAATATATATACTTTTCGTGATACTCGACGCCCAGAAAGATAATGCGCTTTCGGCACGAGCGAGCAATATTTCGAATATACGCGTCTCGTAAGTGTACGACGAGGCGGCCTAAAAAATTGTACCCTCTTTTCTTTGTCTCCGGGTAAAAAAGCTCTCGAGACGAGTCGTAAAAAAATCGAAAAAAATAAGAACCATGTACATATACTCTTTTTTTCACATATCATACTCGTATTATTATATACATCAGTCTACTGCGTACATTTCGTATAATGTCACAATCACGATGAGAAAAAAAAAAAAAAAAAAAAACGAGATATTATAATTGTTATTTGTTATAATATTATTATATTAATCGTTATCACGAAACTAAATAAAATTCGTACTTAGTCGATTTAGTTTTTACGAATATATTTTTAAAAATAACGAATTGAAAACCTGCACTTCTTTACGCCATATTATTATGTCCATATAATATTTCGAATACGAATGATGGATGATGGATTTCACCCGGCGGTCGGGTCCTACATAATATCTTATACGCGTTAATAGGTGCCAATAATCGTCACTCGAATATCGTCAAACAAAAACGAATAATTATAATATTATATCATAAACGCATATTATACGACTTTCCGAATCGTTGGATACTACATATCGATTTTTTTTTTCATGAGTATCGAAATCATCCGCGAATTTACCGATACGTGATACGTATAACTAAATTGAGAAATTGACATTTTTCTGGATGTCCTGCAGCAGTTGTCATAAAGAAATTGCAATAATATATCACCGTCGAGCACACGAAGTTGCGGGGATATACGCGAGGTTTGGTTTTCGTTATACAATTTCCCGAATCGATAACTACACGAATCGAACGCAACGATGCGCGCGTGGTATACGGTTTTAAGAACTGTTCTCCGGTCTTTTGTTTTAGTGTTTTTACAATATTTATTTCATTTCAAAACCCCCAAGAACGAGCTGATCGAATAAAAACAAAATAAAATATGGTTTCAATCGTTATTCAAGTGTTTTTTTTTTTTTTTTTTTAATCATACTTAACTATAATATATAGTATAGACTTATGGTGACTAGATTCTAGATATAAAAATTCAAAAAGAAGTACATTTTAAAACGTAGCTCCACCTCTGTCACATAACTCATGATAATTGTCCAATGTGTATATTTTTTCACCCGTTTTGCCCATATTATCTTCATCTATAAAATTTTTTTTTAATATTAGATTAGGTACTTTATTTTTATATTTTCATCAACAATAAAAACTAATATTATTTGAATATCGTCTTTAGATTCTCCAGCTGCCGCCGCTGTTATCAGTCACTCGTCAAAATTTGGAATATATTTGGTATAAACCATAAAATATAAATTAAATCAAATTAACATTTATACTTTTAGCCCATATTTAAAAAAAAAAAAATAGTAAAATTTCATGTACTTATCACTATTATTATAAGGACACTAGTAAAATACATCAAAAAGAGACAAAGAGAGTACTGTCCTATGAAAAAAAGTACTTCTGATCACCATAACCATCCCGTATACAGGTATAAAATTATAGTTTTCGTAAACTACACAAAGGTTTCCCTTATAGTCCTATATACTCGTATTATTGTGCATTTGAATAATAAAGGAATTGAGTAAAAATAATTTTCCGCAATAAAAAATTACTTACGGATTTGTTTAGCCGTAAAAAAATAAATATCTTTTTTTTGTATTTTTGTAATAAAATTTTAAAACCGTCCCATCGAATAACGTGATTTTTACATTTTTACTCAGAGTTCACAATATTCATAATATTTTAAAATTAAAATTTGTATACACGTATATTTTTAAACTTCGTAGGTATTTATATTATACATTTTTTTTTTTTTTTTTTCATAAATTATGATAAATGAAAAAACGTTAATTGTCATATCTCTACTATAATATATAGGTACACTTTTTTCACGTTCAATTATATAAAACATATATATATCACTTTTATTGTTTTATAGTTTATATTTTTTTTATATACGTACACCGTATTTTTATTTTTTTCCTATATTCGTAACATTTATTTTTTTCGTTGGGTTTTTAAAGACTACTATTGTATTTTACGAATATATAATAATACGCAAGTTTTATTATTAAAAAAAGTATTTTTTCAATATTTAAAAAATATTTTTAAAAACGGTTACAATTTTTTAAAATAGGTAACTTATATTTCATTTTTTATTTATTATTTTTACAGTTTTCATAAAGACAAAGTGGACAAAGTGGTTTTTTAATTTTGCATAAAATTGGATCACAGACCTATACTCATTATCCGCGTATACATTATACGTACATTTACACATAATACACGCGCATTTCGAATCTTAGTAATTAATAATTTAATTAAAAAAAAAAAAATAATAATAATACACTTATTTATGAATAATCGACTAAAACCCCACTAATGGCACTTAACACTCTTCTTTTAATAGCGTTATGTATAATAAAATACAATTTACAAAGTTGAATTTTATAAACTCAGAAAATCGTTATAATCTTAATAATATAAGTATATATATATATATATATATATTATATATATATAAAACAGTAATTATATTATTTAACTCGAAACACATTTTAATAACGTCTTAAAAATATACATTATACAATAATAAATAAAAATATGACGTTCGGTTTACATAATAACCTTAAAATTATTAACGCGTTTAATAAACCGCATAACGGTTGAATTTAATTTTTCATTATTATTATTTTTTTCTTCAAAGAAAATATAAATTCTGTCGTCATTAGCACGATATTTATATGCATAGTCTTTTTTTTTTTTTGTTCTTTTATAATAATATTAACGATCTTAGTTTCAAAATTATACGCAAGATAAAAAATTTATTATACGTATTTAAATACATTTTCGATCGAGAATTAATATTCTATTTTAAATTTTGTACGTATAAACGGTTAGGTTAGGTTAGGTACTGCAGTAAATAATTATAATGTATTTCCATAAATTCAATCATAATAAAATATAATGTACGTATATTGAACTTAAACCAAGTGCGGTTTCGGACGTAAAACTTTTTGACGGAAGCAGCCGTCGCCGTGTACTAGGCCCGACGAATCCAAAGAGTGAAATCTTTCAGTGTGACCATTTGGTAGACACTGTAATTTTGCACCCTGCGACGTCTACGGAATCCCGTCTATTCCTACGGGTAGTATTAACTTGCGAGTATACATATTATATATAAAAGTAAGTTAATCGATAACGGTTTCTCTATCGGGTATAATATACGAATTTGGCCCAAGTCATTATACATGCGTGTATACAATATTATTTAATAACAATAATTCGCCGAGGTTCGACATCGGTAAAGATAATATAAAATATAATATATAATTATGAATCGTGAAAAGGGATAAAAAATAGGGAATATAGGGAATAAATCCTTAATCCCTAAATCCTTTCTCTCCCCCCCCCCCGAAGGAGAGAATCTAATATTTTACTTGTCTCGCGGTAGTATGACTAATCGTCAAAGACAATATTATACGTACCTACATAATGACGCACTCGACGTCGACGTGTTACGGTTTTCCGCATTCCACCTGAATCCCGCACGTTATACGCCCCGCAGACAACAGTGAATTTTGACGTTAATGAAATTCCGCGGCGACTTTAACTCGCATTTATAACGATAATAATAATAATAATATTCGCCTCCGGACTTTCGATCGTCAGTGTATATTATACAGAGCGATCGGAATTTCGCGTGCGTCGAAAATCGTTAAAATTCCGACAGTGCGTGTAAAATTCGATATAAAATCGATTTTTAAAAAGGATTAAACCAGTGATTCTGCGTCACAGACTATATTCTTAAGTGAAACACTAAATAAAAATATATTATATTATACTTAAACGTAATGTACGCGTATTTTTTTCTTATATAAGAATAAATAATGTCCCGCATTTCATCGATGATGCGTGTGCGGTCAGCTGCACCAGAAAAATAAGAAAAATATTGGGCATCATTGGATTATAAACATGCGTGCGAAAATTCTTAGTCGCGAATTCCAACTTTTATTTCTCCATTATGTTATTATAGTTTTATCCTCCCTTCGCGTACTTTTTTTTTTTTTTTTTGTATCTTTGATCAATAATAATTATTATTTATGTCGAGTTTACGTTATGAGCCGTAGAAAATAAAATCTATTATTAAAATATTAAATATAGTAAATACACACGAATCGAAATATTTCCGTTTCGTAATCCATATAAACTCTAAGTGTTTCGGGCAAACAACCTACTTCGATTATAAATAATCGATGAAACCTTTGTCCGTTCGTTTCCGAAAGTTTTACGCTTTCAATGTAGCCAACACTCCGATAATAATTGACATTTCAACTTTGTATATACGTTGCTCTACGTTTTTAATTCTTATAAATAATAAAATAATTATCGAGTAATTATCACTTAAATGATTAAAACGAAGTTGACGTGTTCGTAACATGAAATATCGATTATATTAGGTATATAATACAAGTATATTATATCTACTATCATACAGTGGCGTGAATTGGCCTGTGCGAATTACGCACTCGCACCGTCACATTTGAAATGTGTTTTTGTTATAATAATACGAAAACATAAAATATATTATAATCATATATACGTATAGACATGATAATTCATAATAAAATTATAATATTCCTAGAAAAATATTGAATCTATGATCATTTTTATATGATTAGTTTTATTAATGAAATAAGAACATCTACTGGTAATTAAAAAATATACAAATCTTTGAAAAAAAAATTACAATTAGTCAAGCAAAGAGAAGCAAACTCGAGGTCTTCGAAATGCTGGGTTATCGAGAAATGCTTAAGATTAAAAGGACTGAAAGAGCGACAAATGAAACAGTATTAATTAAAGTAACGAAAAACGAGAATTGTGGTATAGTATTAAGGTTAGAAGAGACAAAATGATAGGACACATACTACGCCATGATAGTTTGATGAAGAATGTTATAGAAGGCGACATAGAAGAGGTTATATTGGAAGAGGAAGGCCAAGGATGGAATACATCTACATGAAGCAAATCATGATCGACATGGAAAGAATAGCTACAAGGAACTAAAGGAATTAACAATTAAGTTACAATAGAGAAGCATGGAGAACTGCAGCAAACCAGTAAAAAGACTGAAGACGCAAAGAAGAAGAAGATAAATCTGCACCACCAGAAATAGACAACTTGAATATTATTAAATTCGTAAAAGAACAAGACGCATTATAAGTATGAACACTTTACCTAATGTATGCAATGTTTGCGGTAATGTCGATTTTAGTATATAGCCGGACAAGCACGTATTCAGGATCAATTTTCGGGGGGGGGGGGGGGGGGGGGAAATTGGGAAAAGTGTAAATATAATTTATACATAAATTTTGTAGTTAGTCTTTGTTATATTATAAATATAAAACTACTTTAAAAATTTCGGGGGGGGGGGGGGGGGAACCCCCACCCCCCCCCCCCTGGATACGGGCTTGTAGCCGGATGAAAAAAGAAATCTTAAATATCTCATCGTAAAATAATAAATATTTTTATTTCTTATTGCATATATAGATTATAGGTAATATTTTTAAACGATTCCATTGCCGGTCTAATACTGCAATTTCAATAATCCCAACGTGACGAAAAGAAAAGAATGACAAAATAAATATTTTAAAAATATATCGACGAACATTTTGAGGTTTGGTACAATGATTATTATGCAATATGCAGTCAACACTTCGACAGCCGGGTCCCGGGTGCATACAATACAGCTATTACAGCTGCTGCAGTACACAGACATATGTGATGGATATAATGAACGAGTCGATAAAATTGATTTCGCTATATTAAATTATATCGACGAAGCGTCGTCTAGCTGTTTTATTTCTTTTTTCGACTTATATTTTTCCGAGAGGACGAAAGGAATTTTTTTTATAAAAAAAGGAAAACACGAAAAATATTATTAAATTAACTTTATAATAATACCTATAATTTATACAGAATGTCTCACCAGTCACCAGATTTGTCCCAGCCAATAATACTTTTGATCTATTAAATATTTTTAAAATCTGATTTTTTCAACTTATTTATGCGTATTATGTATATATAAGTCACAATTTTCATTATTATAATTTTTTCTTTTTTTTTTTGAGTACTTATTTAAAACCAAAATTAAAAAATAATAAATCTTTGTTTTCATATTAATTAAAATTTTAAGATAGCCAATTTTTAGTCATGATTTATTTTAAAATTATAAAATTTAATTGAAAAAAATATAATATAAGCCAAACTTATGACTAAATGAAAAAATGAAAAAAAAATGAAATTTTGGCTAATTAAATGTGGAATAATTTATCAGCAGCACCATCAGTTAACGTTACATTTTGACCATTCCGTGGTGATTTCGCTTTCAGTTAATTATTGTTATCATATTAAAATGTAACATTATCATTTTTTATTAATTAAAATATAATTATAATAAACGTGGATTGATACCCCATGATGGCTTGATTATATAATAATGTTGTTTGTTTTGAAACAGAAATGAAACGCTGAAGTTTATATGGAATATAGATTATTATAATTATTAATATAATAATATATTATTGAATACACTTAAATTTAAGAAATTAATAACTAATAAAATACTTTAGAGAAATTATAGTAATTCAATTATTAGAAATTTTTATAAAAATAAAATAAATTATTGGCTATCTCAGAACTTTAATAAATATATGAAAAGAAAAAATTAATTTTTATTAATTTTGGTTTTAAGTACTCCAAAAAAAAAAAAAAAAAAAAAAAAAAAAACATAATAATAAAAAATGTGACTTGTATTATACATAAATAAGTTGCAAAAATCAGATTTTAAAAAATATTTAATGGATCGAAATTTATTGACCGGGACAAACCTGGTGAGACACTCTGTATAATATGAACGCTCTCTGGTCGTCGCTAATCGGTCTAAAATATATATCGACCCGTTAACGAATTTCCCTAGCTCATCTCTGGTCTCTCTACACTCGATCCTATACAAAACTGTATTCTAAAAATATTAAAAACTATACATTTACACACAAGTACACATCGCATATTCGCTTATAAAATTATTATATTATTATATCGTTTTATACAAGTTTGAACGAGAGGTCTTCTATAATATAAACGGAAACTCGTTTGTCAAACTTTCCTCCGCGAAGTTCGCGTATTTCGTATATTAAATATATATAGAACAGACAAAATACGGGCAAAGGATTCGTCGAGAATTTTATTATTTTAGTATAATATTATTTATTTTCAGTCCGCGAAATTCGATTTTACATCAAATAAAACCGAGAATAAAACAATGTCGTCGTTGCAGTCGTTACGACGACACGCGTTAAAAGCGAATCCACACAGAAATTTATATAATATTTGTATACGAATCCGATAAAAAAAAAGCCGAATTATTATTACTGGTGAAAAAAAATATATCCGTGAGGGCTAGAGCCCGTTCAGTTTGTGCATAACAATATTATTATAGTAATAATAAATAATAATAATAATAATAATAATAATAATATTATTATTATTATATACGTTTTATTACAAAATGACGTTCGCATTTGAAGTTGCCAATATTGCATTTTATTTCTTCGGCGGTTATAAATAAAAATAAAAAAAAACATATTATTTTATCTCTTACGCCTTCCCGTTCGGTAATTAATATTATTATATAAATGTTAAAAAAATTCGTAGTTATAATGTTTTCGTCCGTTATAGAAAAATCGTATGTATGAAACGTATGGAAAGTTAATAATAAATATTAATATTGTAAATTAATTGTTATTGATTATAGCTGCGCATAAATATATTAAGTATAATTTAATAATTTATAACGAATCGTTTTGTATAGGTAGGTATACGTAGGTATATTATAATATAATATAGCGTTTAATTACGATTAAAAATGTCATTAAAAAATTAATTATTCATATAATTGTTTCATTATATATAATAATAATTGTAGTGTAAAACGCGAAATCTAATTACTCGTCGACATCATTTTTTACGCGTATATATTGAATTTAATTGACAATTAAATTTTAACAATTAACCACAGCGTGTTGGCTGCAGGCTGCAAATCAGACGCCGTATATATAGTCGTATTTCGCCAAACAATTAATTAAATTATTTTTACCGAGTAAACTCGAAGAAAAAAAACACATTCAAATCTGTACGGAATATTATACTTGTATAGGTATAATCGTCGCGAACTTTATAGAAATATAAGTTTTCTGTGCAAGTCTACGATAAGAAGAGCTTAATCAATTTTTCGGTCCAAGTTTATTTCTGTATACATACATAAAATATGCATAATTTAAATGCCACTTTTAAGTTTTTTTTTCTATATCGTATACCTACGACAAAACTTCTGCGTTTTGTACTTTTGTCCTCGAACGCGTATTACTCGAAACGTCCGTTTCAGACTTTCCCGTAATAATAATAATAATAATAATATATCGTACTCGTAGTTATTCTTTGAATAGTTCTCTATATTGTATGAACGCGCGAAAGACATTTTTTCAGGTCACGTGTTTATTTTATCGAGATGCAAGAAATAATTTCGTGAATCGCGCGTGAACCGTGTGATATTTAATATAAATCTCATATAGCGAATGAATATATTATAATAAAAACAAAGAAGCAATGATTTTTTTTTTTTAAATTATTAAAAACGAGGTGTGTTCGGTCTGTCTCTAATCACACGTACGTGGCGAAATTTTAACCATTGTTTTTATTTAATTTTTACGAATAAAATGCGGAATTCTGATAAAACGGCTGCAGAAGGCCGAAAAGCGTATAATGCGCACGCGTATAGAATATTATATAACATTTCTCTCGTTTATATTTTTCATTGAGGGCCGTCCGAACGACGGATGAATTATGTCCGAATATAAAAAAATATACTGTTGTTATACTGTTTATTATCATCGTTTCTCTGGTCTCTCCCTAACAATGCCCCAGTGTGCCGCGCACTATCCTGCAGGACCGTTTTTTTCTCTCTTCTTTTCGTTTTTACCGTTTTTATTTATTTACTTTTTTTATTTTAGACATATAATTGATTGTTTTTAATTGAGAGACGAGTGTACAATATTATACAACTGCGCGTTACGCGCGCCCTGGGAATCGGTTGTGCTGCATCGTGTAAAACATAAAAAAAAAAATTACGAAAATCGGTCGTTTATTTTATGAACCTCTCCGGTAGGTATAATATACAGGTGTAATCCCTTATAAACTGGCTTTGGAAACGTCCCGTTCGTCATCATCTTTACCGGTACGTACGGCAGGATAATTCATCAAAAATGTGAAAAAAATAAATAAAATAAATAAAAACGGTCGCGGGGATACGGCTCGCGGTGTTGCCACTGGCTGAGGGATGAAAACAATGGCGGCAGGGGAGTAAAAAGCATATATACATTCCGATAAAAAAAAACCGCGGTTTGTATACGTATAATACCTATATATACCTGTACAGGTATAATATTATTGTTTTTATAATATACCGCACCTGAAACAAAAACGAGCTTATCTTTCACGCGAAACGGGTCGACGTGCGACGGATATACGCGCGGACTCCGTGACGGCGGCGGAAGGGTTTTGCGTTATATACCGTCGGGCGCAGAAGGGTAGTAGGTATATATAGAAGCGGTTTGTACGCGCGGATGCGACCGAGGGAATAATAAATGGAAATTGTACGCGTGTGCACACACACACACACACACACACATTATACACGTAAACAATATAATGTATATATAGGACGGCCATTGTTTGGCTTTTAATTGGGTTTCAACGTTGGACCAGCGCAATAAATCTGGAAGAGTTATATGTATATATACGTACAAGAGAGAAGTTTGTGCTGTGTGCCACGGTCGCGGTTGTCCGGGGTCAACGCGCATATATACGTACATAATATCGGTATATTATAAAATAATCCGCACGGGTTCGCCCTGTATATAAATATAATAATTATATTGTTATAATATTATATTACTCCGCGCGTGTCTAATTTCACCACCTTTACGATGTCGTCACGTTTTACTCCCTATAACACTACGTATAATATTATTATAATTATAATATATTATAATATAAAATTATTTATATATTATATATGTATATGATGTACAAGTAAGTATACCTTTAAATTTTATACGTTTATCTCCGAAGGTATCCGCAGACGTTATATAATATTATAATATGGGGATGAAATTTTAGAAGGGTTAAAAAACAAAATCTCTGCGCGTTCAATACTATATATAATATAACCTCGATTCGATATAACTGTCGAATCGTATACGTATAACAATGTATTTTATATAGGTATTATATATTATATAGTCGTAAATATACAAATCGGGTTCCAATGTTGTTTTTATATAACATTTTACGGGTTTCCATTTATTATATATATATAAAATTACAATGAGTTGGTTTTATATTTTCAGTAGGTGTACCTATATACATATAAATAATTGTGTATACTGTCGTTCTTGTATTTTATTGCGGTGTTCGGGTGTTGTCACTATACACAAGTATTGTGAAATTTGAAGCCGTATACGTATATATATATATATTTAGCTGATCGGGGTCACGATTTCCAGGATCAGAGATGAAAGGTCAAAAAACAAACTATAATATTATATTATATTATAGCCTAGAATTGTTACACCGAAAACGTATAAATTCGTCGTCGACTATTTTTAATAAACGCGCAGGATAAAAAATGAATACTTTTTTCTCTCGTTCCAATTGAAGTTATATACGTATAAGTTAAAAGTATCCGTTTTCGTATATCGTACATCCGCGATGTAATCACGCGTAATCTGTTTTATTGTTTAACATTTTTCCTATCGTACACGTTTCGTCATAATATCTTGCGGTAAACGTATTATACAACTATATAATAATACAGTTGTTGTTAATAAAATGACGAAAAAAACCAAGCCTATATGGTAATAAATATTCATAAATATAATAAAGAACCTTGGTATATGGGATATCGGACATTTTTTTTTTTTTTTTGTATGATTGAATGATACGAGAACGGAAGAAACCTTCGATTTTCTATACCTCGATACGTGATATTTCATATTATATTTCTCGTGATTAATAAGCGGTCATAATAATCATAAAAAAACAATAACCGCAGTGGTTACTAACGGGTAATAACGATAATGATAATATATTATTATTTTTTATTATTGATTTTTCATTGTCGTCTATGCATGCACACGGCACATAAGAGTATAGAGTATATAATTTATAAATTATAATATGGACGATTAGACGAATGACCAAAACCGCGGTATATGATATATAAGATATACCATCTTTAAACAAAAAGTGCGTATAGTATAGCAGCCATATGCCCATATTATATATTATTATATACAGAGTCCACGAGAAGAACGACGAATTAATGAAATAATAAAAACCTTTTAGCGCGAAACAGTCTTCAGGATTTTATAGATATTGTGTCCGCGTGTCCTTCCGAGCTGTATCGTATAATATATATATATGTTACAATATAACTTCCGACGTATATCCAATACGTGACGGAATATATAGATCGAGTGATTATCGGTGAATTTTCGTTCTTCATATCTTTCCTCCAAATGCGTTCGCAGAACGTGTTTATTGCGATCAAACGACCTGCCGCGTAATGCATATAATATAACGTTATAGTTATATACGACTCGTACGCTAGCTGTAATGACAATATATAAAAATATACGAGTACGCTCACGATACGTGATCGCTGATCACGATAACCGTTCGTTTTCTTAACAATAATTTCGTCGACTTTAATATTTCCACGAAACCGTATTATACCTAGGTATATAAAATAAGATGACGCGGTTAGGTTATCGCGGTATCTGTATAAAATATTATAATAAGTATATTAATTCTATTACATGATTATTGTTCGAAAATGATTTTAATATGCGTCCGTGGTCGTTTTATCGTTCGTTTTTCGAATTTATACCGAATTATTTAATCGACAAAGTTATACCTATATACCGTATACCTTATTTATAATATTATACCCTACGCGCGCGCGTATAACTATTAAAAACTCGACGACCGATCGGATCCAACTTATGCAGTATGCAGACTCGCCTTTATCCGCGAGTAAGTTTTAATATATAAGTTAAACCGTGTTTTGGGTATACAACCTGACCTGTGTTATATTATTATTTATTATTATACCGATGTTTAGTCGTCTATAAAAGAAATGCGGTATCTGTTTACTCAATTATACGTATATATACGATTATAATGATATAAGAGGTGTTAACCCTTTATCGGTCTATAACTATATGTCATTATTATTATTTATATAATTATAACCGCACAATGAAACACACGTTTTATATCAATTCTAACGGAGCCACTGAGCCAGTCGAACGATTGTAAGGGAAGATGGCGACGGCGTTGATGACGCGAGGGTGGCATCTGCTGTTTCGTGTACAGTCGTTCTCGCGCGTGTGATCGACCGCGATCGTCGTTGTTGCAATGTATATATACGTATATTATGCAAATTAAGATGATATTACAGGCTAGACTATACGGGTTTCGTGTGGAAAATAATAAATAGGACTGTTTTCCAAACTCGCGTATAATATTGTTATAATTATTATTATTATGTAATGACTGCCGACGGAAGTGATGTATGCAAATGTACGTTATTAAAACGCTTATCCCTGTTACACCGTGTTCCGACTTTCCTAGTTCAAATTCGATTAAAAGTTAAACTTTTGTATTTTTATACGGAACGCAGTATAGTAAATCGAAGATCGGTTGGATGTTAAAAATCACGAACGCGTGTATATAAACACCTAATAATTGTAAATCTAATCCGCGCATTAAAACAAGTAAATAAAAAAAAAAGAGAGAAAAAAACGAGAACAAAAAAAAAAAAAAAATCGATATTTCATATACGGAAATTAGAAAAACGATGATAATAAATCATTAATACAAAAAAACGACTGTCGACCTGCCGCGTATAGTTAAATTATAATATTATATTTTCATAAAATATATGAAAAACGCGCATAATTGGTACAAATCGAACTATAACGAGAGGCGTCGCAATTTTCGCTCGAATATATTATAAATATATTATATTTTCCACTTTTAAATGATAATTAATTTATTAATCGATGAGAAAAAGCCGTGTTTTAACAGCACGTGATGGTTTATCTGGCGCGTCCTTCCTATATCGTATTATTGCGAATACCTAATTGTCCTCCAAACGTAAAATCATAATAATAAATTACATTATTAATTAAAAATTACAATTAATTAAATTTTACACGTGTGCAAATACTTGCGATCACGCAATTACACATTCAAAACTCTACGATATATTATTTTATATAATATAATATATTTCATTAGTCATCATATAAAATAAGAAAAATCGAGTTTAATGAAATTATAGTTTCGTAAATTTTTATTTTATCGATTTTCCGCCCTTTTTCCTCATTACACATTAGAACACTAATGGAAAATTCGAAAAACGACCTTAATAAAAGTATACATAGTACCAATAAGTAAGTAAGAGAAATTTTCTGCTGAAAGCATATAATCCCCGTTTCTGTTTTGCAAAATAATTTATATAATATATATTAAAAAACAAAAACTACTAGAAAAATAATATATTAAGTTTTAATAAGTTATATATTATAATATAGATGCGAAGGACGCCAATAACGTTAACGTCGACCCTGATTGTGATAATAATATAATACCGATAATAATTATTGTTATTTTATACGATATATAACCTATATACATTGTACGGAATTGACACATTCGATAATATACCTTATATTATAATAATAATATAGAGTTGACCTTGTCCCAAATTGAAGTTTTTGTCACGTGGTTTTATAGTACACCGCAGAACTAAAAAAAAAATCAATCAAAATATAATAATAATTGGTTTACGTATAGGTTGTATGGATTTATTGATCGTTAATCTTCGACTTCGTATAAAATATATATAGGCACTTGCTATGGAAAAATTCTGAATTTCGGATTCGAACACAGTGCAATTTGAGCGTAACAAACTCTGCTGCAGACTTACAATAAGCGTCAAATTTTTTTTTCATATTTTTTACCAAATCTCAGTACATATCGTTACAATAATAAATATGATCGTATATAAAATATTATCATTTTATACATTATTGTTATTATATACCGTGGTACACAAATTAGTAATTATAAATAAGAAATAACTATACGACGATAATAAATAATTACGCGAAATCTCTGAGACGAAAAATTAAATTTTAATATTTTATATAAACGTCACGTATTGAATATATTATATTGTGTATAATTGTTGTTACTTTCGGAAACAACAAACTGTTTGTTCCGTATACACGTATAAAATATTTAGTTACACGAAATCAAATTTACGGGCCGAACACATTCGCTTTGTGAATCATTTTCCAATTTTCTCTTTTAATTAACCATTATAATTCGATTTGGCGACGGTTTTACAAATACGCATAACCTCTACCTATACCTCTCTCATATTTTTGTTTTTGTTTTTTCCAATTAACGACGCGTTTAAATAAATGAATCGCAACCAAATTAATTATTATTCAAGATCGAACTGTTATTTATAAATAAATAAAACATAATAACTACGATTCAGAAACCGCTCGACGAATGAAATTATGAATTATTACTATTTCAAAATAATATAATATATCGTTTAATTTCGACCAAAAGCGAGATTTTTAATGGCTGAGGCGAATAATTACCAAAAACGACGACGTTTAACGGAAACCTTGTTTGTAACCATTTTTCACGTGGGCAGTCGTTAAAAAGAAAGAAAAAGAAAAAAAAACGTAATTAATACGTATTCAATTTAATCGTTCAACAAAACATTTTTCTCGGCGTTATCTTCCTTGTTTTCTTCTCGATTAATTGCGTTAACTGTCCGTTTAACAAAATGTATAACGTTATCCAAACTCAATTAATCAAATTATACTTTAAAACTCGGTTAGAGACTTGCGCATAATATATTATAATATATTAAATTATATAGTTAGTATCTCTTTTCTCAATGATACTCGCGAAATACATTTTATTATAATATACTTTTTCACTTGCATATAATGAACGAAAACGAATCGAAATATTATCATATATATATATACTCGTAATATATCGAATCTCATTATATTATATCGTAGGTAATGATATTATCTGTTCGATACATAAAAAAAAAAAAAAAAAAAAAAAAAAATATCAAAATGTTTTGTCGGTTAATTCTGTTAGGTGTATTACTTTTTCGATATAAAGTAGTCGAGTTCGAGTGGTAAAAACGTTTTAAAACGATAAAATGAACGTAGTTTTATCGTGTCGATTTTACGATAAAACTTAATATTATCTTAATGTCGACGAAAAGGAATTTCAATTAAAAAACACGTTTTCGACGAAACGCTTTGTTATATATTTAATAATAATAATAGTAATATCATCGTTATTATAATGTTTTAAAATACGAAACGTGCGCCGGACGACTTACGGCGTAGCCGAACCAGAGCGACGCTCGCTATTGATTTCCCTCGACGGCGGCAGCGACGGCAGTGGCGAAATTATGCCCGGTCGCCTCGTCGACGTTGTTATATTATTATTATTATTATTATCATTTATTGTACGACACGATGTTGCGACAGAAACGAACGCGATAAACGACGGATTTACGCGAGTGACCAAACCCCAAACATCTGTACCCGGTAAATGGTATATAATATATAGTGTGTCCTCCGCGGGGCGTAAACGACGACTCGTAGTTTGTGCGTGTATATAATATTATAACGACCGTCAGATATATCAAGATAGACCGTGTTTATACGTACAAGAGTGGACCGAGGTGTGGGACCGAAAGGTCGGATGCAATATAATTATATCGCGTTAAATGTCGCAATGGATAAAATACCAACCCAGAGGCCGATATTAAAATAATTAGTTTGCCCGAGTACCAAAAACAAAAAAAATAATTGGTCAAAAATATCGTGTCATATTTATTCTATAAATGTGCGATACGAAACAAGCAAAAAATGTGATTTCAGTATGGCTAAAAAACTACAAAGCGTATACAAAATGTGTACCTGTTCGATAAAACAACGCGCATGAATAATTATAATGTTTATTAAGTCTTAGGCTGAATTTTGTTTATCTTTTATCTGGTCATCGTGTTAAATTACGCTCTAAAATGGCGTAAGACAAGGTTTATTTTTTACCTTTTCATATTATAATTATAATTTATTGATCATTATATAGGTGAAAAATTTTGGATCCCCCTCCAGATTTTTTTTCAAAACACGTCACATGATTTACAAATTACAACAACGACACCCACAACAAGTACTCTCGCCAAATAGCGTTAGGTTAGATATATATATAAAAAAAAAAATACTATAGTATACTCGCGTAATTATTATAATACCTGGTATATGTTTATACAGAGTGTACGTGATAGGCGTATTACGAGTGTATAACGTGACATCACTTTTTTTTTTTATCAACTTTCTTCCGTAATCCCGTATAGTTGTAACAGCACCTGTCATCAACACGTCTTTGTCATCCGAAATAACAATTTACACCGAGCCAACGTAACAGTTAAGTATTATATATATATAATATATATATCACTCATAATATTCACTTTGACGTGAAAAAAATAAATATGTGTAGTTCGTAGGTACATAAAGTAAAATTACGTTTAGTGTTATTTTAATTTTAATTTTATAATTCCTTGTTTTTATTATCTTAAATAAAATATTTGTAGAAAGAAAATTAATTTTTATACGTACCCAGGCATTATATGAAACGTTTTCCAAAAGTTTAATTTTTATTCTTCATTTTCGATTTGAAAACGATGGTTTTTTTTTTAACGGTATTTATATAATTTCTGTTCGGAATAATAATCAGACGAAACATAATATTACAAAGAAAGGTTGTTCTTTGTATTTTATAATAAATTATATTCCAGCGCAGTTTATCTTGATCCCTATAACGATTTTTGAGTTTTTTTTTTTTAATTTTGATGATTGGCCAAGTAAAATATGCATATTTTTTTATGTACAGATGTAAAATGAAAATTAACCTATAAAATACAAATATATTATTATATATTATGGTCATATAATATTATGTTTGATTTCTCATTTTTTCTCCATACTCGCACAATAAATTATATTATTTTGAGAATGGCGTTAAACTTGTACTGTAATACATAATTGTAATACGTTTGAAATCACATTTTAATGATGACCGATTGCACGGGCTAAATATACCAACTTCGCAGTGCTACCAATAGAGTGAACGATTTATTAATGAATTACATGCCTGCTAACACAGAGACGTGCGTGACTTTGAAATAGAATAAAAAAACACGTACAACGTGTATGTATATTATATATAAGAATTTGTTTTTATAGTGAAGGGGGCTGAACTTGGAGGGTAGTAATTATTATGTATAGTATATGAACGCATGTATAATATATTATAATATATTTATGTTTATGCCGACGGCTGTAGTAAGTTTTACGTATTTCCAAACGCTAATTAAAAAAAAAAAATATATATATATATATATACGCGTAAGGATTACACTCGAAGTTTTAAGCATCCCTTCGGATAGCTACCACGTTTCACTTGCTTCCACGACGAACCGACGTATAAAAATAAAAAGTACTAAATTACCCTCCATATATATACGATCGATATACGCGCAATGGGTATAAAAAAAATAAAAAAACAAACTAAAAACCGTTTATAACGACATCGGTTGCGAAAAACTGATCGTTTTATCAGTTATTTGGTAATAAGCCCATGATATATCCGGAAACTATAATATATTTCCTTTGATGGAAATTCTTTTCGTACCGTCCGACCGTCTGCAGGGAAAACGTTTATGTACGTATTATATTACGTCGCAATATAATATGATATTATAGGTAAAGTCTAACTGAAATATTTCGAACTTTTCCGCAATATTTTTATTAGGTACGTGTTATTATTATTGTTTTTATTTATTTATTTATTTTCAATCCGATTTTTATTTTAGCGAAATAAAATTATATTCTACGATAAAATTAAACTCAAATTCGTTTGTATTTATTTATAATATGGTTTTATTTTATTATTGTTTTTGACACGCGAACGCAAAAACTATTCATTTACCTATTCGTCGGTGCTAACATTATAATCCATCAGCTTTGATTTATATAATACGCACATCTATTTAATATTGATTTTTCGCTTCGTTTGGATTTCTGTGTACAAAAATTTTCCAATGTCAAAATTGACGCTTTAATTTTTAAATATGATAATATGTACATACTCCTAGGCCGAGTCATTAGGTACGTTTTTTACCGGCATAGCACAAGCACACAGTCCGCTGGCTTTATACGAGTATAATAAAAATGTATACGTTCAGAATCGAATTTATTTTTTACGCCCTAATTTCTACATATGCTCACAATGTTATACAGAAACGTGTAAATAATAATTTATACGTATAACGTATAATTTCATTCGTTTTTCCTTCACATGCCACGTGTGTACGCGTTATATAGTTCTTATTTGACGCGAAATTCAATTAAGTTAGCGTAAAAAAAAAAAAAAAAAAAAAAAAAAAAAAGAAGAAATTTAATTTAAATTAACACATTTGTCGTTGTCACATCTGCGTTTTGAGAAATAACATTACATATTATATTATTATAATATATACTCGCTCGGGTGACAAGCGAAATATAAAGTGCACCTACACTTAATAATATTATCATGCATATATATAATATGTCTAACCACAAATTTGATAAAATAAATTACATTTTACACGCGTTCGACTATATACCTGCAGTTTTCCATTATTCGAATAACCATAACCTCGAATTCTTTATTGTATTATTCGCGTATATATATATAGGTATAGAAATATTTTACCACGAAAACGGTTAATATACTCGTATGTATTATTATTATTAACATTGCAGTGTTCTATGTATATTGCGCCATGTAAAATGTCAACTCTGGTTTTATCGATCCGGAGTGTGTTGTACGATACCATTTTGTGTTGTTCGCAGTATAAAGTAGTCGTATATTATAATAATATCGTGTTGTGTTTTAATGACATTCATCCGAGAGTTGTTTTCCGTGTCAAAAATATCTGAAATTAATTTTAAACGAATATCACAATAATATAAATATAGTCGTCGGCGATCCATGTGTATATACTCGTATATTTATCGCAGTAAAAAAAAAAAAAAAAAGAAACATGACATGAAATTTAATGAATATTTCGTAATACGTCTCTACGACTTACTACAAATTCCATTGTCCGATGAATGGTTTAACGACTCTTGAACACATAACGCCAATTCGTATTTTATACTAATCGCGCACAATTATTCTAAAATCAGTAGTCAACATAAAAAAAATTGAATAGCATATTTTGTAGCTTTTTTTGATTGGTGTAAATTTTTAATATATCTATTGTTTAATCATTAGTCATTACTATTATTTCATATTTAATAATAGTAATATAATTTAAATATCAGGTCCGTATGAGGTATGACTTATTATAAAATCAATATAGACAGGCATTAGGACAGATTTTAAAGTTTGTATTATTAAATTTATAAATATCCGCAATTGTCGACTACTGACTATTATGATTCTATTTTCTGTTTAATTCTTTAACATTGTTCCACTGTAATATATGTGTTTAATTTTTCATTTATTTACAATATTTGACATATTATATTTAATATTATGTTTTTTTTTTCAAAAAATAAATATTTTGGGTACTTGTTATATGTATATCTTAAATTAATAATTATTGTTGTGTTATAATCAAAATTAATTTAATTTTAGCATATTTGAGGCATTTGTGCGGTTAAAAATAATCGTTACAATAAAGCCTGCATGATATAACGGTCTTCTTAAATAGTATATTATGATCCATAGGCGTATTTACGGGGAAGAAGTGTCCCTCGGCGATTTTTTTTTAAAAAAAAATCGTCTGATAATAACGATAATAAATATGTTCATAAATATGATCATAAAAATATATTTAGTAGGCAAATATTCGTATTTATATACGTATGAAATATAAATAATTTATTTTTTACAAATCCTGAAAACTAAATATCATATTTTTTTTACGACG
The DNA here is from genome assembly GCA_021307375.1 of Tetraneura akinire. Classification (NCBI taxonomy): domain Eukaryota; kingdom Metazoa; phylum Arthropoda; class Insecta; order Hemiptera; family Aphididae; genus Tetraneura; species Tetraneura akinire. The sequence goes on along the minus strand of JAIUCT010000001.1, from coordinate 25,329,089 downwards.
ATGTGATATACACGATGTGCACACGCACGTATGAGTTTGTATGGTCAATATAATTTTTTTTATTTATTTGTATATCACAGCAGTGTAAATACAAACAAATGTTAAAATTAGGTAGCGTTAGCAGTTACATAAACTAAATAATATTATTATATTTTTATTTTGAAAGACTAAAAATAGTACGTACGAGTATAATATTTATACTCGTATATAATACACTGTATATATAAAAAAAAAAGAGCTTTTCTCTAATGAAAGTATCTCGTTTTATATTATGTAAAGTAGACGCGCCGACCACGTTTACACTATATAATATAGAGTATACTAACTACACATATTAAGTATAATATATTATATTTTTACATAAAAAAAAAAAAACAAAAAGTCAAGTATTATACTCGTATAACACAAAATATAAAGCGCGATAATAAATTTCTAGTCATTAACGAACTTATAATAATTATTCATATAATTATATTCTTTTTTTTTTTCTTTTTTTTTTTTTTGTAACCATATATACTTATATATATTTTATAAATTAAAATTTTTATCACTTAACAATATTATAGTAAATGGTAATATGTATATTTTAAGATTATATATTAGTATTCTGTATATTATTTGACAAATTGTCCTATTGTAATGTATAATACGAGTATAATAACTATAAGTCATAAATACTTATTATATTAATTAGTGTTTAATCTAAGGTATTTTTTACTTAAAATATTTTTTTATTCCCCTAATCGATTTATTTAAAAAAAAAAAAAATAAGTTAGTAATTACGCAGTTTTTATAAAATCAGAGCAAACAATTATTACAATATAATAAATATTATGATTAATTTACATATAGGTACGTATAATTATTTTAAAAATATTGTAATTGGTATAACTATTATGTTATTACAATGTAATTATATTGTGCGTATATTTAATTTTTATAATTTTCTTAAATAATATAATATATTATCATATTACTATAATTTTTTTTTTTTTTTTATTGTAGCCTTCTATCCTTTATAATTACTATAATAATATGTAATAATTATACTAAATTGTAGTATTTAAAACATTTTGTTTATAATATTTTAAAATTTAACGTTTATAAATAATTACAATTGAACTACAGGTATATAGGTAATGGTATTGTAATTACGACAGATTCGATAAATTAATTATAATGATTGCAAATTGTTTTTAATTTAGTTTAAAATGTTACACAATGAAATATACTTACGACTGAAACTGTTCACATTACATTATTTTAAATTTATATTATTACGTACTAATCCCATCAGTACTTATACTTATCGTATATAAATGCATTTGTATCGCAAAAAATAAATAAAATAAATAAATATGACCTTTATTAATTATAAAATTATAATCTAAAATACCTACAGTTTACATGTATATTGAAAACAACAGATATATGATTTTATGTGCACGAAAAGGTTTAATATTATTATTGTTCGATGATAAGAGAATAATGCATAAAAAAAATGCTCTAGTTTTCGGTAGATGACAATAAACGTATAAATCGCGGTGAAGCGGTGAACTTTAAAAATTCTGTTTTTATCGATATTTAGTTCATTCATGCGTATTATGTGCATACAATGACGGATTTATAAACTTATAATACTCGTATATTAATATTAAATATTAAATGTTTTTTATTTTTATGGGTCTCGCACAAAGTGTTTATTTCAATTTTAAAATGGCATTATTATTATTAATATATATTTTACAATTTTATTTATAATAATAATAATATATAATCGTTACTGAATATTGCGTAGGTACGTAACTTATAAGTAGTTGTGCTCAAAAAATAAAAAAACTAATAGTGATGGACGATGGTCATATTATATTATGATAATGCCATATAATTCACTATAAATTGTTCTTAATTTAACTGCGACGTCAACTCGTGTACGTAATGATATTTTAATTTTTGTCGACTGAATCGATATTGAAATCGAAATAATATCGTTTCCATCCTCAAAATCTATTTTACATCTTTAAGCCCGACGACGGGTTTTCGCAGAGAAAAAAAACATACTCGGTTACCAAGTTAATATTATAACGACCCGCAAAACAATAACGCTGTAACGTAGTTATAATACAAAGAATATAATATATATATATAATAATATTATAACATGTCGAGTTTCGGTTTACGCACAAATCGAAATCGAATTTGACAATCGTAAACACGTATCCGGTACAAAAGCATAAAAAAAAAAAAAAAAAAAAAAAACGGAAAAAATACTGTTTTTCACTTGAACACGTCTGTTGCAGCGTCACGTCTTATCGCCCATCCGATCCATCCGCGGTCGTCAATATAACAACGTTACACTCGTATCTTTTCAGTCCGTTATGCAATATAACGTTTCCCCTTCGTTTCCACGACCTTGTTGTTGTGTACGTAAACACGGGTTGGCAGCCATTTATAAACCGTCATTTTTTTTCTTCTACGACGCCTTTTGATTTTTACCCGAGCGTATTATATACGGAAAATATAATATAATAATATTTTATTTGTGGGCATACAATTTTCTTTTCTTGCAGAATTTTCCAAAGAATTTGAATTTTTCCTCGCACAGTCAATATTATATTTCGTATATACATTTTTTTCCCGCGCAACGCCTCGACTGAATACGCAGAAGAAATCGTTCAAGAGCTGACACAAAATATCGCGAAAATTGTATTATTGAAATAATATTTTCCGAATACATGAGATACCGCATATTATAATACGTGAATAACGATGAGACGACAGTGCGGTTATAGATATTAATATAACTTTTATACTCCGAGAATTATACGCGTAATACGTATCTACATGCGTTTCAAAATATCGGTTTTATTAGCAAAATATTTCAAAAACTATTTTATTATAATTCGAATAATAATAAAAAAAAAAAACCGACGAATTCGAGTATTCTGTGATCATTATTATATGGCCGACACACGATGGAAAATAAGTCACGAAAATACACGAAGTCATAAGTCATTATTGTATTTATTACCATTATGAACCCATTGCGGTCGTTTGATTTTAGTTATTTTTTTCAACACGATTATATAATTATCATTATTTTATTAATACCGCGAAATTTACTCTACGGTTACTGATTCCCTGCGGATACACGACCACGACAGAATACGAAGGCATCGCGTTTATTAAAAAACCGATATACGGCCTTCTGCGAAAACTGTTTTAAACGACCACGTATATTTTCTAGGTTATCCGCCACTGACGTTCACGGCTAGCACCCTAACTGCGGTATATATACAATATACCGTAGAGGTAGAGTCCTATAGTTGCGACGTTAACATTGTAACCGTACTTTTACGGTATCTCTTATTAATAACACGACGCATAACGTTCAAACGTTATTTACAACGCGTAAGATGAATATCGCGCGAATAATGTTCGATTGTTGGCGTTTCCGCAGTGCAAGTCTTCATATATTATACAGGCTATATTATACTAATAATATTATATTAGATTATATTATTCAATATTGTCAACAATGTTAGTAAACGATTAAATACGATATAATGACAATAATAATAATAATAATAATAATAATAATATAACAATTAAGACGTTCTTCCTTTATTTCGTTTATTTTTTTACGGTCCGTTAATGAGACCCGTTACTAAATATAATATTGCGCTTAATCTGTCTTCTGTACCCGTTTACCCCCCTAGAGTATAAATACACGCGTCGTCATATTATTAAACGTTCAAATATTAATAATAATAATTAATATTTTAACGTTTACGTATAGGTGTAATGTGCACAACAGAGTCGTTTGTTAATTATTCAAATTTTACGACGCCATTTCAACGCGAGACTTAAACGACACGAACTATTATAACTCCGATGAATTATTTACGAAAAATTAACGTTAGCGATTCACCCGTCCTGTCACAGGAATGCGACAACAGCAATAATAATATTATTAATATAATAACGCGTCAACTGTCGTAACTACTCGTATATGTTATTATTATACGGAAAGCAGCGATTAAAATTAATTTTGATTATTCAATTTTTCTAATTAAAAATTATCTACAGTTTTACACGTAAATACTAAATATATAACATTATAATACTCTTATACGCATAGGGAAAGTATTTTTCACATTATTTTTTATTTTTATTTTATTTTATTTTTTTTTTTTTGCAATTTTTTAAATTTCATTATATAATTTGCATATAATATCGACTTCTCTTTAATCAACGCTCATTAATCATTATAATAGTCACATAAGACTTCAGTAATTATTATTAAATTTTAGGTATATAACCGCGTATTAGTTATAAAATGTTGATTAAAAATATTATACTTATACCTGTATAACATAATATTACATTTATGGTATATTATTACATTTAATATTTACCGTGGAGAATAAAACACGAAATAATCGTTTCGCTAAAAGAAAAAAAATTTGTTTTGTTGTGCACTTTTCAAATTGCCTTTCTGCATAAGCTGTTCTCCTTAAAAAAAACCCCCCCGTAGGAAAAAAAATGATTGTATACAATGATATTATATAGAAACGAAATAATATATACCTATTACCTACATAGGTACTCGAAATTCGATTTTCGACGACGTTAACGATTTTTGTCAAATACAACGGCGTCGCGATTTCCTCCTCTCGCATAACCGCGAAATGCTTTCCGCGAAGGAAATATTTTTTTCGAATTCATAACTGCCGTTTATTAAAGCCGAACGAGCTTTTTTGCATCCGAATTATTATTTCGTATACATTTTATCGACGCTCGTAATAAATAATATAATATTATGTATAGAATATAACTACGTTACGAAAGAAAAACGCATGTTAAATTGAATAATGACATTTACTCGCGTTTAGGCACTCGTATATAATAATAATAATAATAATAATAATAATAATATATACCTACCTAGTACCTACACTATGTAGATTTCATATTCGTATGGGCATAATATACAGTTTTTTCGCTTTTATATAATATAATATTTATATAACGGCCGCATTTCCATTATTTTCATTTTTATCGTTGCCGCGAGCTCTTATTTTTCCATCGTCGTCGACTAGAATTATTCGAGAATATTACATAATAATATTATTATAAGCCATATAAGTATACATTTTAACTCGCCCATAACAAGTATAGATATTATTGCATAAATTATTATAATATAGTCGTCTGCAATCTTTACCGCCTTTCCTATTATATTATATAGAAAACGAAAGAGCGGGTCGGGTGTTACAACTATAATACGGATATTATATAGGTATAAACCCGGTGATTACGAGCATAACCACGGTATATTATAGATGTAACGCGGTAATATCAATGTATAGGTACCGTATATAATATATTTAATATATTATAGTGTAGTAAGAATATAATATAGCAAGAACCACAGCAGTCACGCGACCTAAGACCTAACCGAAGATCGATCGAACCTCTCACAGATCGCAATAACAATGAAGCTATTAATATATAAAAATCAAAATTATAATATTATCTTCTGCTGGAGTTTTATCAGTCAGGCCAACATAGACGAAAAATATAATATACATTATAGCCAATATCATCGTATATAAGTATTACATTATATGAGGTGATGCATAATTTTCTATATTATCCTTTTCGAGTAAATAATATAATAATATTAAATAAACTTTAAAAATAATATTTTTTTTTTAGTTTTTCTCTCATTTTCAAAGGACATTTCAAATTTTCTAAATAATAATAATTTCGAAATGCATTACCGGTAGGTACAATTAATTTTCTCCAAACGACGGTCCGTTTTATTAATATGATTTTCTATAATTACATCCCCGTACAATTTAATATAATATTTGAATATAATATACGTGTAGGTATATATATATATTGCAGCACCGATCCCTCGAATGTCCCGACCGTGTATGTAGTGATGACTTCCCGTATTATACTTACACACGTGGTCCGTAATATAACTTCGAAAATACACACGACCGCGTTCCGAGAGTGAACCTCAAAAAGGCTTAAGCCGTTTAATCCCTTCGTCTAACCGCCCAGCGACTTTACTCGGTGACGTTATATAATTATAATTTATAATATAATATAATACCTACCGCCGCACGTTCTGTTTGTTTCGCACACTCTACTTCGGTTTTCGCATAAACATAAACACAAAATTGTAATTTGTATTTTTGTTACCTATGTACAAAATCTACCTGCTCAATAATAATTATTATATTTTGAAAAGTCGTAATATCGTTTCGAAAAACGTACAAATATTGATTCAATTTTCATTTCCTCTTCGGCCCTATATAATATGTATATGTCGTTCATACATCATACCTTACGTACCTATGTACCTTTATGTGTTATGTATATGTTGTATGTATACCAAATGCGGTGTATGGGTTGAATTAGGTTACCGGTACCTCTGTTATTATACGAGTAGTTTGTTACCTGCAAAAGTATAATATTGTTTAATATGAATTCTAATAGTGCCTCGACGCGTTCGCGCGGCGTAGTCAAAACTCCTCCGACTATTTAACCGATACCGCACTACCGCTACATAAAGATTGTAATATCCGTGTAATAGTGTTATTGTGTTAATATTAAACCCAGGTAACATTGACAAAAACATTAGTTTACAACCATGCGGTTGCTCAGAAACACACGAAACCGTTTTATTATAAACATAGTACTGATTGTAGGATAATAAGGATATTATATCGAAAATTCGAAACACATTATTCAGTGCAAATATAAAAATTCATAAAAAAAAATTAATTTTGTTATATCATGAAAAACAGGCTAAAACATATAAAAAATTGTATTTCGTAAGAGTATGTTGAAAGTGTATATTGTTGAGGCGTACCTAAAAAGTTTTTCATTTCATTTTGTACATAATATAATATATTATATAGTTTCGTCCTTAGTCACTATATGACACTATTATACTCATAATTTTTTGACACAAAATAATGTCACAAGACCGATAAAAAAAAAAGTAATATATAATATATTTATATGTACCTATAAAAAAATTAGTTCCTATTTCCTGTTGTTACTCCATAACTTAAGAATGTCTTTACCGATTGTCTTGATTTTTTTTTAAATGAAAGAGTACATTGCGAAGAAGGTTTTAGGCCTAATATATATTCTATAAGATATTTATTTAATTAGTAATATAATTAAATTTAAATACTGGTAACCATGGTAATAGTTACTCAGCGTGGAATAAAACACTTAACTTAAGTTGTCTCAACTGTCTTTTAAGTGTTAGGGGTTGGAAGTAACTGTTCGAAAATGATAAGAAAAAAGAGTGATGACTGATGATGGATTTAATACCAACCTATACAAATTTAAAAATTACATTTCAATAATTTTAAATTCGTGTATATACACAACATAATAGGTTAAATCAGAATGGAGTGGATTCACGATTTCGCCTGAAATATAAGATATAACTAAACCGACTTCATTGTCGACTCGATTAAAAAACTTTTAATTTCCTATTTCACACTTTAGGAGGTCATATTGCCAAATACCTATTATTATACATATTATAATAATTAATAACCAATCGTAACCGTCGTAGTTACCGCGTTTCATTTTTAATTAATAAATATTAATATTTCCGTTAGAATTTCAATCAACACTGTATTAATTAGGTACACTCATATTTATAATTTAATATGACACCTATATCATAAAAACATTATTTTCGAATTTAATCATTTCTCCACACCAGAACGTTTATTGTATACGACCACGGTTGTACAACGAATTTCGATTTATTTATCGATTTATTGTTTGTACTCGTCCGTCTACACGCCTATGTAGCGTTGCAACAACATATTTTCATTATTATACCATTATATTTTATATCACTGTAATATAGTCATATTGTGTAGAAAAATTGCTATTATCATTCAGTCCCGTGCGCAGTTTATATTATAACATTTGCGTGTCCATCGATCGTTCACAGACACAATAAATTCACGGCGGTCCGGGGGCGCGCCGGGTGCTTTTACTATTTTAACGACACGGAAACATATTATGATGATTGCGACGAAAAACAAAACCACAGTATAGTAAGTAGTTATCTCTTTTACCGTGACGAAACTATACTGCTATCATGTAATAAGTTATAACCTCCTTTTCCTTACCTCACCGTTATCGTTTCTCATCGAAAACGACACGACGGCATGAGAAACGCGTTAACGGTCCTGTGTCCTGCAGCTATAGCCTTCGTGGTTACGACCGTTTGCACCATCCGCCATACAAAACACAACAATGTGTATTATAAATAAATTGTTCTTGTCCCAAAGTCATCGACTACGTTACAGAATATGTAATAATAATAAAATAACGCGCACGCTCTGAATATAAAAAATAAAATATTATCATATATCATATTATCGTATACCTACCTATATTATTATAGACATAATAAATTACAGTCATATCCCTTCCTCTAGACTACGAAAGTGTAAAAAAGCTCAGAGGCGACTTCATCCGTGAAAATAAAAATATCACTATTATTTCTCACATATTTTCAGGATCGACGGTTTGTGTAACATGATATCAATTTTTCTAGAAATAATATTAAAAATTATATTATGCTAAATAAAAAAAAAAGGAGCTTTTTTGAGTTGATTGTATGTTGTAAATTTGTAACCACACAATTCTGATTGATAATTTGTTAATTCATTCTTAAAAATGATAATAGTTAGCTACATAATTTGTATATTGTTGAATCCGTTACGTGTAATATATAGACATTGGAACGTATAATACATAATATTCAAGGAGTCCTAGATTTACAATTTTTGTAATATCCCAGAGAAAATATAAGTGTATGAGAATAATTATAATTACAATATCACTGTATCTTTCTGCTATATCCTATATAGTACGACTTTCATCATTACATTAACTGTCATATCGTTGAAATACTATTACGTAATAGTTCATCCTCTAATGCTGCAATGAAAACCATCAAACAGAGAGTGTGGATAGGATTAATATGGACTGCACAAGTTCATAAGCTACAAGGTTTTATTTTCTTTTTCGTTTCTGTATTAAACGAGGTATTCAATTATTACATGCCAGAGGGTTACTTGACAAGTTATAGCTTCGATTATCTAACGAATGGTAAAGAAGAAAAAACATTATCTATTGTGACTGCGTGGAGTATGCTGTTTACCGTAACATAATATTATCATGATAAAGGAAATTTTACCACTACTAATATGATTAGTCTAAACTACTCAAATATTACAAATTGGCTATTAAAATGGAATTCTACGGACAAAAAAAAAAAATAAAAAAAATCAGTCTCATATGTTAATTCTCTTTCTCTAACTCTATTATTTCTACAATCATCCACAATTTTACATCATACGTATCGGTTCAAGATCAGTATAAGTTTACGTTGATCTTAGTATTTTATATTAAAGAACGCTATAGCTAAACTTAAAATAAAAATTCCTGTTAAAACTGCATTCCAACCCCACTTAATGTTTTTTTGAGTAACTATATTTAAGAATAAACCCCGTTTCGTACAAATATTGTTAATAAATAATAATCCTACAAATTACATACCTACTAAATTTATGTAAAATAATTTTTCAAAAATATCAAGCAGATGAAGCGGAAGTAACGTATACGTTTTTCGTTTTATACATTATACGTGTACATACTTAAAAGTTATATAATATCATTATGTTACCTATTAAATATATTGATCACGATATCAAGTCACGTGTTGTAATTGACATTCTATTTTCTATTGTTCGTATAGTGTATTTGTACAAAAAATGAAGCAACACGTAAATTTGTTTAAACTTGATTCATAATTTCATATTAAAAAGTCACGCAGCTATTATTATAACAAGTTAAAAAAATAAAAAATGTAAAAAGTCATTATTAATATTCTTACGATATTATTTTATTATAGCTTACGATTATAAGAACAATTAATTTTTTAATTATTATTAACTATAAAACTTTAGGTACGAAAAAAATGTGAAAAAGAAAGAAATACATTTTAATATAATATTTGGATGTGACATAATTATAGGTAGGATACCCGTCTTATATCGTACGGATAATATTTTTAGATTATATAATAAGGATACCTATCAATTATTACTGTAAGGCACATACTATGGGATCTAGAAAAATAAAGTTTACTACAAACAACGTGTGCAAAATGTTATATTATTATTATATCATTTATCACAAATTTGTATAAACTCACCACGTCTTTCTGAGATATTTTGAAACGACCGATCGGTATCGACATAACCGATTTGAAGCATTAACTTAATTCTGTACTTATACAATATATATATATATATATATATACAGGTATACTCGTATATTAAGCGTTTGTTTAACAATACTATATTCCGTTTCATCATGTCGGCGATAATATCATTCTCTGTTTATTAAGCTGGGCCAACAAAACAGCCGCTCGCCGTCGTGATTGATTGAATTCGTTTACCTCGCACGATTACGCCATATCGCACTAGGATAATGACAAAATGTTAAACGTGAAAAACGATTTTTGGAAAATATTATCCAGTACGATATGTCAAAAGTCAAAACCTATACGTTATATTATTACGAGTACACGGGTATAATTTAAAACGATAACGTGTGAATAATTCTGTCCGTTCGTGAAAAATATCAATTTGAAATGTACGCGTAAAATGTTTTTCAAAATGGAAAATTGCGGTTTTTGGAGCTCGAGTATTACGATTTATTACAATAATTTCAGTAATTAATAATTATACGTATTTCACTCTCGGCATTCTCTCGCGTCTTTTATTAATATAATAATATTGTCGTCGTCCGTTTCGCAATAATAATAATAATATCACGGCCCATAATAAATTATTATATTCATCGTTGTCGTTACGTTCGCCTTTTACGAAGACACGTACGCTCACGGCAATAGTCGACCAGACGTGCTCTTGACAATTTTAAGCTCGTCAAGTGCGTTCTGTCTTTTTGTCCTCACCGCATCCCTCGTCACCCATTTTACACATTGTCCAGACGACGTTTTTCGCGTCAACGAGATAATATTATATTCTGCGCTGAAAATGCGAAGAATGTATAGGGGAGATAGAAAGGAGAAGAGACCGAGAGAAAAAGAGAAACGCGGACTAAGATTTTCCACGAATAACAACGTGTGAAAAACGTAACGTTACAATATATTATTATATTTTATTGTCTACCATAGGATTTTAGAATCGGCGGAAATATATAATAATATATTCTTACAACTATACGTATTTTATCGCGTCGAAGCGGAACACGTCGGATATGATTTTTTTATCCCGACGCATTCGCAGTTCGTAAAAAAAAAAAAAAAAAAAACGTACCTACTTTAACGATTTATAAAAATCATTCTATACCTCGGATGTATAAAGGTACGAAATTATTTCCGTTTGTATACGTTTCGAGTTTTCTGTCTGTATATACAGTCTGCTTTTTCTTATTTCTTATGACGTATTATATTACCCGCACCGCACTTCAAACGATTCACCGATTGTCGATCCTAAGCATTGGCGCACGCGCGAAAAATACGCCAAAACGATTACTTAATGCGAATTTTAATTTTAAAATCAATAAGTAAAGAGTAATACAGATTGGCGAAGACCGTGTTTTAGTAACATTTTGTCGAGTGCGTCCTCTTAAAATGTTATCAATGGAAACGTTTTATATACGCGCGACAATTATACGTGTTATCGCCGACATCTTTTTTACGTGTTTACGCGTATACATTTTTATCCGTTCGTTGTTAAACATATTTGATAAATTAAACTTTAAAGAAATGATATGAAAACCAATATATAGTTTGGTTATCGCGTTATCAAACGTAATACCGATAAACATATTGTGTTGATACTATACTACGGTTATACGAGTATCTTATGCAGATACCATGAAGGTTATAGTTGTTATTGCGGTTGTAGTCTTGTAGTTACGGTTGATAATATGTATAACAATATTTTCAATCGTAATTTCGTGTTAAAAAAATATTTTGAGATATTTCAAGCGACGATTCGTTTTTTTATCTCCATCTGTTTCATTACTGTTTAAATAATATATTATTTAAGTGTACTTTACCATCACATACTCGTATAGCAAATATATTACACGTTATTAATTAATATACTCGTTATGTCCGTTTATTAAAAAATAACCTAACACATTTTTTTTTATATTGTGTTTTAGGGCACAGGCGGCGATGGACCTTCGCCAATGCATTTCGAGCCTCAAGTCGCCGTTCTATGCGATGCAAAATCAGACGCCCCATACTACAGTCAGTACATGTCTGAAAACGGTCGATGGACGTCCGACACGAAACGCAAAGTCGGCTGCTTAAAAGAAAAAGTGGACATTTTAGATTATTGTAAAAAAGTAAGAACATATTATTAGTATTTATATTTTATACGCAACCATCGAGCGCTCGTCGTAGCAATCATTTTCTAATATCGCATAATATACTATAAAAAAAAAAAAATCACTCGAAAGATATAATTACAAGCATTATTATATATATGTATTATATTTTATGTTTTATAAAACGACATTATTACTATTTTTTCGAAGTAAAACTTTAAAACCAATTGACCGTGATAGTATTTCGATTTAAAAAATGAAAATAACGTTTACTTTACACCGCGCTACATCAAATAGTCTTCTTCTTTTTGATTTTTTAATATACATTTTTCGGGGCACATGTCAATTATATAAAAGCACATTGAACATATTACATTATATTATATTTACATAATATTATAATATATTTTTTCTTCGTATTTTTAAGTTTAAACTTTAAACTATAAAAATAATATAGGTAAAGAGAAGACCTTATCCGTCGTCCCGTCGATTTAGTCCGCGACCAAATTTTAAAACTGAAATTTTAAACCAAATTTGGGTCGCGACCCATCGGTTGAAGACCACTACCCTACATTATATAACATGTATAATACGTATAATCACCTCCTATCTACATATTATTATTATTGTAAATCGTGTGTTTTGTGATTTTGTCGTTTTATATACTTACGTAAAACGGTATTTATTGTCGTGTTCTAGGCGTACCCGAAAAACGACATTACCAACATAGTGGAGTCCAGCCATTACGTAAAAATCAGTAACTGGTGTAAAATGGGCTACAACAAATGCAAGCACACGGACTGGGTGAAACCGTACAGATGTCTCGGTAAGTGTTCGCCAAAGGTTTATTTATCGCCAAACCCACGGACCCAGCACGAGATTAAACTGCCAGTCCATTTAAACGCGGTATATACCTATATATATATATATATATATATATACAAATATATATTTTACGGTTCTCTGTCGTTACCGCGATTGATTATATATTATACTATACCTGATATACCGCGTTTCTTTTCTTGACTTGTACATACGGCATGCCATTTTTACACGCCAAGTATTATTTTTCCAAGTTTACACGCTGGTCAGTAGGGTTATACGATATATTTCAAAAATAGTTTTGCTGTTCGCCGTTGTTCCACTTTGTATATTATGCATTCGTATATATCGTATCGCAAATATATTGAACAATTTTATTGTAAAACAAATCATAATTATAATTATTATAACTGTCATATCTCATATAGAATCCGAATTTTAACACAAAGTGTATTTTTAGAATTTTTTTTTATTTCAAGTACCTACGCGTAATTCGTTTCATGCCTGCGTATAAGGTATAAAAACAAATAGGTAGGTACTTCTAAAATAAAACTTTTATTTGTGTATTTTTTTACGGTTTTACATTTTTTAAACATTTTCGGATGGTTTTTTTAGGTCTTTTTTAAATTATTATCGCATATACATATTTTATACGAGTTTTAGACGTAAAATATTATGAAATTCAAAATATTATTTATTTATTTCTAAATAAATTTTCATATATTATGATGAGTAAGTCAAAACCATTGCCACCTACAATATTATCGTTTCAAATATTTCGTCATATTCATCTTAATTTTGAAATTATATATTACTTAATTTAAAATTAAAATACACGAGAAGTTGATTTTTGTAATATAAAAAAGATTAAACATTTATTTTTTTATTTTTTAAAAATGTAATGTATTACAGTAATAAACTATATTTTTGGCCATTTTAAGAGCATTTAATAATATTGTGTAAATCATTTCAAATTTTAATGTTGTATAAAAGTCGATATTTCTTTATTCCATTTTTATATTTTCTACTCATATTATTATTCTCACATCCATCTTTGTCTCGGAACGTATTGAACGTACAAAATTAATTATACCCATCAAATCGTCCATGGAACCATGTCTTATTATATTACCGTCATTTTAGACAAAACGATGAATAAATATTAATCGAAACCCTAAGCAACAACGAAATATGAGAATACTCGTATATACATTATAATAACGTCTTGGTCTTGTTATCGAAATTCATGATTGTTTTTGACAAAATACTGTCAACGCTATAAAATATATTATTATGTTGCAGTGAAATAGGTGTTTCTAATAGAATACTGTAGATAGTGTAAATTTCTTTCACGGGATACGAAAACCAATGAACATAGAAAATAATTAATAACTTAAAAAATGTGACAGAATTTACACCATAAATTCTAATATTGGCCTATCGATCGAATTTATTATATAAATTGTTGTTATTAAAGATACACAGTTTCATTGAAAGTCGATAAACTTATTAGTTATTACTTATTACCTATGTACCTAAACTATGTATGTACTATTTATTATTACCGATGTGAACATTATACTGGAACTTCACACATTTTGGAAAAAATGATTGTATATGAATTATGAGTTATGACCACGGTTATAGATAAATCTATTTATCTATAACCATGGTTATGACAATGCCGTGCGAATATTATATATATAATAATATGTGATAAGAGTAGTGAAACGTGAAAGTATAATATATTTTTTTTTAAATTCCGTTCGGAGGAAACCGGTATTATGCGATAGGTATTATAATTTATAATATTATATATTAATATCGCGTCAGACTCTGCCGAAACCGGATGACTGTGGGAAAACACTGGGCAAAATATCATAATAAGATTATAATATTATTATTGTAACGTAATAATATCGCCGTTGTCGGATATTAATTCGCGTTTTTACGCGGGCGGCCGTCGAACACGCCGTCGTCGGAATTATAATTAAAAAACAATAGACCCTCGCGAAACGACGGTCCGTGGGCAAGCGAACAGGTGTATTATAGTGGTGGGTGGGGGGTAAAGAGTAAAAGACGGGAACGGAGATTATCTGGGACTTAAAAGCTCATCAATCGTCGCATAATAATTATTATATCTAATATATTATATTATATACATTATACGTTATACGTATTTATGTTGTACGACACCCTCGAGACGATATTATATTATAAATCGATGGCGGCTTTTGAAAATTCATTCGGGAAGATAATGTTCTATAGTAATTCCAATGAGCTAAACGCGTCTCTAATTATTTATAGGTATATCGATAAATAATAACAGAGGTGGAACTGACGATAGTGAATTAAATGAGAAAATGATACTGTATAATAATATACCTACATATAATATTACACATACAGGTAGTCGCATATTTAATGTGAAGCCTTCGTCGAATGGAATTATTTTCCTCTGCGAATTCGTTACTAAAAATTACCGATTTCGACCAGTTTCGCCTTCCTCAAACGTATATATTTTATTATTTTATAATGCATATAAAATAAAATTTACACGGTGATTTACTGCAACCGACTTCTACAGCAATAACCTAACCCAATATAACCTAACCTTATCTGACATATAACCTAACCGACATCATAGTCAAATGCCACGCGTGCATATATATATGCATCACGTGACGACGACGTTCTATATTGGTTGAATTCTTTTAAAAACATAGACTTATATAATATTACTATACTATTCTATGTCGTTATTTTTTTTTTCTACCCGTCAACATTTATATAAAATACCTACACGTTTATTATTTGAGCGCTACACCGCTCCGAGGATTTATACTCAATCGATCCTTCACCCTGTCCTCTACAACACCATAATTCGGATCACGTGTACGTCCTTCGTCCCTCGTACTTTTTGTGGCGATTTTTCCATCTTGAGTTCTCTTTCGTTTCATGCTGAAATAAAACAAAATAAAAACGAGTGGCGTGAAACTGCAGTCATCGATCAACCGATAATATATTATAGTATTACGTTTATTTGTATTTTGTGCGGTTTGGTCGATACTACAATTTCGAACGATCGTATATTGTTCGTTATCTACCGTGATCCGCATCAAGAAACAATAAGCCACCGATGAACGATTCAAACAAATCTCGTTAACCGAACTTAAAATAAAATAATACAAAACACAATATTTATGAATCTAAACCTTAATATTTTTAATATAAAAATTACGTAAAGATTGACACCGAAAAAAATTTAAAATATACTTAAATATGCTTTTGTTTTAGTCGTTCATAAATTTTTAAATTACTACCAATATATCCATTATTGAAAAAAATGAAATAATTAGATATATTTGCAAGGTTCAGGATGTATTTTATTAAATATTAAACCAAAGATATTTTTGTTTCAAAAGTATAAATAATAAGTTTTTATAATTTATAAATTTCACCAATTATTTATCTTTCAAATTAAATATAAAATTTAATTTTTCATTTAAATAGGTAATAAAAATGCAATATTGTATTTGTAATATATATAGTAAAATAGAATAAAGATTAAAAATATGCGATTGTAGAATATACGGTGAAACATTTAAAATTTAAAATTCAGACACTAAAAAAAAATTGTTTCGAATCGGACTAATTATTCTATATTTATATTCGGAACAAATATATGCAAATACATTATATACGAGCTTCGTTTATGATTAATTATGCGTACGATATTAACCAAGCCAACAACAAAATTATTTTATATTTACAAAAACACTCGAAGAGAGATGGAAAAATCTCCAAATGTTGTCTGTCTTTTTTCTTTTTATTATTATATTAATACCGTAATTCGTGTAAATTTCGTGGTAACGCCCCCGGGATCGTGGTACATCCTGGATCGTGGTATAGTAAACCAGCCAAAATGTTAACGTTTCGTGTAACCAGGTCTAAGGAAGCGATTAGCAGACATCCGTTAATGGTTCAATACGGTAATTTACCATCGTGTCAAGGACGAAAAACCCTCCTGAGACACTGAGCAACTTTCGCGTGTTTTCGAGTTTTATATTTCTGCGAGTAATTGTCGTGTTTTCCCTTCGTTTAAACTAATATTTCGAAATGTGAAAACCAAAGTAAAGTTTCCCCCTCACATTTCGTAGTTTTTCGTTTCAAATTATTTACCATTGCGTTACATTGATTTCGTAAAATATATTATTACCCGAACATTAAACAAATCGTATTCGTTTCCGTGACAGATGTTATTGTCGTTAATAGATAACGAACTGTATTCGCGGGGTTTGTGGGCTTCATCATCTATTCGGACAAAGGTAAATCGCATCAATTTTCCCGTTAACTGCAAATCACTCAAAACGTAATTATTATTATTATACGAATAATGCAAAATAATTTATAAATCACTGACGGAGTTAACGAAAAAACAAATTTTAACTTAAGCCGTTATATTATAGACTAGGTAGATATTTATCAGACAAAGGCCGTATCTATGGAGGGTTTTTAAGGGTATCAATGTATTCATATATATTCCTGAAACTTTTATATTTACTGATTTAAGATAAAATCGGTATATTTAATATTGATAACTTTAATAAATTAATTTTTAATTACGATAATAGTACGAGTATATTAATTTTAAACTATCTACTCGTAGTATATAAATAATAGATATAATATAGGGTGAGAATATTTTTACGTTTCAAAACCTCTCTGGAAATTATTTTTTAAGTATGGCAAAAATATTTAGTAGTAATAATAAAATAGGAATTACCGTTCACTGATATTAAACCAAACAATATTAGTCAATTTATTTCTAAAATTTCCTATAGGTACATTGGCAAAGTTTAGATTACACATCGTATAAAGTTTATCGATCTTTTATTTGTTATTTGAATTGATCTGTAAAATTAAAAAATGCTAAAAAAGTAAATAAAGTAATTTTTAAAAGTTTAATGAATTTTGTATTTTATGCGTAGAAGGACAATTCCAAAGTGATGCTCTCCTGGTACCCGAAAACTGTATATTTGATCATGTCCATAACCAGAGTAAATGCTGGCCATTTGATCGTTGGAACCAAACTGCATCTCAAGCTTGTCAAGATCGCGATCACAACTTAAAAAGTTTCGCTATGCTATTACCATGTGGTATATCATTGTTCTCCGGAGTGGAGTTTGTCTGCTGTCCGTATAAAGGTAAAAATTACATTTTTTTTTTCTTATTTATATAAAATGTATTTTTATATTATTCAAAACAACATATTTTATTGATAATATCGTATATAAAAAAAAAAAAAAAAACATAACAATAAAACTAGATTAATATATAAAAGCTAAATATTATTGTATCAAATCATAATGATAATATGATATGGTAGGAATGTAGGATATGATTTATCATAATAATTATATTCAAATATGTGTATATTAATTTATTGTTCAAATGTTAAAAATATATTATAAAATATTATATAATGTAATATACGTATACAGTGTGTAAACGATAATTGTTAACACTTAATATCTTTGGATGGAACAATAATAATGGAATTTTTTTTTTTTAGTTAGACGTTATATTGAACAATGCACGTTTATTATGCTGTCCGATTATTTTACCGTGATTAGTTTCGCGCATGCGCAATGCAACTTTTTTTTTTTAAATGGCAACTCCTAATTTTTACTATTAATTATTTTTCTCCATATTTTTTCATGAATTTTGGTGGTTAAATCACATTCCTAAGTGCAAAATTAGCTGAGTTATATCAATTCAAAGTTATTAGATATTTTTCGCAAAAATTTGTGACATTTTTGCTAATACGTGGTTATTTTTAATTTTAAAAGTACGTTATACCACCAAAATGTTTCTTTTGTGTTTTATTATTGTATTTAAACCTTTGTATGGATAGTACAACTTAGAATTATCAATTTTTATTGTTTAACTTGATAAATAATAGGATTTGGAGGATTTTTTTGGCATTCCTAATATGTAAATAACATGTCCACTTTTTCCGAATGATGCATACTAAATATTAATTTATTTTAATTATTACCTTTAGAATTATTAGTCAAATTAGATGTATAAAAATTTGTATAAATATGTAATTTTCGTACAATGAATAAATGACGAATGTATTTTCACAGTTTGCATCTGTTTGAGTTATTAGTGTCATTGGTTATTACAGATCACTTATCTTAGATATTGTTAATCCATTAAGGTGGATAATATGAAAGTTATTTTAAAACACCCGATAAAACACGATAAGTATTAAAGATATTCATGAACTAATGAGTAATGACATAATGATAATTAATGTTACTTCATCAATTGGTACATAAATAAAAAGCATATGGTAAAGGTAAATAATTTGATAAATAACATGAAAATGACACTTGAGAATAACTGTAATATCCATACACAGGCCAAATACAATAATAAAACACAAAAGAAACATTTTGGTGGTATAACGTACTTTTAAAATTAAAAATAACCACGTAATAGCAAAAATGTCACAAATTTTTGCGAAAAATATCTAATAACTTTGAATTGATATAACTCAGCTAATTTTGCACTTAGGAATGTGATTTAACCACCAAAATTCATGAAAAAATATGGAGAAAAATAATTAATAGTAAAAATTAGGGGTTGCCATTTAAAAAAAAAAAGTTGCATTGCGCATGCGCGAAACTAATCACGGTAAAATAATTGGACAGCATAATAAACGTGCATTGTTCAATATAACGTCTAACTAAAAAAAAAAAAATTCCATTACTATTGTTCCATCCAAAGATATTAAGTGTTAACAATTATCGTTTACACACTGTATATATATATATATATATATATATATATATATATTATGAATTTATGAATAAAAATCCAACGAACACCTCGAATAGTTAAATAAATATATAAAATATTTTATAACAAATTTAAATATGGAAATACAAGAAAAACTATATACGAACATAACTATAATATGTAAACCGATTCACGACTACGAATGGACTAACGTTTCGTCGGTCATTCGTTCAGAGATCGATACCATCCATTATATTATATTTACTTATATTAATTCGATAAACAGTCACGGGTAGTCATTAGCATAGCCTTGACTACGTTATCGCATTTACTGTATTTAATTAATAATATATTTTGCTAGCTTGTATTCTCACCGGTCGGTGGTGTCGACCATGATTATGCGTTTCGCACAATCACGACGAAAAGTACTTTCGTCCGAGTTTTCGTGCGAGTCGGAATAAACAGTTAATCTTATCGACGCAGTGACATATGCATTCCTTATATTATACATACACGGCCGTGTCAAATATTAATTAAAAAAAAAGAAAATATGTAGTTTGAATATGTGTACGAATAAAATGCATTAAATGAGAATAATAAAAACTATTGATGAATTTAATCTGAAGAAAAATAGTTCTTAAATATTTTAACCCAGTTAATAAATTAAATATTGTATGTTATACTAGAGTTTTAGAAGTAATATTATAAATTAAAATATTACATAAATTTAGTGAATGGTAGATATTGAAACAAAATAATTTTGTTATATCAATAATAGCAAAACAATTAAATTAAAAAGTATTCTTCGTTTTACATGTGTGTTTAAAATAATCAACGATTTATCTGATTGTATGTTATGTTAATTTGATATTGTAGATAAAATTCAGTTGAAGAAAACGGCACCAATAGTAGCAGATGGTCTTCTATCTTCGGATCAATTCGACGTGGAAGAAGATATCGATGATGACGACGATGATGAAGATGAAGACGATGACTCAAATGACGAAGAAGAGGACGACGATGAATACGACAATTATGACGACACACCACCCCGAAGTCTAACCACTCCACCATCGACTACCAGTATCACTACCACTACAACCACATCCACCACATTACCACCACCACCATCGACAACCACTACCACTACAATACCGCCACCAACAACCAGCACAACAGCTTCCACTACTATGGATAGCTCATCCCACACTACACCATCGGGCCCAGTCAGGAACTTACCCACTCCAGACACGTATTTCACTCACTTTGATCCCAGAGATGAACACAAACTGTATAAAGAAGCTCTAAACCGGCTTGAAGAATTACATCGTGAAAAGGTGACCAAAGTGATGAAGGATTGGTCTGATTTGGAAGAACGGTACCAAGAGATGCGTTCCAAAGACCCACACATGGCCGAAGAGTTTAAACAACGTATGACACTCCGGTTCCAACAGACTGTACAATCATTGGAAGAAGAAGGTTCTGCGGAAAAACATCAATTATTTGCCATGCACCAACAGCGAGTAAATGCCCACATTAACCATAGAAAGAAGGAAGCGATGAACTGTTACGTTTTCGCTCTTAACGAAAATCCTCCGAATGTAAGTGCATATTTTTAATATAACATAAGATTTAAGATAGTTATAGTTTTGTTCACTAATATTCAATATTCAATAATAAATTTATTATTTTAGTAATTGACGTATTAAATCAATATTTTATAAATATAATTTATTTGTTAAATTAATTTTAATGGGGAGTTTTTTTTTTATAGATATTACATCATAATTTGTTTGATAATTTTGTTGTTTTTCTTATTAACATTATATCATTATGTAACATTTTACGAAAAGTTTGACTGAAATATCATGTTTGATTTTAGACACACAAAGTACAAAAATGTCTTCAAAAGCTTCTACGTTCATTACATAAGGACCGCCATCACACAATAGCACATTACCGACACTTACTCGCATCTAGCATTGAATTAGCGGAACGTGAAAAATCAGTCACCTTGGAACATTTGGTTGATATCGATCACATGGTCAATCAATCGCTTCAAATGTTATATAGGTATTACAAAAAAATTAATCATACCCATTGAATTGAAATTCACTTTACCATTTTCCATTTTCTATTTTTGATTTTTTTCCATTTAGATATCCGACATTGTCACGTAAGATTTCTCAATTGATGTCAGACTACATTCAAGCACTTAGGAGTAAGGATGATACCCCTGGATCACTATTAGCCATGACCAGAGATGCCGAAGCTAGTATATTGGATAAATATAAGGAGGAAATTTCAACACCACAAGAAGGTAACATATTATTTTTTAATTCATAGTATAATAAGAATAACACTTAATTAATAATCAATACTGACTGTATTTTAATATGGGTATTTCGTATATTGCAGACAAGTCTCATGCGAGATATCCAATAGAGATGAAACACAAACAACTTCATGAAATGGTTGAATCGAAGGAGGCCAAACTTCAGGTCGAAACAGCAGCTGAATTTGATGTTAACGAAAATCCTGAACCCCAACAACCTCAACGACACATGGCTCAACAAGCTCAATCTCAACAACCACTCGTAGCGATCAAACCAGCTGAAAACACCGTTCCCGCTGCTGTACAACACCATGATCATGATTCCGAACCAAAAATTTCTCACGCCCAAGTACACGACATTAGTCACGGAGAACCGGTAATTTTAGAATATAAAATATGCAATATATTTTCCAATGAATTAGTCTTTTTTATTAATCTATATTTTTTTCCTAGACATTCTTCACCCGAAAGAATTTCCATCGGGACTCAAGAAATGTTCATCTAACGTTGGCGTTTGCGGGACTGTCATTAATGGCCGCCATTTGTATCGGAGTAGCCGTAATTCGTAGAAGAAATGCTAGGTTGCCGCAAAACCAGGTAAGATTAGCTATCAACAGCTACTATTATACTGCTTCATTTTTGTTCTTTTATACAGAATTTCTATATTCTAATATATTATTTATTTCATTTACTATTTGTTAACCTCCGGTCATATTACTTGTCTCTGCAGGGATTCATAGAAGTCGATCAAGGAGTCTCTCAAGAGGAACGTCATGTAGCTAACATGCAAATAAATGGATACGAGAATCCCACTTATAAATATTTTGAAGTCAAAGATCAATAAGTAAGTACAATTTATTATACTTTAACTACTTATGCCAATTAAAATATATTTTACATTATTATTATTTTTTTTTTTTCTAGAGGAAAATATAGCCCACATAGCGAGATACGTACTTAAGGAAACGATTTTAACCACTCAGCAGCGTTTTTAATCATTTATCTAAATACATAAATATGGATGTGCATGATATAAATAGGTATATATATATATATTTATATATATATATATAAATCTGATTAATTACAAAATTAACGTCGTAATATATATAGATAATATAGTAAAAACCATTATTATATATTTCTAGACAAAAGTGCCATTTTATTTTCCTTCCAAAAAAATAACATATCCATTAATCTACAAAACATTAAAATAAAATTGCCTAACTTATGTTCTAGTCAAAATATGCTTTTTCATTAATCGTGTCGGACATTCATATTATACACAATATTTTAATAAATAAAAATAATACACAAATATGTACATTGTAATATTACCTTTTGACCTTTGTCTAGCGCTTTTTTTTAACTATATAGTACCATCAGCATTACTAAGTTAGATATAATTATAGTTAGATATTTGAATTATAATTATTATGATACAATACAATAATTTTAAAAAACTAACATTTAAATAAATAGAACACACATTTTCGTTTTTCTAAACCTCTTTTATTATTAATATTATTTTTATTATATTAATTTTATTTTTAACAAACATATTATTGTAACAATATGACAATAAAAAAAAAATAACAGACAAAATAAATAATCGACTACCATATAAAAATGACAGAATATTAAAATAAATACAATTAATGGTTATAATTATTTATTTACTTCCAATATATTATATTGTACGTCTCGCTTGTTATCAAATTCTGGTTATTTTAGTTAGTTTTTTCATATACTTAATTAAGATTAACTAAGATTAATTTTTTAATTGTTAAAAAAACACTACCTATTAGGACAATTATTAAGATTTCTTATTTCTATTACCTAATATTATAATTTTTTTTTTTCGTCATCACTCTATTATAATATAACATATACCTAGTAATATATATTATATAGATAGGTATATATACGTATATTATTTAAGCATTTAGAAAGTATACTATTATAATTTGTATTATTTTTGTGTAAAGTTAAAAATAAATTGAAACAATACAAATGTTTTTGAATCTGATATGATTATAATATATAACTTATAAATAATAATATTAATAATAATAATAATAACTAAGTGTTTTTCCAAAATGTTATCATTACCTACCTAAAAATGTATGTATAACTAATTTATTTATAATAATAAAATTGTATACATTAAAATAAACGATTAACTGCATTGACTATTTATTTGAAAATTGTACATTGTTACAATAACTAAATGTTCTATTGCTCTATTTTCTATCACTAGTCATGTCATCATTTTAATTTATCCAAACTATCTTGAACATAACATAATAGTATGAATGTATGATATACATATTAAGATGCATAATTCACAGTGATTTATAGTTTTATTGAGGCCTTTATTAGACAACGAATAGTTTTAAAATGTATATAATAACCCAAGTCAAAAATAAGGTTGCGACAATTTATGTATTTTTAAACGGCTTGGGATAATTTTTTTAAAAAAAAAGAGTTATATCATAAATTAACAAAAATATTTTATCCACTATTGTCACTTATTATTCGGTATTTCGGTAAACTAGCAAGTTTACCACATCATATAAAATACTAAAATTACATCACTCTTTGTAACTTAAGCTATTTTATTACGCAATTATTTAAAGTGTAATCTCTAATATGCTGTGAGACTTATCATAATTCAAATTGTAATAACGTATATATAGAAAAAAAAATGAATACATTTCTGTATAGATAACGAAATTATATTGTTTCTTTAACTTTAAGATACGGTTGGAATCGTACGACACTAAATTTGAATTTTTGTTTAAAAAATCACCTTTACACTCAGTGTTAAACATATTATTTTAAACAATTATAAAAAATAATAATTAATATTTTATTATTAAAATCAAGTTTTTTGAAATATGCTGGCGTGCCAAAAAAAAAAAAAAAAAATTTTATTAAAATACATATTATGTAAAAAATAAATATTATTTATTATAACATTTATGAACACAATTTCTTACATATTATTAAAAACTTTTAAATTTGATTTTTAAAATTTCTCATACTAAAGTTTTAAAATATAATTTTTTTAAGATTTAAAATAATATTTTTTTAAGTTTTTTAATTTGGCGTGCCATTGAAATTTGGTCAACGTGCCACTTCTGGCACGCGTGCCATAGGTTCGCCACCCCTGGCCTATGCAATGAGCCATATCAAATACCTACACTTAACGCGTATAAAATGTTACCATTTTCGGAATTTTAGTTAAAGTGATAAATAGATAAAAAAAAAAAAAAAAGATTTAAATTTCTGGGGAATATATAAAAAAAATTGTAAATTTATTAATAAAATAACACACAATTGTGCAATTTGATAAATAGAGATAAAACAGCTATCAGGGTTATCAGGGCTATCAGGGTCTTCATCTAATTTCATAATGATTTAATAAGTTTAGATTATTTTAGACACTATAAAATAAAAACCCTTTTAATCACAAAATATTACACTCTCGTGCCATAGTATGATGATAATCACTCATCCATCCATTATTTTATAATCTATCATCCGTATACCGCAGGTAGTCAAATTCATATGTGTCACAGTGATTAAGATGCATAATATAAATTTTAATATTATGTATAGTTGTAAAAATGTTATCGTGTTTTTCAGCAAATTTCTATACATTTCAAATTCAATACCTAACTAATTTAATATTAAAAACTGCAATTGTGTATTTAAAATAGACTTACTATATATATTACTTATTATGATATCAAAATATTACTTTTTATAGCTGTTGAAGTTGATAATTTTATTTTAAACGAAAATCTTAGAATCCATACAAGTATTTTTCCATTATTTCTCAATACTTACCTATTCTGATTAGTGATTATTATAGGTATTATTATTATATTATTAAAATGGGTAATGTTTTTTTAATGGACGAATACTATTGAATAATAAATGGCTATAATGGTTGATACATTTTTCATCAAATATTGACTAATGACATTTTAGTAAATTTGTGAAAATTCAAATCAATTCAATACCCTATATTATGTGACTGAACTTCGCTCAGAATCGTTTTTTTCAAATGTAATGATTTATCATCACCATTATCCTTTCCTCACCTGTATCCCTTTCACAGCAGTATCCAGTTCGGCTTTTTATTTTTTTTATTTATGTTTGTAAACAATTTTTCGATTCGAAATAACACTCCGATTTTCACGCAAAATAAAAATATACCGCATAAATTTATCTCTCCAGTTCCCTTACCAGTGGCGTATACAAGGGGGGTGTTTGGATGTTATGACACCCCCCCCCTTTGACCGTAACATAAACATACGAGTATATTATTGTATAGGTATACCTTTATTAATTGTTTTAATTTTAATTCATCAAATTATTTTTATAATTAATTAATTAATTAATTTTTATTTTTATTCTCATTTGTGAATAATTTAGTGCAACAAATTAATAACCTATTTATACCACCAAAACTATTATAGCTGGCTTTTATTTTCTTATTTCTAATAGCAATTATAATCAACAAGTAATCAAAGATTAAAGTAAATTTAATTCAAATGATATTGAAACAGATATGAAGTAACGGTATACACGTTTATAAAAACTTAGTGTACCTACAACTCTACAAGGTGTTCTTGACTACACTATGAAAAGTGCAATAAAGACCTTTTACCAAATGTATTTAAACTCTTTCAAATATTTGCAAAGTTATACCTGTTGGCTGTTATATTGTGTGAATCAGGAAAAAGTTTTTTGACATTAAAACGAGTAATAATAATAATATATCTTAAAAATACTATTGGTCAGTTAGGACTTAATGGATTCATCCATAGTCGAAGTAATACAGTTGGAGATGAAATACAAAAATTGTCATTGAATAAAAAACAACACATTGATTTTATTTTATAATCTATTATTTTTATTATTATCCATATTATATTTATACCTTATACCTACATATAATATATACATATATTAATTAGGTAGGTATTTGAAATAAAAGTCATAATTTATTCGTATTAATGTTTATAATTGACACCCCCCTTAAGGAATTCCTAGCTACGCCACTGTCCCTTACCTATTATTGCAGTAATGATGTGCAAAACAATATATTTTTTTATTATAACTCATTAGAAATCTTTATAAATTTCGTAAATAATACATAGGTATATAGTTATTGCCCACCCTCCCCTTTTAATCTAAAGGAGTAGCGGTTGCTACACCCAGATATATGGATGGGCGCCACTTTCTCTATCCTTATAATTTAAATCCTTAAATCATAATATATTGATAAACGTAAATACGTCTATGCATATACTATGGGTAGACCAATGTCTTAATAATTTGAAGCACGCATTAACGACGGGTCTCTCGAGTCCCGATGAAATGTTCAATTTGCGCATGCATAAATAAAATCCTCTCATATTTATTGAAATAACTGAAAAGCGCTCCAGATTGTCATTCATCAGTCGGTGTGGATCTATGATTAAATATGCGAGAATTTACTTTCCCATGCGCAAATTGAACATCTCATCTGAAGACTCTTTGCTGATGTGTAATTTGAAAATGAATTACTCTAAAATACACATCTACAATACTACATACCTATATGCTATAACTAAATATTATGTACAATTATTATACTACTATACTAGTATAATGCTACATAGCAAGCATGGCTAAATTATTTATAATAGGTAGTTTCATAATTAATACTTATCTAGTTATTTATGCAGATTCAGATTTTAGATTGCAGACTATGCTGTCGAAGTGTTACTTGTGTCTAGACTTCTAGTTTGAAATTTGTTGGACGTTTTATACATTTTTTCAACTAAATTAAAAAAATTCTGAAATATTTTTATAAAAATCTACAATTTCACATAGGTAGGTAATTAAAAATGTGATAAAAATACGTATTTTTTTAAAACTCAAGGACATAAATTGGATATTTCTAAATTTTAATTAATGTAACAAATATTATTAATTATATAGGTACCTATATAATTATACAAATTTTTATATATTTTAATATGAAATATAACTTAAATAGAATTTAAAAATATGTAATCGAACGAAAATTATTGACAGGGATAAACCTGGCGTGACACCGGTATTTTATTGCATAAGAAAAAATAAGGAAATAAAAATCATTTTATTGATATACCTACAGATAAATGAAATGTGAAGAAAATAAATAAAAATTATATAACTACCTACCTATCATGAAATAGTACCTACCTGTAAATATTTTAAATTCTCATTAAATTACTAAACAGTAAATAAATATTATAAGCATAAATTAATCTATGATGAAAATTAATGATATCTAACCTTTGTATTTGATTATATTAATATTATAATATACCTACCTATGTATTTATTTTATATTATGAATTATTTTAAATTTTAAAAATATCTTAGTCATTAAATTTAAGAACAAATGTATTAAACTATTAATAGATACTGAAAATACAATTAACTGTATAGTATACAGAAAATTATTTTATTTTAAAATACTCACAGTTATATCTTATATTTATAGGAAATACATCTTCACAAACTTCACTGAAAATTTTACAAAGACAATATTATAATACTGGGTACCTATTTACCATCAAGGTTGAATATCTGAAATATAATCAAAGATTAATATTAATAATAAATACAATAGGTACCTATATTTTAAATTAATTAATTAAAAAATAAAATATAAATATAAATATAAATATCTAATTGGAAAGTAAAATGTTTTTATGTAAATATATCTAGGTATTTAATAGAGAAAATTGTAATACTATAATTTATAATGTATATTTATACCTATCTGGCTAGAAATATAAAATACATATCATAAAATAACATAGATACCAATGTTACCTATAATACTAATATATTAATTTAATAAATAATTTCTTTTCAATAAATTATTATTAATGTTGTAATATTTGGTAGCATTTTTTTTATGTATTTTACTTATCTATTTAAACTACATAAATGAAATAAAAATTGTTTAATAAGAAAATAAATAACGTGTAATCTAGATGCAAAAAGGAAATATTTAATTTCTGAAAAGTCAATGTCTGGTGTTCGTGACAAATCGGATTCGTTTATGCGAAAAGTCACTAAACGTGTGTCAGAACTTATACCTGGCACAATGAACATTTTACTCAGTGAATCACAGTCTGGTAATGATTTGTCATTAAGAAATGAAAGTAATGATCAACCTCCTGTGAAAAAATTATGTACGTCTAATAATACATTTTCTAGTGTAAATAATCGAACGTATGTAGATACAAATCTACCTAGAAGTTCAGTTAATAACCATAAAAATCAACCAAACATAAATGCTGTTTTATCTGAAATATCTGTTGTTAATTGTGTACCAAATACAAGTAGTAGAGAAAGTTCAAAGTTAATGAATCAATTAAGTCCTTCTTTAATTTGTCATGATGCAACTAGCAATAGTTCTTTAAAAAGAAAATCTGAAATGATTGATTTGTCAAATATTAAAAGACCAAATCTAAATTTCAATTTTGCTTCATCAACACCCACAGTTACAACAAATAAGTTATCAATCAATAATATTAATTTGAAAAACTCATTAAATACAGAAAAATTATCAATGAGTCATGAATCCTTAATATCAACTTTACCAAAACTGACTCCAAGAGAAAATGATCAATCATTGTTATTGTTCCCAGAAAAAACCTCCAATAAATCATCTTCCCCGTCTTATAGATGGGATACATTTGTTGATTATGGAGAACTATCAGAGCGTCAAAAACTATTTATTTCAAAATCGCCCTTAAACTGTTCTCAAATTATGTATCGTGGCAGTTCTGCACATTCAAACCTATCAAAAATTTTAGGTAGTACTCCACCAATTAAAAATAAAGTAGTGATCCAAATATCTCCTACAAATAATAATAAAATAAGGACAACTTCATCAATTCTTTTAGAACGTATTTCTACTAAAGATAAAAAATTTGAAAAAAATATATGTATCATTCAGCCAAAAAGTAATTTAAGGTATAAAGCTGAACCAGAAACTTTACCTATTACAGAAGAGACCACAATAAAATCTATTGACACAGTATCTGAGAAATCAAATAATACCTCTCGAGATATATCAAGAAAGCTTAGAGCTAATACTTCGAAGAAAATACGGGGTTTGACGTCTGAAGAATATGAAATGCCTTCTAAAGTTGATTTACCTAACATAACTTTACCAGTACCTATATTACCACGTATCAATTTGTTTAATAATTGTAAGGATAATGAATTCACATTTAATCAACCATTAACACTAGAACAGTTTAGTTTACAAATAGCTGAAAAGATATCTAGAAAAACACAAAAAATAACTTCTTTAAGAACAATAAATTCAGATACTGACTCAAATAATGAAAATAATTTATGTCCTACAGTTATAGGCTTAACGCATAATATTTCTATTGATGAATCTAAAATGAAAGAATTTGGAAAAGTTTCAATATCCAATGAAGTTGAAAATTTAAGAGATAACGATAAGATATTTGAAATACCTAAGTATGAAAATGACTTTAAAAATAGCATAAGTCAATCTCTTGAAAATTCTAGTTCTAAATTAGTATCTATAAAATCTAATGAGACATTAAAATTGCAAGAATCTAATAATACAAATAAAGAATCTGAAAGAAGTTCTGTTGATCTTAAAAAGTGGGTTTGCTATGCTTGTTGGGTTTCAAATGATAGTGAAAAAAATAATTGTGTTGCGTGTCAAACTCCTAAATCTTGTAAGTCTCAAAAACCATTAAAAATTGTTAAATCAAGTATATGGACATGTGGAACTTGTTGGTTTCCCAATAAAAATGAATTGACTTCATGTGCTTCCTGCCAAAAACAAAAACCTGAATCTTTTAATAAAGTTTTGACACAAAGTAGTACATGGACGTGTGATGTTTGTTGTGTAAAAAATAAAATTGAATGTACTTCTTGTGTATCGTGTGGAACAGTAATTGGTTTAGAAAATAAAGCCCATCATCCAACTCAATTTGAATTTAAAACGAATAATAATACTTTTGAAAATTCAACTAGTGAACAGTTTAAGTTTGGATCCAATAATAATAAAATTATTAATAACGTAACCAATCAGTTTAAATTTGATAGTCCAACATTTAATAATTCTGGAAATGATAAATCAGTTGATACAGC
>JAIUCT010000001.1:25282123-25297476 GCA_021307375.1 Tetraneura akinire | reverse complement strand
AACAAATTGTTGACGTATCAAATAATAGTAATACAGAACAACCTAAATGTCAGTTTAACTTTGGCTTTGAAAAGAAACTTGATCAATCTAAAAGTCCATTTAATTTTGGACTAAATGCTTCAACTAGTAGTACACGAACCTGTGATGTTTGTTTGGTAAAAAATAAAATTGAATGTACTACTTGTGTATCGTGTGGAACAGTTTTTGGTTTAGAAAATAAAGCCCATCATCCAACTCAATTTGAATTTAAAACGAATAATAATACTATTGAAAATTCAACTAGTGAACAGTTTATGTTTGGATCCAATAATAATAAAATTAAAAACGTAACCAATCAGTTTAAATTTGAAAGTCCAACATTTAATGATTCTGGAAATGATAAATCAGTTGATACAGCTGCTGAATTTAAGTTTGGTATGGTTAATAATAAAACTGATGAACTTTTTAATACATACAAATTTAATATTGATAATTTAACAAGTCAACCAGAAAAACAAATTGTTGACGTATCAAATAATAGTAATATAGAACAACCTAAATGTCAGTTTAACTTTGGCTTTGAAAAGAAATTTGATCATTCTGAAAGACAATTTAATTTTGGTCTAAATGCTAAAGAAAAAGTTATACAGAATCCAATACACTTTGGAAATTCTCAAACTGTTCAATATACAATTTCAAATGCTAATCAATTACCCAATGACCAAAAAATGCATAATCCTTTTACATTTAGATCAGCCACTAATGATAATCCATATGTTTTGCCTACTATTAATTGTTTTCCTAATACTGGACCAGGATTTGTTACAAATACAAGTAATACGATGTTTGGTACTGGACACACTATATTAACTCCATCAACATTAAATTTATCTGTTCCAACTCCTCAATGTTCATTTAGATCAATAGCTCCTTCGACGAATACTAATAGTATTTTTTTTATGACTTCCAAAGATAATGATAAAACATCATCAGCTCAAACTATAACTTCATTTACTTCACCAACTTTTAATGATGGAGGGTTTATAAAATCTACTCAGGATGATCAATCCATAAATAAATCAAATAACTTATATAATCAATCAAATTCAAGGCAAATTATTAAATCAACAGATTCTAAAGAACCAATATCAATTAATTTTACTAGTGGAGCAATATCACAATTTACGGACAAATCAGAAACAATCGAACCACCAATTAAAAGAAAAAAGTTTTAAAACAATTCGAAGGCTTCGATAAAACATAAATAATTCTACTTGTATTATGTAAGTTACATATATTATAGTATAAAAATTGTAAATATAATAAAGTTATTTAATATTTAAACTATTTTTTATCATACTCATATTATACATATGTAATATGGATAAAATATCTAAGTTGATACATCTTGGTAAATTAGTATATTTAAAATTAATTAATATGGGTATAACAATGCTTAATTTTCATTAACACATTTTGAACGTGGACGCAGAATGCTAATAAAACATTTATTTGTTTATTTTGAAAAAAAGATTACACAAAATAATAATAATTCATATATACATATTACTCAATAATAATGTTTAATTAAAATAAAATATTTAAAAATCACAAACAACATAAATAGTAAAAATTAATTGGGACGACACGATAACATCTTAACGTGTCATCGCCAACTCTCCTATTTATAACACGAATCCATCTATTTATTATCTATAGTGCCATGGTATATTTTGTTTGCTGATGATATAGTGCTCGTCTTTTTTAAATTGAATTATTATAATATTAAATTTATTTTGGTTATAATCAATAGTAATAAACTAATAACTAATAATAATCGATGATGGACGATGACCACATACAATTAATAATAATACAACGCCAAAAGTATTTTATAATTCATCGTTATTCACTCATTCGTTACTTATTATCAGTTATTCCCTATGGCATATTTTAGCTTTTGTGTAAAGAGAAGAATGTATTGATTTTACAAAGGTGTAGGTATGTCATTTCTTTATATCTGTAAACACTTTTTTGACTAGAAAAAATGTTTCAATTTTCACGAATAATTCCGTTTGGAAAATGGATGTAGTTGGTATTTTATTTTGATCATGTTTTGAATTTCTCAAAATTGAACTTATGCGGCAGAAAGAACTACCAAAAACGACAAAATTTCAGCATTATTCACAAAAATTTTAATTAATACCTAGCACCTAAATT
Organism: Tetraneura akinire; assembly: GCA_021307375.1. Lineage (NCBI taxonomy): Eukaryota > Metazoa > Arthropoda > Insecta > Hemiptera > Aphididae > Tetraneura > Tetraneura akinire. The sequence goes on along the minus strand of JAIUCT010000001.1, from coordinate 25,295,277 downwards.
TCACTCAGAATCGTTTTTCAAATGCAACGATTTGCATTCAAATTTTAATCAAAATACAACACTATCCTCTTCACACCTGTATCCTACTTACACCACTACATCAGTATCAGCTCTACTTTTTTTAATTTTATGGTTATATACAGGGCCGGACTGGCCCGGCGAGTTACCGAGTAAAACTCGGTGGGCCGCGTCAATTTTGGGCCGTTTAATATATAATATATATAGGTATGTATATATATAATATATATATATATATATTAATTGGGCCGGTTAATTACAAAAACTCGGTGGGCCGAATTTGTCCAATCCGGCCCTGGTTATATAGTATGTATCTACGCAGTGCTTGATTTGGAGAATACGCGAGGGGACGGAGTACCTCTTCTATTTCTTTAATTTGAACGTACCCCTACTAATTATTAAATCCCCTATGATATTACATGTACATCATAGCATATTAGGGGGACGTTAATTTTTTTGACAGTCTGATAGCCCCCTTATTTTTTTCTCCAAATCAAACACTGCGATATTATACATGAAATATTAAACAATTCAGAATTCTATTTAAATATAGTTTGTCGTCGTGTGTCGTACTGACGTGTATACATTACACAACTCTCAATCAAAATAATATATTTAAGGTTCTGGGGGATCTATCCCCCTCATCCCCACCGTAATTACGCCACTGTCGTATATATTCCTACTTATACAGTTATACTTAGGTGTATTTTATATATATATATATATATATATATAATATATATATAGTGTCTATATTATAGTATCATATGGGTATAGGCTATTAAATATTGAAATATTATTATAAAAAAAAATTGAACATATACTTAATGTATAATAATATATACAATACATACAACATTTATATAATATATATACGTATATATATGTGTGTGTGTGTGTATAGTTTACGTATTTTGATATAATATTATTTTATTTTAACAACGTTGTTTTTAAATAAACTATCATCAGATATTAATATTATTATTTATGATTTATATAGTGTTATTTGATATTGCTTCCGGAATCGTTACCAAAATAATCGTGTACCAACAAACCAGCAGATAAAATTGTAAATTATAATGTATGAAATATATAAGTAGGTATAGGCGTACAGCCTACTATACTACTATAATGTATCGTATTCGCAAGTACAATTCTCTATATAAAAATATAATTTTAAAGGACGTTGTGCATGCAATATTTAAATTAAAGTACCTAATACCTATACATAGGCGTGCGCAGATTTCAAATTCAGAGGCAGCAGAAAATAAATACGGCCCATTTTTTGAAGAAATCCAGCCCATAATTTCATTTATTTTATAGTTAATTTTAAGTATCGCAATTATATTTAATCGTGTGTTGTTTAAAACATATTTCATTGATTAAAATGAATTTTTTACAAATGTAATGTAATTTAGGTATGAAAATTTAATTTATCAATGATGAAATTTAATAATTAGCAGTCCAAAAAAAAGATATTCAGGGGCAGCGTTTGCTGCATCTGCTGCCCCCGTGCGCACGCCTATGTACCTATACATAATATAATAAATAATAATTGTACGTCCGTATCTAACAAAGATGAATTTTTATATTTTATGCCGTCGACTAGTTCTCATCCTTCCGCTACTGAATACAGACTACTAATCTACTATTATAATAATAATATAATATACGTATTAATGTATTATACGAATACTATACGCATATTATATACATAATATTATAATTTAGTAGTCACTAATTCACTATATACTATACAGAAACCGTGTTGATCTTGATTTAGATACTATAATATATAATATTAGTTTTATTTATCGTGTCTAAATTACGAATAAAATCATTAATAGGTACCTATATAGACATATAGTAAGTAGTAGGTAATATTTAATCTTTGCCGCCAAATTATACTTAACCTGAAAAGTTTTTTGTATCTATTTTTCTATATATACAATAAACAAAATTCATTTTTTTTTTTTTTTTTTTTTTTATTAATCATACGATTATAATAATATATTAAACGTACTTGGTACTTAATTAAACCTACAGCAAATAAAAGCTAAATAATATTTAAAATTATGTACAATACAGAATATCATATTATATAAATTCACGCATACCTGTAAAGTGTATATACGATATATAATATATATATATATATATATATAATACCTATTTTCGATTCTATAAAATTGTTTTACGATGAATAAAAACGAGAAAAGATGGAAAGACGTTGAAAAATGAATATATTACATTAAAACGGAATGAATACGTGTTGTGTTATCATTGACGAAACACGTAGCCATCGCATCATATAGGTATTAATTTAATGTGAGATTTTTTTTTTTTAATATAATTCATTTGTGTAAGAATTTTTTTCGAGATTATAATACGACATTAATATAATGTAAGATTAAAGATAATATATTTTGTACGCACAACTTACATAATATATATATTGTATAATATTTAGTTAAATTATATATACGTACAACGAAATAACTAAATTTATATTTTATTATATAAAATCATTTGCAAGACAAATAGGTAAAATCAACGTACGATAGTGTGTGGAGATTGTTTTTGTATACAAAAATGCAAACGCAATTTTTATTTATTATGACCTGCAATTTTTTGATATAAATACGAAAGAAGTATACGATTTGTCGATTTATAAGTATCGTTAATTTTATGAATTGGGTTTTTAAGTACCCCTAGTATAGTACTCCTTCTGGTAAATTGATTTATTTTCATTTCATTTAAACTATTGTTCTTTTTGTATAACTTCAATAAATTTCCAAAGTGTTGGTTGATACGAACCGAGTAAATAAGCGCTAAAACCTCTATGCCATTCTTGATCCTTCAATAAAATTATTTGGCGTAACAACAGAACTATTTATTGACTATTGTCTATTTAGTTTTCGCTAAAAATGATTACCCTATAGTTATTATGACTTTCGCGATTTTCATATATAGATCCCCATAACGGATATCGAATATTAAACGGTATAACAACGTACAAATATAATATTACCTATTCGCATCAACTCGGTCGACTTAAAGAAAATAATATTATTATTACGTTTACGTTGTCGTATATGAAAGTAAAAATCGGTCGAGTGTATATAAACACCGTGTGGAATAAAACCCTTGAAAATACCCTCAGCGTTCGCACGACTACGCAATATACCTATTTATATATTGTGTTATATATATAAATGTTTAAAAATAACCTCTTCCAATTACCGTTTCAGCCATGTGCGCTTTTATACGTATGCATGTATATATATATATATATATATGTATATTATTATAATTGTGGGGCGAGGGTGAAAATATGTCGTCACTTACGTGGAAAAAATTAAAACTACCGCTTCACAAACCGTCGAATTTCAAATCAATAAAATGAAAACCTCGTTTGCACGCAGAGTCCGCCGGTTAAACACAGTATTGTTAAACAAGTAATAATAAAGGTGAGCTGTAAATATTTTCGATTTCGTGAATTTATACAATGTATAAGTACAAAGTAAATACAATCTACAAACTACTTGAGTTTTGACTTTTGAGTGCCCGATAAATAAAAAACAAAAATCGAACGTACGTACGTATATCAAACGACAATCAACTATATTATATGGTGCCATGGTGCAAGTACGTATTCAGGATCAATTTTCGGGGGGGGGGGGGGGGGGGGGGGGGGGAAATTGGGAAAAGTATAAATACAATTTATACATAAATATTGTAGTTAGTCTTTGTTATATTATAAATATAAAACTACTTGATAAATTTCGGGAAGGGGGGGGGGGGTTGAACACCTAAAACCCCCCTGGATACGGGCTTGCCATGGTGGGATAATTAAAACGAATAAACGTCAAATTAAACGAAAAATATATATTATTTGAAAAAAATAAAAACACTCGGACGTTAAATTATGAACGTATTATACGAGATATGGAAAAATAATTGTTTTCATTCCCATGATTACGTCATCCACATTGATAATATTGTATGATATACCTGTGGTCACTGGTCACCCGTATATTATTATAATAGGTAAAAGAAAATGTTATGATGGTTACCGGGTAGCATCAGGGCCGTCCTTAGGGCGGGGCGAGCGGGGCCTTCACCCCGGGCCCCGCGCTTTTCCGTGGTTAAACAGGCCCCGCATTTTTACCTATAATGGCTATATATTATATATAAATATGGGACCAGCAAAAAATGTTTGCCCCGGGCCCCCGCAAACTGAAGGCTCTGGGTAGCATATTAACAAAATACACATTAATTCAACTCCCATAATCAAATTACGACTTTTCATTTGTCGATTTTGAAATTCATTAATAAGATTAGGTTAAATAATTCATTTTATTGACGTTTGTTCAATAAGTCTCATTGCCTAGTGGTTCAGTGCGTCTCCCTTTTATTCAAGACCTCGGCTCAAACCTAGCATAATCGACCAAATTTTTGCGTTTTTCAAACATTTAAATTTTTGCGCTCGTTTTACCTACTTTATTAAATAAATTTTGATTATTTATACCCATATAATTATTTAACTCTTATAATGGGTACCAATCATGAAGTAAATATCCAAAGGTCTCGCGAAGCGAGGTTTTAAGTCACACGAAACCACACTGCCCCGCACCAGTATCCGGTCTATGAGGTAGGTATTTTGTAGTCCCTTGGGGCATAGTCCCAACCTCACGAAGTGCCACGAAACGGCACTTGAGGAAGTGAGCGAAGCCGGCAGGCGTAGCGAGCGTCCTTTCCACTTGAAAAGAATTTTGTGATTTTTGTGCTGGATCGTCCGCAGATTTTCAATCTTAAATCCAAATTTCAAACTATTATCAAATTCGATAATTTTATTAAAAAGTATACATTTTCTCTGGGGCGTTCTTGATAAAAATAAAACTAACAATTATACTAATATAACACACGTTTAAAACGAAGGTGTCTGGCCGTGATTTTATAACGAATATATTATAATAATAACTAGTAAGTAGGTATATAAAACTCACTTATTACGCTTTGCGTTCGTTTGGATTCCGTTAGATTTATAATCGTATTTTCACGAGAGCGCAAAAAGTTTGTTACGGGCAGACATTCGGTGACGTATTCGTGAAACTTTTTGTAAATGGAAAAAAAAACGCTCTAAAGTACTCTACGCTACAATTTTATATATTATGGATAGTGTTGACGAAAATAACATTCGTAAACCAATGTTAAATAAATTTCTCTCGTAAATTGCAACATTTATATAGTTGTAATAAAACTCGAAAGTTCAATTTGAATGATCTTTATCCTTCTAATGTCGCATTATTGAAATGTGTACATGTACAGTTTTACTATCAAAATAAAAAAAATTGTCTAAAAAATTTTGCTGATCTGGAAAACCGCAAGCTTAAACTATATATTAAATATAAAATACGACCGTGACGACATTGTTGAATAACTCTACCTAATAAAAATTTATGGACCATGGAAAAAACGACGATCAGCGATTTTGTAGTGTCGATGATAACAGTCGCGCAAAATACATAGATAATAAAAAAATTGTAATAATGTTAATAGTTTTATTATCTATGGCAAAATATGAAATTAATAATTATTACTATTTTTATTACATTACTGTGATGGACATCGGCGGTACAGCGGGCCAGCAGCTGCAGCTGCTGCTGCGGACCTGTCGACCGCGGTAACAGCTGCAGCTGGTGTTGCACCGCCTATGGTATACCGTCCGGAGTCGTGGGCGGATTTTACTGTTGGCGTTCTGTGGTGTGGCGGCGGTTGGTGGCACTGCGAGCCATTTGTAATGTACACCACCCCGCGAGACCCGTCACAGACTTGTCATGACTCACGGTGGTGGAATGGAAGGGACGGCGGAGGGGAACGTACCGTCTATGGCCAAGCGGCGAGCACCGAGTAAGGGGAGGGGGGAAAATAATAAATAGAAAAAAACGCATATTATTATAATGTGCGATTAGAACCAGACTACCAGAGGGAGAATGATATTTTGTTTGCCAAAATAATAAATATTCAAACTACAACAACAATAATATTTATTATTTATTGACCCGACGTTACCGCAAATCCGTATGTAAAACGTTATCGTAGGGCGTTTGTGTGTGTGTGTGTAATCTATCTCTGCGATCGTCCGGATTAGCGTAGGTGTAAATCGCTCTTTGCCGTCCGTCGTCTACATCGTTCGCCGTTTTTATCATCGATCATCGACCGTCATCACTGACTATATCATCACCACGGGTCGTCCTCCGACGTGCGCTCACACAGTACTTCGGAACATCTCAGTGCTCCCTAAGACTCAGCTACGCCACAAAGGACCAAAGTAAGTTCGTTTAGGGGTCAATTGATCGTGGGTAGGGGGAGTTTTAGGTATCTGGGCATGAAGTTTAAGACGGTCCCTAAGTCCTTGGTCGTGAAAATCCTGATTTCTTGAAACGAATAACATAATTATCATCATTGACACTACACGGTATCTTCCAGACGTATTGTAAACACAAGAGAACAGATGTTCTGATCATTTGTAAAGCTTGTTTTTCTTTCTGTTCCCCGGAACTACTATCCATGTCTATTGACCAAAAGAAATTCTTGTGATATATGCCCATCAACAGCAGCTGGTTACTATTTGAATCCATTGGGTAATATCAGTAGTGCAGTGGTGTTCAATTCATTTCAATAATATAACTATCTTAATTCGTATTAGAAAGTCAATATTTACTTAGGGTTTACTCATTTTTTATTTGTTTTGTACAAAATAATGCATCAATTAAGTGGTATAATAATAATAAAAAAAAAAAAATAAAGTAAATTATTCACTGAATGTACTAACTACTAAATAGTAAATATACATTCATGTATAATGCACATACCTATTATATATATATATATATATATATTTAGTATTAAAAGCTAATCACAATTTTTTTTATTGTTAAATTTAATATGAAAATTAAAATATTTCTTCTATTTAATAAAATAATATTATTTTTGCGATTTTTAAACATGCCAATACCTAAACTTCATTTTACGTAATGTCCACAACCAATTTTTGTAAATAATTTTATTCTTTTCTATTAATATTATTTTTATTAAATAATAAAAATGTGATTTTAAAATAGATTATAGGTATTTAAAGTTGGGTACCTATGTTAAGTATAATTATTAAATATTTAAAATTTTTATTCAATTTTAAAATTAATTTTATTTAAAAATGAATATATAATTTTTTATATAAGTATAAATTATATTAACTTTTATTATTTTTTAAGTATTATTGGTAATTTAACAGTTATTTTTATATTAATACTCGTATTAATATAATCAGTGTTATGTTTAATACAATATGATATTATACTTCCTAATTTGTCCTAATTGATAATTACTAATGTCCTTGTAATGTTATTGATTATTATTTTTTTACTAACTACAATACACATATCTAAATTAATAATAATAAAAAAAATTGAAGAAGTATTAGTAATAATTTCATTTTTGTTGATTATTATTCCATTATTTAAAAAATTACTCGATCTTATAAATTTTGTTTTATTGATAACCTGCTGTTTAAATCTAAAAAGTTTTAAGTATACACTTATCATACTTTTCAACGAGCTTTTCAATATTAAATATTGTATGTTTTTTATCTATTGTGGCATTATTTGATTCTTTTTGTTATTTTTTATTAGTTAAATAAAATTTTTACTAACAAAACGTTTAGATTATATTATTAGATATAAACTTTTATCATTTAATGGTCAATAATTTTAATTTATAATCTCTTGTTTTCCAGGAAGTGAATACATAGGATATTTTTTTTATCATAAAAATTTACTTAAAAATAGTGTGAACTTGAAGTCTTAAGACTTCAATATTCTTCCATAATGGAATGGAAGAACAATGTTCCAGAAGGGTAAAGCTCATGAAAATTTCATTTAGAATATATTTTTTTATTCATAAATATTTTTTTGTATTTAGGAAAAATAAAAATTCAGGTTCTCAGAATAGAAGACCTGGTGGTGGGAACAAAAAAGCAAATGATACAGTTGAATATTTTGGGTAAGTAAACAATTTTCTTAGGTTAACAGTAGTTTTAATTTATAAAAAATATTTGTATAAGTACATACTTTATCAAAAACTATATTGAGCATTTCATTTATTTATCTAAAAAAACATAGTAAATTGTTAATAGAATAAATGCTTAAATCCATTTTTATTTATATTTATATTCAATTATATAATTGGTTTTTACTAGCTACTTAAGTCCATTACTACAACAATCTATCTCTATTATAAGCTAGTTCTTCGTTGTTTACTCTTAACCCCAATGCATCTTTTGTAATCATGTTTTCTATCATTGTCTGGGTCATCTCCTTGGTATTTTGTGTTCAGTTTTCAACTTATGACTAACCCAATAGGGCTTTGGACTTCCACACATGTTCAGCCCATCCCAGCATACTGACTAATATACCAATTTACTTATTATTAATATAATAATAGTATAATACACTTATTAATTTTAAATTAGTTGTATAAAAACTTAATTTAAGTACTACACATTGTTTTATGATTTTTAAAAAAAAAATCATCAATAATTGATTCTCATATAATGTTATTATTATATTTTTATTGTTATCGTTTGTGGAAATATCCATGTTTTGGTTCTGGTTCTGATGTTTCGTAAATATGAACAAAAGATCTTGATCCATCATTTGATGGATACACGGATATTTCCGCAAACAGCAACAATATTATCTAATCCATAAAAGCTTTAATTAATTATTTTATTTTTATAATACATATAAATTAATTTACAGTACTACACAGAAACCAAAATCTAAGCGTAAGCCTAAAAAGGAGAGCAAAATGATCAATATTGAAGAATTTGTTTGCACCTATGGCACTGGTAACAATACTCTTAATTCAGAACCAATTAAAGCTGCTGCAACATTCCGTAAGTATAATAGTCAATAATTATATAGGTATTTATATCATATTAATAAAATAATCATTTTTATTATATAGCTGTTACAACAAATGCTTGGGCTCGCAAAAAAGGGTCTGAATTGTTTACCAAAGCCAAAGATGATAATGAGGAAGAAAAAATGCTAAAAATGGCAATTGCTGAAAGTATAAAAAGTGCCGAAGAACATTCAAGAACCAAAGATTCTTCTTGGTAACTTGAGAAATTATAATTATTTAATAATAATAGTAATAAATATGTATTTCAAACATTCTAGGAAAAATGACCAAGAAAGCATTATTGGCACTGATGATTTGGTATTCCAAAAAAAACATAGTTCCCAAAATAAAAAAAATTCCAGAGGAAGTAATAAGGATTCACGATCCATAAATTGTTGGAATAGTAGTTCATTTGTTAAAGAATCAGATGATTATGGTTTTACAACTGAACATAATAAGACTAATAAAAGTCCCAAGGTAGGTATACTCTGGGAAGATGATTCCAAGAACAATAGGTCCAAAGAACGTAAAGACGTTAAAAGCAAATCAAAACACATTCAAAAAGATAAACCTAAAGAAAACAAACCGTCACCAACTGATAGTCCTCTAAAACCAGAAAAAAAACTTAGGCAAAGAGGTGACTGGAAGGAAACTTTTATCAAAGATAACTACCAACCAGAGAGAAATGTGAGGTCAAATGACATTGATAATCAGAGACCTCAACCTCAACCTCATGATTGGAGTGTTCTCACATCTGGTTGGAATAAACCAGAAGAAAAAAAAGATGATAAAAAACCGTCCAATATGTGGAATGGTGATGTCAGTGTAAATATAGCCAAAAATAAATGGGAATCTTCCAATTGGTCATCAGAACCTGTTAAAACCGAATCGGTAGACATTTGGAGTAGTGATCGCCCCAAAAGTAATTCTGTTGTTTGGAATGACTCTGTCGAAGCTAAAGATGATGGCATCGATGAAAAACTCATTCAATCCGAACGAACAGAAATTAAGCCTAACGTTTTTGGCTTTACTGATTCATGGGGACCAATGACTACCCAAATCAAAGAACCTCCTAAACCTATCGAAAGTCCCAAGTTCATTGAAAAAAAACCACTGCCAGCTCCAGATTTTAATAGATACCTATTAGAAGCTCTTAGTCAGAGCTCACCATATAATGTGCCACCACACACAGAGCCTCAAATATCTCAAACAAACACAGATAGTTTGTATTCCAACTTGGAATCTGTCCTTCCAAAAACCTCAAGTTCGGTGTTAGAAACGAACAACTCACCAGAGTTCCTTTCCAACCTACACTTTTTGGCAAACATGACCCAAATATGTGATAGGTTGGGTCTTAACAATAAGCAACTACTCTCGGACTTACCAGTTGGTGCAACTAGTAGTAGTGTTGAACCTGATTTACTTCAACAACCGCCTACATTAAATCAAATACAACAGAATCTGAATTGGAACCAAAAGACTAACCAGAAGGTTTATCAACCGTTCCAACCTGTGCTGCAGCAGCAATCAGACTTTATGTTGCCTAACCAGTTATTGCAATCGCAACAGCAGCAACAACAGCAGCAGCAGCAGCAACAACAACAACAACAACATCAACATCAACAACAGCAGCAAACATCTTTTATGTCTTCTAACACAAGCAATTTCAGTCTAAGTAATAATAGTTCGTTTCCAACATTAAACTTAGACCTTAACCCTCAATTTAATAATCTCATTTATCCAAACCCATTGGTACCTCCACCTAATGGTCTGTTTCCGTATCAGCATCAGACTAACATTGAAAGGTTAGCCAATCTATCTATTGGGCAGGATAAGATGAATTTCCCCATGTATAATTTAGTCCAAGATAAACAGACACGACTAAACGATTCGTTTAATAATGTCCGAGAACCAATGAAGCAGTCCAAACCAGTGCAGCCCAATGTGTTCATGCCAAACACACTTCCCAACTCTTACAATTTCAACATTGATCCGACCCCTCCATTGTTTCCTGCCAATTTATTCTATGCACAGATGCCTCAAGATGTAAATTATGTGCAACCTAACCAGCAACAATTCCACAACTTCAAGGAGCAAAATGTGCAGCACATGTTTGGCAACCAGAAGTTGGAGCATCAAGTTCTCAGGGACAAGATGTTGAATGTGGGCAATCCATATTTAAAAGATTAATGATTATGTAGTCTTATCACAAAACGTAATATTAATACGTCATCTAGTCAATGGAAATACTTAGGTTTTGATACCTCGGTAGCATTGAACCCCAAGTATTGTGTAAGGTACAGTGTTTTGTTTTCGCTTCAATTTTTCCCACCAATTTCTCCTAGAGTGTGATTTTTTTCAATAAATACTTTCAACCTTCATATATCGATATTCGTATCGAATATTTATTGGGTATAATAATGAATAGTGCAAATTAATTTTCTTTTTATTGTAAATTTATTATTGAGTAACCTATGTACATTATAACGAATTATTTGGTACGAACTAGAACCATTGTATGAGTTTATTAATTAAACATTTTAAACAACATAAATATTGCACCGTATTATGATTATTGGTAAATGAGTTAATGAATTTGAATTATACAAGTAATATATACAAGTAATATGATTTATTGGATAATACATTATTTTAGTATTCAATAATACTCCTCTTAGGTTGCCTAGGTTGCCAGCGATTGATTTCTTAACTTGTAAACAATTAATAAATTAAACATTTGATAGAAAAATCTAAATATAACACCTACACAAACTTATAATATAATACAATATGAAATTAAATAACCTAAACATAATTTTAAAATAATGAAGTTAATATTTATATACAGGTATGAATATATTTAGTATTTAAAAAAAAAAAAAAAAAATGATTAATTTAATATTTTAAATAAGTAATAATTGGTAATATTTTTTTATGACCATTGGCCAATATAAATGTATTAACTTAATTTCTAAAAATATTCTGTTAGTTATTGAGTTTAAATTATTATTTCATTACATTTAATTTCAAGAATATTTTGAATATCTACATACATATAATAGAAGAAATGAAAGTGATAGATTATACAATGATGTTATCGAAATACCATTGAAAATAACAACACGATATTTAAGTACAATTTGTGTTGTTGTCGTGTTACCAAAACTATGCAACTTATAAGTATTGCATTGTAACTGTATTAATGTTTATTAATAAAATAAATTACTTTCCAGTCATTTAACATGACATTTAATTTTTATATATTAAAAGAAATTAATTAATTATTCTATATTTTTACACGCTATTTGCTCATATAGAATAAAATGTTATTTGTGAAGAAGTAAATTTATTTAACAAAGAACAAGTATAGTAATAATTTTTTTTTTATGAAATTTGAAATATTTAAAAAAAAAAATTACTCTTCAGTAAATTGTTTTAAATTGTGCTATTTTCATTAATAGTATAAATATTAACTACTAATTGATGTTATATAAAATGTATAAAAACGCACAATACATATTTAACATTTTTCAACAAAATGTAAAAAAATTAAAACATTTTTTTCAAAAATAGATAATATAATGAAGTTTATAAACAAAAATGTATATAAATTTCAGTAGTATAATTTAAATATAGAATTTTCATTATTGTACTAGCAACAAACAAGTATAATATAAATGGCCATTTACTAGTATCTACTTTATTAGCGATAAAAATAAAAAATTATGATTTAGTTTTAAAATATTTTCTTGTATAGAATAATTTATGAAACGGGCCAATTGTAGAAATAAATAGACAATATTGTAAAACTTAATCATAATACAAAATAAAAACTAAAACTCAGAAAATTTTGCCGAAACGTATTTGTCCAAAATAAACAATTTAAATTTGAAATTGAAATTAAGTATAAAGTACTGTTTTAAAGAAAAACATATTAAATGTATTACAGTGTCAAAGTTAATCACACATCAACCAAGAATTATTCAAGATAAATCTAATTGCCGTGAACAATGTTGAAATCTAAATCTAGAGAACTATCTTTAAAAATTGAAAATGACTAAAAAATACATATTGTCAAAACTAGATAATAAATATTGTGGTTATGAATGATGTGGAAAAAAGTATAATAATTAATAACTATTAATTATAATAATTAATAACTATTAATT
>JAIUCT010000001.1:25253431-25282113 GCA_021307375.1 Tetraneura akinire | reverse complement strand
ATAATTAATAACTATTAATTATAATAATTAATAACTATTAATTATAACATACAAGTTATATGATTAATTTTAAACTTATTAATGCTAATATTTTAATTGATATACAAACACAACTATCAGAAATTTATAAATACAAATATATAATGAAGTAAAATAAAATATTTAATTAATTATATTTTATTCATTTCGAGATTTATTTTAAATCTAAATATACATAACTAATGTAATTGGAGAAATAAATAAATATTATAAACAAAGAAAATTAAAAATTAATATTTAATGGTTTATTTAATAAATGTACAATTTCTTATTAATCCAATTTATTAAATAATATATATAACACAGGTAATAAAAATATAAATACAAAATAAAATAAATTTGTACATTTGTACTGATTGGTAGTTAATAAATAATTTTATTGATAAAATTATGTATCAATTTTCTGAAGATGAACTACTTTGCAAATTGTGTTCATTCTTATCTAATTTATATAATAAAAGACCTCGTTCTTGGTTTTCAATACTTATTTTTCTCGCACGATTCCTATAACAATTATTATAATTGTCTTTGAAATCTGGAATTTTATTTTCTTCATTTCTCAACTGTATTTGAAATAATTCTTTTTTATTTTGACTACCTATTTCTTTTTCTGTATTATAATCACGTTTAAAATTCATATAATTTGGTGACATATAATTTAATTGCTTTGGTAAGTAGTAATTCATTTGTTTTGGCGAGTTGCAATTTATTTGGTTCGGTGAAATATATATTGACGAACAGTTCATAGATCCACGAATAGCTTTACAATATAGATCATAAGATTGATCATTTGTTTGTGTATTATCACCACATAACCATAACTCGGACGATTTTTGGATTGCGCGAAATATTAATATGATTTTTGATATATGTTCAAAGTTTTCACCACTTTCAATTGGACCACTTTGTATAGCCAAATACATATAATCTTTCATTAATTTAAAAATATTTTTAAATGCATTTTCTATAGAACTGTACTTTGTTTTTTTATTAGTATAAAATGCACAAAATATATTTTCATTATTAATTTTGTAATGTAATATTTTACCAGGATAGATTTTTTTACTTTTCATGTCAATTTTTAAACTGGAAACAAATTACAAAATATAATTTTTAGTTTATACTTAAGTTAACTCATTTATTAAATTAATAAAATATTAAACCTTTTAAACCCTTTTAAAATTTAAATAATTTTAAAAGTATTTTTAATAACTTTTTACGATTAGTTTCTACAGTAATACTAATTTGTATACTTATACTACATAATATATCAGTAAGGTAGATTATTTACAAGTTATTCATATTAAATTTTATATGTAATAAACATTTGACTTTAAAAAATTGATTCATTAATAAGCTACATAAAAAGTAAATATACATTAATAATTCTAATTCTCTTATCAATATAAATTTCTTATTCTTAAAGAATCAAGTAAATTAAAAAATAATATACTTACATTTCTTTGAATGGGTATGTAGAGTTAACTTTGTCTATTATATCTTTTGTCCAAATATCATTGGATATATTTTCTAGATCAATAAATATAATCCTATCGGTTTTTTCTTCCATCTCCCATAAATTTTTTGATGTAATCATTACTTTTAAAGGCTTTGGTGATTTACATTCCATTATCTAATATAATAAATATTATAATAAATACAATAAAATACAAAAATAATTCTAGCACTCACCTCTGAAGGTACACACACAGATATATGTATACGAGACCCATTAAAAATATTTTCAATAAGTAATTTTACTTCAGACCAATCGAGCCCGTCTAATCCACAACCAATTTTTGGTATTCCCAATTTATTTAAATTACGTTTTTTCATTTCTTTAAGTAATGATTTAAGAGCCATTTCCATTGTGCTCATATTTGGCTTACCACTACTATATTTTTTTGTTATCAAGTAAAATGCATTCTGACCATGGCGATTTACTATACCAACATCACCTACTTTTAGATTTTGATCAACTAGTTTACCTACACCACCAAAAATACGCCTAAAAGTAAACAATTATCATTTAAAACCTAATTTAATGAAATAAAAATATTAATTTTTTTACTTGAACTGCACAGCAATGCCTGCACCCATTCGTAAATCTACAGCAACACAATGAGCAAGAGACGTTTCTTTAGGTAATTTGAACAGATCTTCATCAATTTCTTCCAAATAACTTAAAGAAAATTTAAATAACTATAAGACTATTTAACATTTTAAATTATATACTTCAATTAATTAACTAACAAAGAAAGAATAACAATGCATTATAAAATTAATTAATGTAAAAAAATATTGTGTATTTAATAGGGAAAATCATTAAAGCTTAAAGTTTCTTAGATTCATAATATTTTAAATAAAAGCTGGAGGTACCTTAAAGTAACATAATGTATATTTTATATTATATTTATACTTCTGTTATAAATTAGGTAAATAATAGATTTAGGTGTACAAACTGAGAATTTGGGAAGTTATGAATTTAATAAAGCCAAAAACTCTTAATTTATTTTGAACTATCAAAATTTAAATAATGTCAATTATTTGTCTGTTGCCTAAAATATTTCTATTAAGATAAATTTTTGGACAAATATATTGTAATTTAAATAAATAAATTTAAAATGTTCATTATATAGGCTGTGCGGAGCAGCATGGCTTACCTCTATGCGCACACCTATGATAGGTAAATATAAAAATTATAAACTTGTTTTTACCTGATGGTAGAAGTTATTGTTTCATCCAATACATAATAATCATTTTTATTTATTTTATGATCATCTAAATTGTCTTTTTCTATTTGATACGATTTATTATTACTCCTATTCCTTTTTTTTTTATTTGTCTCTAGTCCATTTTTTTTATTGACATTGTTTTCACTACAATTCAAATTATTCTCACTTATCTCATCACTCCTAAATTATATTATAATAAAATTAATTTATACACAAATTAATTAATTTTTTTCTAATTACATTGTGGCTAAATTAGTTGTATCACTTTTTTCTTGTTTATTTTGTAATTTTTTTCCATCAAAATGATCTTTACTGTTCTTTTTACTTTTTTTTGTTTTGGAAGATCCAGTGTTATTCTTATTAAGATCAGTTTCATCTTCTATAGTTTCAGTTTTAAATCTAAATAATAATAAAAGTTACATTGATATAATTTAATGAATTTAGTAAAGAATTAAAAATAAAAATATTCCTTTTGTGTTTATAAAATAATCAAATGAATTAAATGTTAAAACATTTCATAATACCCAAGACGTCTTTTACTTTAAATAAATATTAATTTATTATACATACACAAATAAAAATAATTACAAATAATATATATATATATATATTTAAATAATTAGTTCCTTTATTATAACATACCCCACTTTTAATGATTCTTTACATTCAATTTTATCTTCAGTCTGGTTATTTTTCACATCCTCTTTACTATTTTCATAATTTGTAGATTCTACTTCAATCCTACATACATTTTGTAAACATAAATTTTGTAAATAATTTAACACCCAATAAATAACTAATAATAAAAGCTGGTGAGATACTGGTAGTTAAAGTTCTTCTAGATCCTTACGGTTTTTAGAAAAACTATATGTGATGGTAAAAGGATATGGATTTGTATTATTATTAAGATCTAGATTATTCAGATTTAATATTTGAATGCAATTTAAATATCACATTAAAAAAAATAATTTTAGCAAAGTTTGGCCAAATAAAATAATATTAATACTTTTATATCTAATAAAATACTTCAAAATTTTAATGTACCTATCTTATTAAAAAAACAATTATCATTATAAATCATAATTTTAAAATTAATCTATCTCTACCTTCGATCAGAATATATAACAGAAGATTTGTATAAAACTTATTATTTCATTGAACATAATATAAATAATAAAATTACAGACTGTGGTTTTTAATTTTAATAGGCATTTAATCTTAAGTATTTTTAAAATAATAACTTATAAGTAAATCTTAAATTAAATTATTTCATTTCATTGCAATTTGTATTGTATCATAAATTTTTATAAAATATTTGGTTTAGGAAAATTGACACCCGTCCACCAGTACTAAAGTATTTTAATAATCTCTTGCTGATGCTGTTAGAAAGTTCCAAATGAACGATTCCAACAAGGAGAAGGAAGAATTCATTCAACCTGATAGTTAATGGAGGTATTGTATAAAGCTAAAAATTTCACTTAGAAAAAAAAAATGTGGATTCTAAAACAACATAAAACCAAGCCTTGCATGAAAAATTATTCAGATAAGTTTTATCTTGGAACCTGGAATATACATTCACTAAATACATTGAGTGCACCAACAGTTGTAGAAACTAAATTGGTAACTGTGATGCAAGTTAAATGTACAAGTAATTGACAAAGCTGAAAAAATGTAGCATAGATAAAAATACAAAATGAAGAAGGAAGGAACATTAGTACAGGTTAGGGCAGATGTGTTGTGGCAATAGACCATAACGGTGTTTGAAAACTAACTATAAAAATATAAGAATTTTATTTTTACATAAGTTCTTATTTTATTTTTTGAGCAAATATTTGTTTATTTTTAAGACATTAAAATATTTTTATACTATCTAGTTAAAAACAGGTTTTTTGATATTCAAATATATAATATTATATAACTCATTATACCTAATGCCTACTTTTGATTATTAAACTATTATAAATTATTTTCTAATAATAAAACCAATACAAAAAAAAATTATATAATTTTATTAATATATTTTATTATATTAATTTTATTTTTATAAATTGTATAATTTTTTTTTTTTTTTTGCATTTTAAATATAGTTGTTGCTCAAATTAAAATTCCATATTTTAATACATAAAAATCTGATCTCTACTATAGTTAAAATTCTTAAAACCATTTATTATTTTACAGTAATCATTTATGTTTTCAAAATACAATTAATTATAGTTACCTCTTAGAACTTTTTCTTTTACATTCTGCCATATCTTCAATTTTGTCATTACAATTTTTATTGATATTTGTATGATGTCTTTCAATACTCCTATATATGTAAAATTATATTAAATAATGCATATTTTTACTAATTTTGTTATATAAGCAATTCTATTATCAAATTTAATAGTGATGTTACGAACTGTTTGATTGTCGACCGAACCAAACTCTAGGTGTTCAGTTCAAAAATTGAACTCAAATTCTATATTTGAACCAAACCAAATACCTAATAGTCTGTTACAAGGTTTACTATAAAAATAAATTAACTTTTAAACTTTTAATACTTATAAAAATACTGAATCATTAAATTGAATGTTTTTTTTAAAAAAAATATAATTTACTAGGTACCTACTACTCTAAGTTATTAACCAGTAAATGTACTTAACAAAAATTAGTTAAGTTTATTATTTAACTTTAAATGTTTGGTTCAGGTACATTACAATTTTTATGTAGTTCGGTACTGTTCGGGTTCGAAAGATTAATTAATATTAAGTTCGGTTCGGTTCGAATTCATTAAAATTTTAAAATTGATCATTCGAGTTCGGTTTCTCTTTAAAAATCAGGGTTCGTAACATCACTAAAATTTAAATTTGGATTTAATATTATAGAGGATATAGAGGGTAATCAGAATTATGTTTAAAGAAAAATGGAAGAAAATAGATAATTATTTATAATTTAAGTGTTATATTTATTATTTTTATATAGTATAGTAAGCATTTTTTTATAAAAAAAAAAAATAATAAATAATTTATAAACCTTTTACGCTGAGATTCTGGTTCATTCGTATGCTTCTCTTCTTCTAAACGTTTATATACTGTTCTAAAAATAAGTATAATAAATTATTGAATTAAATTTGATAATTAATA
Organism: Tetraneura akinire; assembly: GCA_021307375.1. Lineage (NCBI taxonomy): Eukaryota > Metazoa > Arthropoda > Insecta > Hemiptera > Aphididae > Tetraneura > Tetraneura akinire. The sequence continues at coordinate 25,276,214 of JAIUCT010000001.1, read as the reverse complement.
ATAAAAAATTATATTATTTTTGACTAGGCATATAAGGAATGATAAGTTAATGTAGTTACAACTAAGCTATTTAAAAAATAAAAAGATTAGGTTAGGTTAGAACATAATAATACAAATTTCAATTGTATTTTACAATATGTTATAAGGTTAAATCTGGTTAAATAAAAAAAAATCCCCTCTTAAACTTCATTTAATCTCTATACAATATTATATTATACAATATATGTTATTTTTTAAAAACAAATGTATTTATATATAAATAGCAGTCACTTGGTAAAATCGTTCATTTATAAAAGTTCATGTAATACTGTAATGATATACATTTTATCCATATCATGAAATAGAAACCATTATTATACATTTTTTGTAATTTTTATAATATTACACTTTAAGACCATTTTATGTGCAACATAAATTATTTAAGTAAATACAATACGCAATAAAGTAAATTAATACTTAATTAATCAAATATAATACTGTAAGTCATTGTCATAATTCATTAAGATGCAATAACAAATAATTTAATATAAATAATATATTAATTTACTTTATTGCATATTTGCACTTATTTTTCATCATTCACTTAAATAATTTCTGTTGCACATAAAATGGTCTTAAAGTTTAATATTATAAAAAATTACACAAAATGTAAAATAATGGTTTCCATTTCATGAAAATGAAATAGATGAAATTTGTATCCATTACATGAATATAATGACTTACATGATATGATTGAAGTTGAAACGGATCCATCCAGTTTGTGAAATGAACGATTTTACCAAGTGGATTCAACATATATATATATAATTATAACTAGTAAGACAATTATTCATTACAAATGCGGGTTTTAGAATTTAAATATAATTATTAAGTCGTAATAATAAATCAATATATAGGTGTTAATTATATTATATTATATTAATTTTTGGACGATTTTAATACTTCTAGAAAATTTTTAATCATACACCACTACCCATTTAATAGACAAAAAATTAAAAAAGAAGAGCTGATACTGCTGTGAAAGGGATACAGTTCTAAAGAGAATAGTGTTGAATTTTGATTAAAATTTGAATGCAATGAAAACGATCTTGAGCGGAGTTCATCAAATAATAAATGTATTAATTAAAATTTTTACATTTATCAGTCTTTACGTATAATATATTCAATTCATCATCAAACCACTAAATCGTTTTTTCAATTGTAATGATTTATAATTACATATAAATTTTAATCAAAATAAATAAATCAATTACATCCAATTTCCAACTGGAAACATATGCCTTCAGATATATAAAAAAAAAAGGACACACATTATTGTGAACCAATACATTTTTTTTATTGTATATTTAATCATATTTAATTATTTTCAATACATATAAATATAAATCAGAGCACAAACCCTCAACAGACAAGGCTGGTCACCCATGACCAAAACTATTTTTAAAGTACTCCTTACCATATAATATTATTGATAACTGATTTTTGTCCCTCCATATCCTACGTCACACATCTCTACTACTGGCGACTGGCCCGAATGGTTATCGCCACTATGTTAATCATCAGTGTTCGTTTATCTTCCGATGAAACTAGTTTGTTCTCATGTCGATCACGGGTGACCGAACGCCAAATGAACCAAAATGTATTCTTTATATTCTTCATTACCAAATTAAAAAGTTTATAAATAAATTAAAAAAGATTTGTTTTTTCAAATATCACCTAAAAACATTTTTACACAGGTATATAGCCATAATACAAGTATTTGGATACAAAAGAGCATTAAATAATTGTAAAAATGAATAAAAAATACTTGGGTCACCCGTGACCAGCCTTGTCTCCTTCACTAAGATACAATAATAATAGCCTTGTCTGTCAAGGGTTAAAATAATTTATTTTTATATAAGTAATTTCAATATATTTTTAATTTATTATAATATATTATCTAAATATTAATAAAACAAGTAGGTAATATTATAAAAATAATAGGTATTACTATAATATAGTATATAATCATAGTTACCTTTTAGCATGTTTCTTTTTACCCATTTTGATATAAATAAATTTCTTTCTAAACAAATAAATACAAAATTCATATTTGAATATTTATTTTGTTAAATATTAAAATTAATTACTAATGATAAACACACGTCAGTTTACTCAGTGGAAATCAAAACATTTCTACATTTAATAGATAGTTAATACCTATTAGTAATTTCATTCAAATATAATATTATTATTATTATTAAACTCACATTTAAATAGTCATATATGTGTTTAAACAAAATAATTTCTAATAAATCAATATCAATACCATATTTATTGAATTTAATATTTATTTTCTATTTCTAGATATTAACGACAATAATAAAAATAGTGGTTAGCCTATTTTTTTTAATTCCTTGCATCAACGTCGTTTCAGCCGCTTGAAGGAGTTATCTGGTACTCTTTTTCTAGTTCTCTAGCTAGTGGATTTGGATAGTTGGGGAGTCTGGAATTTAGATGTCTGTAGAGCGCAGTTACTAGATTGAGATTGAGAGGCATAATGATCATGGTGTAAGATGTGGCTAAAGACATTGAGAATGATATTTTTGTGATTTGTTTAAGAACTTTTCATTGGAATGTCTACATCTTTTAAATATTAGAAGGTTTGGCCGAGCCCCAGTTAGAAGAACTAATCAACCTAATTTATATCTAGTAATCAGATTTACTATTATAAAATAGAGCATATTTTTACACAAAATTTATTAAATAGCTTCAGGTTACAAATTAAAATTGCCATAATATAATGGATTACCTATATATGGCTAATATACTTGGATAAATTTTCAAAAATGCTTATACATATTACATTATTTTTTATGCACAAAATAGATCCTTCACAGTTCACATTTAAATACAATTGTTTAATATATTATTATTATAAAAATTATTTATAATATTCTAACTTCATTCATGGATATTGTAATTTTAATATAGGTAGGTATTGATAAATATCTAGACACATATATTTTATTTTGTAATTCATTTCATCCATCATAATTGTAATAATTTAAAAATAAAATGTTTTAACAAAAATAAATCTCTTTCTATAATGTACGAAAAAGCTGTATTGAATTCAAATATTTCATGATTAAAAAACATAAATACATAGTTATTGATGTACAAGTAACAATTTATGAAACCAATTGGTTAAAATAATAAAAACATTTTTTTTTTTTAATTCTGTAAAAGTACTACACGATGAAATTGTAAACGTACTTACTGTAAGTGAGAAAAATATAATATGTACAATTTTGAAAGTCCAAAAGCACCAACCTATAGCTCACTACTAGTCTAATGAAACACCGCCATTAAGAACCAATAGGACTACTATTAAATAATTATCTTAAGTTAAAATGATTTCGTAGATCGTTTGTGTTGTTGTTTTTCTTAAGTTTTCATGGTGATCAATTGACTGTTGAATTCATGTAATATTAATAAAAAATAAAGTACGAAAAATATTGATATTTCAACAAGTTATGAAATCCGAACTAGATAGTAGATCTATATGTTTAAAATACGCATTAACCATAAACTACCTATTAATTATTAACATTTAACATTACAATTTATAATGTGGCACACTGACACAACAATACAATAATCGTTATTTGTATTATTTTTTATCTATACGATAGGTTAAATAAACTGAATAATAAATAAAATACCGATCTACTACTAAATAAATACTATAATAATTAGTAATTTACCAATTTGTATACAATATTATACTATAGAAGAAATTATTTTTATTGACAAAACAGATTCAACAGAATGACAAAGTTCAAAATATTAAAACAATAATAATTGAGCGTGGATGTGGAATTTGAAAAACACTCTAAATTTAATCATATTTACATGGTATTCCATTTCCAATTAATGTACGCAGTGGTGCTGTAAACACGTTTTTTTCTATTGTCTGAGTATTTATGAATTAAGAATAATAAATTTTGATCAAAATAACAGGCATAACTATTAATATTATAAAAATAGTAAATACTAAATGGTAAATACAATAATAAAACGATCAAGAATTCAAGATAATAATAACATGAAGTCTTCTCTGATCCCTGTTTCAACGTTCATTCAAATTTATTTTTGATTATTTTCTTCAAACAATACAATTAATTATTATTACTCATTGCTTATAATAATAATAAATAATATAATATAAATATACAATTTTTATATTAAATGACGTAGAGTCCATTTCAACGAATAAACAATTCGTTTAGGTTTAATTGTTTCTGTATTATGTACATTCTGTATATATTGATAATTGTTCCTCTATGATTTTGTATTTCTGACAATAATTATTTGACTTTTGACAATATTTCATGAGATAACATGTTAATCACGAGATGTTTTTCAAAGCGATAAGAAAAATGAGCGACTGTGTCATAAAGGAAGGTCCATAAATACAGGAATGCACTACAGCAGCTACTCGTGCGATGCATGACAAAATAAAAATATTAGAAAAATCTATCTGTTATCACTTTATCCATAGACATCACGGACTAAGATATACAGGACTGGAAACGAGCAAAATAACGTGTCCACACAATGGAACATATGGAGCGGGGTACGGGGGAAAAAACTACCTACTAGCAACACAACCGCCATCTAGTATTTCTATCATTAAACTACTATTGAAAACTACAAATTAGTAAATTACATTATATTGTAGATTATTAGTTATAAATCTATTTTGTCATGGTTATTAGTTTATTTACTTTATTACCTTCCTAGTTCCTATTAAAAGTTATGTATCACAAACACCAGAAGCCTAACTAATTAATATTAGGTACCTATATTAAAAACAATATTAATAATGATGTACATTCACAATATTGTTTTGACCTTTTTTGTTGTAATACACAAATAATAATCATTTATATATGTATATGTATAAACAATAAACATTATAAGAACAAAATGCATGATTTACTAACAGCAATGACTTCAACATTAATCGTAATTAATGAAAATACATCCAGTATAAGAGCACACAACACAAAATTTTTTTTTTATAATTAATAATATATTATTGTAGTCAGAATGGTTAAAAATAATTTGGTAAAAACTAAATGTAAAATGATCATTATTTCAGAAGATATTGAGTCCATTTATCTTTTATTAATTTATCTTTTGGCGATTTATATACAAAATCATTTTGGAGGTTAATCACTAGATGGCGGTTGTGTTGCTAGTAGGTAGTTTTTTCCCCCGTACCCCGCCCCATATGTTCCATTTTGTAGACAGCCTCCCCAACCCTCCTGTCAGTACGTTACCAGTCCTGTATATTAGTCCGTGATAGACATAATTTGTAAAATTTTTTTTTTTTTACTATGATATAAACCATGGCTATAGATACTAATTCTATCTAAAGTCATGACTTGACTTTACCTAACTTAACCTAACCTAACCTATTAACTAAATTTGCCCCTCATTTTTTTACTGATAACAGATATTATTTTCCAAGATCACGTCCAAGATAAAGCATGGGCACCAGAAGCAATAAATTAGCTCCTTGTTAGCTCATAACATAAACCTTATACTAAGTATAAGGACTATGGCTCATACGCGCTCCAACGCTCTAACCTCGAAGGGATATTGGTTAATTAATCAATGATATTATTTGTATACAGTAATTGTATCGGACCCGCTCTCGAATCGACGGTAAAACTCACGTCGTCGGTGCCGGTCACACTGTTTTCTCGACCAAATATTATCATTTTTGCGTAAAAAATTAATGGCGTCGTATATCGTATTCCCTTCCACCACCCAACCGGCATACACCCGGCATCATTTGGCCTATTCGAAACTTCGAAAGTCGAAATTGTAAGATAATAATTATTATTATATTAATTTTAATATTAATATCCGAGGGCCTGACGTGCACATGCCTATATTGCCGTTTTTCGTCACTATCGTAGTATCGTGGTCGTCCCTCGTCCATACTTCAATTATTTGCGCGTGTTCCACCGGTGTACCGTCAATCGCACGTCGTTGGTCCGTTCTTTTATTTGTACTCTCGCAGTATTCCTTTTTATCGCTTTCGCGTTTCCACTAGTCCACACTTGACGAGTTGAAAGTTTGGGTTCTTGCGTTCGTGTCAACTCGACGGAAATCTCAAGTTTTTGCGTGCATCAAGACGATACGAACACGTTCAGATTTCACTACACTACTATATATTACAGTTCAGAGGTGCAACGACGGTATTGAAATAATAAAATATTATTAATATTAAACGCGGTGTTGTAACGTCCGAAACAACGGATGATGCAATCGGTTTAACGTTTGCCCATTGCGCATCATCATCGTGAGAAAAATGTTTTGTCGAGACTACCTGTTTTTATAACAGTAATTTTCTTCCGTTGATGGTCAATAACTCATTACGTACTGGCCTGCGATGATTTTGTGACTGTTTTCAAGTACGTTTCGTGGACCAAAATGATGTGCAATTGTGAAAAATCACAATTTTGATCGTTTACGAGTTTCGATCGTTTTTACATTACAGTAACTCGATTAAAATATATTAATATAATTATGGATTCTCAACACAAATTTGAAATTTTATTCGTAGTTTATTTATTATTTATACCTACCTACATCATGGTCGTATGAGAATTGAAACTAGCAAAACTCTTTTGTGGATTTGTCACTGCACGATGGTATCCCCGAGTACCACGTAAATACACCGTTTCTGATGGACATCACGCTGTAATGACTATCACATTACAATGAAATAGAAAAAAATATCTAAAATTTTTAAATATTTGCTTGTTACTCTTACTAACTCGCCCCAACATGTCTATTATGGTGATGGGATCTTGGTGTCAAATATATTTGAATATTGTCTTTGATAAATACAGTTATTGTCATTAGAAAATTAATTGTCTTGTACATATTTACACTTTATATTAAGTATTTATTTTATTGTATTTAATACAATTCAGTTAATTATTATTTTAATATTATGTTGGTAGATAAATATTGAGTTTAAATATATTAAATAATTAATAATATTAATACAATTCATTGCTTTATTAGGTACTTATATTTAAATTTATATTTTTAATTGATATACGTTAGAAAAGACCTGTCCAAAAAAGAATATTTTAAAGTTATTAAAAATAATTTGGTATCTAACTAATTTATTATAGATAAAATTAAAAATATGTCATCATCATCAAGATACAGAGATTCTGGCAATCCAGATTGCAAAATATATGTTGGAGATTTAGGATCATCTGCATCAAAACAAGATTTAGAAGATGCTTTTTCATATTATGGTTCAATTCGTAATGTCTGGGTGGCTCGTAATCCCCCTGGCTTTGCTTTTGTTGAATTTGAAGATCCCAGAGATGCTGAAGATGCGGTTAGAGGATTGGACGGCAGGTAATAAAAATATTTGCTGTAATTTATAAATACCTAATTCTAGTCTTATATTTTTTATCATATTTAATTGTTTGTTCATTTTTAAATTATTATAATTTCAGGAGTATTTGTGGTAGACGTGTAAGAGTTGAATTGTCTAATGCTGGATCACGTAAGAATGCTTATCGTGGAGGTCCACCTCGTCGAGGACGTCCATTTCATCCAGAAGATAAATGTTATGAATGTGGTGATCGAGGACATTATGCTCGCGATTGTCGCCGTTTTAAAGGAGGGCGACGCAGGTAAATTCATTTTAATTCAGTTTTTCTTATTATTTTTGGCTTCACCTATTTAATTATTATTTTTGTGGTGAAGTGTTTATATATATATATATATATATGTATATAAGACATATTTTATAATGTAGATCATTGACACAAACATTTAAATAATGGAAATGTAAAAAATGACTATAATTGGCCATTTTTGTAGGATGTTCGGCTGAGAGCGTCTCGTCTCGTAGTATCGATCGTCATAGAGCTCTCAACCAAATTAAAATATATTGATCTTCTACTACGAACAATAGTACGAGCAATAGAGTATGTTAGTCGTTGGACTACAGTGCAACTATATGTCTGTCTGTGTTTATCGATGTACTGAGCTACACTAGAATCCCATCGAGCCCAACCAATATATTGACTTTTATTCTGATGCTCTAATTACCTATCGGTGAACGTACACAGACTTTCAGAGACAGAAAAAGTTATAAATAATATCTACCATAACGCCACTAGCTGTCTACGTAGCATTACGACAATGTCATTTTAGGAGAATGTTGAACTTCGTTTTTTAATGTGAGTCAATTAAATCACAAGAGCAGGTTGGATTATATTGATCAGATTAAATTGTATATTTCTTTTACTTAACTAATTACTGTCTTCATTAATTTCCTTAAATAAATAACAATATCTAGTTATCTGTTATGGAATATAAGTTATATTTAAATACATTTTTCCTAATATCTATACATAATAATAATACTTGATTTAATATTGATATTAATATTAATAACATAAAATTTTATTTTAATTATTACATAAATATTAAATTTAAAAAAAAAATTGTATTATTTAATAATTTAAATATTTTTAGTAAATTAATTGATATAATTATTTTCTTATAATATTAAAGTTGTATTGAAAGTAATATAAAATAAAATTGTGGTCAAATCATAATTAAAATTTTATTATAGTTTTCAACCAATTTACCTACAATATTTTATAACTAAGCATTATAAAATATGTAGGATGTAATACATTATTTACTTTTAAAATTTTATTTTATAAAAATATTAGTTTTGTAAAATATTCTGAACTTCTATTTATATTTTATTTATATTTTAAAGGATCCAACCATATTAAAACGTAATAAGATTCAATATCTTATTTAAACATTTTATAAGTAATGTATTTATGTATAATATAATTGATCTTAAATAAAAAATGTATTGTAAAAAAATTAAGGATTTATTTATTAAAACTTACCTATTCATTTTTATAATTGTATATATTACATAGGTAGGTACGCATATTGCAATGATTTATAAATTATGAACATTTTGAAATTTGTATAAATATAATTTGTTATTTTTAAGTCTAATCATAATTTACATTAAATTATTTAATTTAATTTATATACAGTGTGTAATTTAATGAGAAAGTTAGACATTTTGGTTAAATTTGTAATTTCATCTACGATTTATACATAATTTCAGGAAAATATTTTACTATGATAATTTCTTATATATATATATAATATCTATTATCTATATGTTATACTTCCATAAATATCTTTAAATCAATAATTAAGTGCTATTTAATATGTAAATATGTAAATAATAATTATGTAATATGTAATTTAATAATTATTACACTTATGCATTTATTACATTGATAACTGCAGCAACAAATAATAAGAACTGAAGGGGAAACATAACAGGGATATAGGGTTTCTATGTTTCATATAAATATATATTATATTGTTTTCTGTAGAACAAAATGTTTTTAAACATAGTAAGGATTCAAGTATGTACAGAATTACTGTATTTTAACTTCACTAGGATTGATTACTTTCCAATTAAATTACATACTGGATGTATACATGAATATATATATATATATATATATATATTTATATATTAACCTTATTTTTTCATAATCTAGCGTATTATTAATTTGATTATTTGAATTTTTTAAACATATTTTTAATATTTTATATATTTTAAGTAGGTAATCAATCAAAATCTAGTAAATTAAAAATCAATTTTAATTTCAAAGAAAATAATTATCTTTTTTTTTAATTGCCATTTTTATATATTTTTTAATTTCTATTTAACATTATATAGGAGCACATTAATACTTTGGTGGGTTTTATACTTAAAATTTATATAAATATTTATATTTCATTTTTAATAATTTTGTATTATGTAAAAGGTCATACACTCCTTCTCGGTCTCGTTCACGATCATACAGCCATGGCCGTCGTTCTCGTTCAGGTTCGAGATCACTCTCACGTTCCCGTTCAAGGTCTGTTATAAGTGGTCGTTCAATCTCCAAGTCAAGATCTCGCAGTCGATAATCAAAATGTTTAGGTAATGGATATATAATAAATATATATTTCATTTATTGTTTTAATAATAATAATAAAAAAAAAAAATTATTATTTACAGACAGAAATTTGATATCAAAGCTTCATCTTATGCCACTACTATGAACTTTATGCTATGTTGACATAGATCAAATTATAAATGACTTAAATGAGACATAACTACTATAATATTTTTGATTTAGTTTTTGAATTATCTAATATAATATATACCCTTTTTTTTAGTTAGATTTGTATAATAGAAAGAATTACAATTTTGCAATATTAATATTATTTAAAAAAAAAAAAAAAAAAAAAAAAATATTAAATTAGTATTGTGTTTTTATCTGTGCACTTAATTTAAATATTGTGTACTATATATATTTTTGTATATGGTATTATTTAAAAATAATCAAAATTTTAGATATACATAAATAATTTTAAGATTAAAATGTATACTTAATTAATTTGTATAATCTTTTAATAATCTAGTATTTATCCTTCATTTTTTTGTTATTGATATTATCTATTAGACATATAATAGTAGCCATACACGTTATGATCGGCCTGTTAGTTATGCCTGTGCGGATCTCTGGTAACCGGCCGGCTGGATTAACTAGTGCCCATACACTTTCTGGCAATTCTGTTTGGGAGTGCATTGGACGTATGAATATTTCAGACACAAGTTTTGATAGACATGGCTACCAACAAAAACTTAGTTTTTAGGTTTATTGATAGCCATGAAAACTAATGATAAAACTAAGAAATGTAAACTTATACTGTGGTGTAAAAATTGGTTACAAAAAACAAACAATATTCACTGCGATAAATATTAATAAAATCTTTAATACACTGGGATTCTTTCTCTCTAGAAATTTTTTTTGTAAAACCCTTTAAAAAAATTAATTTTATTCACTAAGTTTTAACTAGATTTATTTTATTAATTTGATTTAGAATCTTTTTTTATATTTTGAATTGCGATTGTTCTAAAACTAATCTAATCTACCCATACTTGATACTTGATACTATCATTTTTATACCACGTATCTATTATTTGTTATATAAAAATACAAAAATAGACATAATAAATACTGACCATTATTATTATTTCAAGATAAAATTTATCTCTATCGTCAATAAATTTCTAACAAATTGTTGATCTTAATTCATGAAAAATATTCACCAAAACGATTGATTTTCGATAAACCATCAAAATATGCACTAAAAGCTTAAAATATGCTTTTATAATAAAAAATATGCACTAAAAACTTTGAGTATTTCATCATAAACGTTATGAAATGTATTTTGTACTTACCAAACATATGATAAAGTTATTCATAACTCTCTTCGAAACCTTAAATCCAGAACAGGGCCGTCCCTAGGGCATGGCGCTTTTCCGTGGTTAAACAGGCCCAGAGTTATCATAAAAGCTATATACATATAAGCCCCACAAACTGAAGGGACAGCTCTGATCCAGAACGTTAATTATGCATAATATATTTAATATAATATACCTAATTATATTATATAAATAACTTATATAACTATTTTTTATCTTATTTTTGTTTTGTTCAAATGAGTATTAAACTATTAAATATTGGAATAATTAAAATTATTTGTTTTTAATTTTTTAAGAATGAATTTTAAATACAAAAAGCCAAACATATATTATAGGTTTTATACGTGTAACGTATAACACGTTTTGTACATGTATATTATCTCATCCCTGCTTTTAATATTATCTATAATTCAGCTCCACCATCTCCATATAACGCCACGCTCCATACCATTGTTTTTATTAATGTTTATATTTATTGCAGTTTCTTCTATTTGAAAAAAGCTTGCTTGGCTTGTACGTTGTACTATTCTACATCTTATATCTGTAGCACTTTTCCTGTCGCTTATGATTCTACTTCCGATATATGTGTTGTACTCATTCCCGATAAAGATATCAGATTGACTTAATAATTGGATTACCGATTACGTTAATACGATACGTTTTCACCATTATCGCTTTTATCTTAATCCAACTATAAATCTAGATGAATAGATTACAAACGTCGATGTATACGTAGGTACTAAATATTGCGAGTGGTCAATTAAATTTAATTTGAATGCAACAATAAACCATTTCATTCGAAAAAACCATTCTGAGCGAAGTTCAGTCAGATAATGCCGTTTTTTCATAATTTTTTTTCATAATATTTTCGATTACCTAAACTAAAAATATAAACTTTAAAGAACTAAATAAAATTTAGACTACGGATTTTTCTAATATTTTAATATGATGTTAAGTAATATACTAATATGTAAGTATACTTCATTAAAATTTTCAGACCAAAATTGCCAATTTTATCAAACATTATATTATACATAAACGAGAATTTTACGAAATATTCAAAGTCCTACATTTTGTAGAAGAATTAATGTAACGGTTCCAAAATTTTATGATATATATATAGTACCTATGTGAATACCTACTCCAAAAAATAACTTCAAAATTGCCTGAGTTATCTTGAAATAATGAAATCGAATTCGTTGAAATTTCAGTTTTTATGAAAACTGCCGTTTTCGTCGTTTTTTCTACCGCTTAGGGAATAGGGTCAATTTTAAGAAATTTAATAAATTCAATTAAATAAAATACCAACTACATCCACTTTCCAACGGGAAACATGCTATTCGTGAAAAATCGGAGCATTATTTCGGGTAAGTACCTAGGTAGTAAAAGTGTCTACAGACATAAAAAAAAGACACTTCATTGTAAAACTAATACATTCTTCGCTTAGCTCAGAATCTTAAATCAAATTTATATTTTAAACGTATATAATTGTTATAATAATCGTTTACTGTTCAAACTGATATAATAGCAAACAAATTATTCAAATAAATCTGCACATCGGTGTTCGCTGAAACATTATATTACGTCGGAACCACACGTCACGGGGCGTACCTATATTGCAATTTCAAAAATTTCGTGTATCGTTTGCAATATTCTTCGCGTTATTTTATTTTATTTTTTATTGACGAAATGTCACGTTGATGGACCGCATTTTAATTTGGCAAAAATTCGTACCTAAACATTGGACTGTTACTAGGTTGCATTTTTATTCTATAAATAGATAAAATGATTATTATTATTATAATAATAATACCATGCAGAGTATCGTCGGATGGCGACAGAACCTTTTAAATGATGGTGAAACGATCGCGTTCGAACACCGATTATTAAAATATTGTAATTTTGTTTGATTAGAATATGATAAATATTTATCATGCGTATACGCGCGCGTTTATTGACGTAGCCTTTGATGTTATTATACGTGCATTGCATAATAAAAATGTGTAACATGGGTAGGTACGTAGGTAACACATCGGACGTTTGTTTTATTGACTGCTGATGGTGTAACGTATTATTTTATAATATTGTTATCGCCCAATATAATAATAATTATGAATATTATTATTTATTTATTTTTATGACACGAAATCGGTGATCGCTTGTCACGTCTTGATGTGAACAATTGTACAAATAACGACGACGGATCGGATGAGACCCCGACGGTTTTTAACTTGTGCGCGATGATGTATTTTGTGTATTATTACGTTTCGCGTAATAATATATCCGTTTAACAAATTAATCGTAAATAAAAATCGATTGATTTCACAATTTTAATGCAACCGGAAACCGATTAAAAATGCGCATATGGATCGTATTCGTACTGATCTCTGTCACGCGTTTGACTCGCGTAAGTATAATATGATATTAATTTAGGTATACCGTATGCGTATATATTAGGTATATTCAGGCGCGGATTCAGGGGGGAACTATGGGTGCTCGAGCACCCCCTGTCGTTTGACCATCAATACAATTTATTTATTTATTAAAATAATTTTTTAATTTTTTTTTCATAATTATTATTGTAATGTTAATTATAAGTAATATTTATTAAAAATGTTAATGTTGAAAAGTTTTTTATACATAAATTTTAAAAAAATGAGAAAGTATAACTCTACTTATAATTTTTTTTATCTTAGCACCCCCTGTCAAAATTGTCTGGATCCGCGCCTGGGTATATTATGGCCTACTGGACCAGAAAACGCCTTTAATATACCATAATATGTTAGGTGTTAATTATTATAATCAGTGGCGTTATGTTTTTATTTTGTTAAAGTCGACGTTCGTACTTTTGTAAGATTTACCTACATGAAATAGTTTAAAAAATAAGCCAGACCATTTGGTACGGTACAATCATTTTTAATTACGAATAATTTTTAATTTTCTATAGCCGTCAAGCCGTCAACCGTGAGGTGGTTTAAAATGTATATTTTTTAAATTTTTACCTCCCGGAATAAAAAGTTCGTGCGACGTCGCTGATTATGATTTACGCTTATTATATTATATTATTCTCATATCATCGAAGAATATTTATATCGTTATGAATTTATGATGTGTATATTGTATATAGATATTCACGGCTCCGTTAGAAAAAAGAGATACCGTCACCGATCCAACGGCGGTGAGTGTTTTATTTTAATATATAATATTTTATTAAATATTATACGATTATTTCAACTATTTATTGTTAATTATTCCACGAAAAGTATACCTATCTAGGCGCTAAAGTCGAAATCGAAAGAATTGAATCGATTTTTATAGGTACCTATTATTATGTCCTACTTACTTACTTATTTTTATAGGCTATTCCGTCGATTCCAGACATTATAATTATTATTATTTTTTAATTCGAGTAAAAGTTCCCGAGGGCGAGAGTACCTTTACGGAATTATGGCTTTACGTATGAATCAAAATTAAAAATGCAAATAATCATATAAATGTTTAACATTAAACATCTAAAAGATACGTTTTAATTTTTATTTTATAATAGATTCTAAATCTAAGCATTAATTACCTATAAATTTAAAATGGTAATAGTACTAATAGTATATTTTCCGGTAAAAATGTAAAATATCATAAATACTTAAGTAAATGGATATTGGATACCAGGCACCGGCAAACGGGTTGATTGAAAAACTATATATATATATATATATTATACTGTATATACTGCATTTATGATGCATCGTAATTCATAAAAAAATCCATTGCGTAGGTACCTATAAATTATATAAATAATTTTATAATAATTTTATTTAAAATTAATACTATAAAATGTTTCGTTTTTAATTTTACATTTTCACTTGATCTATATTATGTTATAAGGTCTGTTTAAATATAGCGAATACAATTTAATATTAATTGTTTATATGAGTAGTCATCCAATTTAAAATATTTTTGGTTAATTTTAGACACCAACTGACGTAAAACCTGATGAGTCAGCTGGGACTACTGCAGATAACTCCCAAGTAATTATTTATGCATTTTATATTTTTATTATAAACAGAGATATATTATAGGGGTTAATCTATATGTTGCAAGGCCCAAGTTAAGTCAAAGCTACAAAAAAGTTAAGGGAGCATAGGTAAATGTGGAAGAAAATATATTTAAAAATGTTATTTTAAATAAGACATAGGTAATATTACAAGATATGTAAACAAATATTTTTTTATATATAAATTTATTTATATTATAAGTGTCTTACTAAAATTTTTGTTAAAGAAAAATGATTGGGATTTAAGGGTAGAATACTTTTTCCACTGTTGTAAATTGCAGTAAATTTGTGGTTTCAACTAACGGCCTTCTAATACGGAATAAGTTAAAATAACTTATAGTTTAATTGTAAAATGGACATTGAAGATACGTTGGATTAGGTTAGGATTTTATGAGTTTATGACCAATCGGGTTATACTATTAATTAAATATTATCTACCTATTAGCCATGATAAAATAAATAGGTATATCAGCAAATTTATGATAACTACGCATGTGGCTGGGTTACCTTACTCTTAATCACGTCAATTGCATAGTTTTCCACTTTGGTTGTCCATTTAACGAATAAATATCACAAAAATATTATATTAGGTATATTAATTTTAAAATTGTGAACTATTTTCTTTAGTCTGTCTCCAGGCTCCGTTTATTATTTTGTATTTCTACATTGAGATTTTAGATTCTGAGCGAAGCGAAGAATGTTTTGGTTTTACAAAGATGTATCTTTTTTTTTTGTCTGTAGACACATTTAATACCCGAAATAATGCTCTGATTCTCACAAATAGCATATTTTTCCAGTTGGAAAGTGGATGTTGTTGGTACTTTATTCAGGTCATTTTTCGGATTTCTCAAAATTGACCCTAAGCGGTAGAAAAAACGGCAATTTTCACGAAAACTGAAATTTCGACGAATTCGATTTCAATATTTCACGATATCTCAGGCAATTTTGAAGTTATTTTTTGGAATATTCACATAGGTACTTACTATATATATATATATATCATACAATTTTGGAACCGTTACGTTAATTCTTCTACAAAATATAAAGTATACTACTTATATATTGCTTAACATCATATCAATATATTAGAAAAATCCCATATAGGTATAGCTGTTTTAAGTTGATATTTTTAGTTCAAACGAATATTCTTCTTATTATTTCTCAATACTTTTACAATAAAAATTAATAGAAAATCACAAAAATTTGGAAAATTTTTGAAAATTTTATTGAGGCATACTGACATATATCTTAACGTATTTCCAAAATATTAGAAAAACCTTTATACTCAATTTTTTTATATGTGTTTAAAGTTGAAATTTCAGTATAATCTATATTAATACTTTAAAGTAAGTATTAATATAGATTTTCCTTATTATATCGAATTTAACCCTATGCAATAGGGGGAAAAATGGAAACCCGGCATTTTACGAAAACTAAGATTTTGATTAAATTAATTGTAATATTTCATGATTAATCAAGCAATTTTGACCTAACCTAACTTGTAGACTTCAAAATTTTATTTGGTGTTTAAGTAGGTATTATAATGTACGTGATAAAATTTGAAACCGTTATGCGAGGCCGTTATGTTAATATATTTTTATAAAATATAGAACTTTAAATAATTTCTAAAATTCTAGTTTTTATAATGTCCCGTGCTTTTATAATAATAACAAAATTTAAATTAGTAATAATTACAAGCAAACGAAATGTATGTTAATTTTGATAAAGAAATTACTATAAAAACTATTAAATTAACTTAAGTTCTTATATACCTACTATAAAATTAAACATACCAACCTATTATATTATAAATTGTATATTTTGTTTGTTGGTTTTTTTTATAGTTTACCCAATTTGTAAATGATTATGTTCAAGATGATTGGCTAGAAGTAAAGTATTAAATAATTTAAATATAATTTTCTAAATTATAATTATATGAATAATACATTTTTTATGGATCATATCTAGACGTAAAATATAGAACATAAATTATGCACACAATTTAAAAAAAACATTATATGACATTTATTTCTTGTATGTTGTATCTATTATAATTATTTTACAACTACGTACCTATAAGAAAACTATTATAAATTAATAACAAAATAATTTTACTATGAATTTACATATATATTTAATAGTATTCGTCTTTCACTCTAATGGTAGTTAGGTACTTTATATTTATAAAATATAGAGTAAGTAGGTACGTTTAAGGCATTAGGTGTATTATTTTAAGAGCTGGTGTATTAACCTAAATCCATAACTATATAATATATAAATATAACATAATTATTATTTTAATAATAAGTGTTAACAATATTATTAAAAACATAATATTTATATTAACAATTTATATATATATATATATATATTTTATTAATAAGAATAAGAATAAGAATGAAAAAACTACTACAAAAAAAAAGAAACAAAATTCTTCTAAAAGAAAAAGGAAAAAGAAAAAAGAAAAGAAATTGCAAACCCAACCGTTCAAAATAGTTCCATTATTTGAAGCATTGGTAAGTGCCTACCTACAATCTACATATAAATAAAATAATAAATATTATATTTTATTACCTACTTGTTATCATTAAATAATTTATACTAGTCATTTTACAAATGTAAATGTATTGGTTATACAATGATGTGAGTCTTTTTTTTTTTTTGTGTTTTTATGTCTGAAGACACTTTTACTACCTATTCGAAATAATGATCCAAATTTCACGAATAGCATAATATGTTTCCGGTTGGAGAGTGGATGTAGTTTGTACTTTATTTAGAATCTAAATAAAAAATGATCTAAATATTAGATCATTTTTTGAATTTATAAAATTTGAACTATGCGATAGAAAAAACGGCAATTTTAATAAAAACTGAAATTTCGATGTATTCGATTTCAATATTACACGATAACTCATACAATTTTAAAGTAAAAGACATGAAAATTTTTTTGGGTGTTCACATAGATACTACTTATATGACAACATTTTAGAACCGTTACGTTAATTTTTAATATTTTATACAAAATATAGGAATTTGAATATTTCGTAAAATTCTCGTATTAATGTATATAATGTTTGATAAATTTGACAGTTTTCTTTTTAAGGGCTGAACATTTTACTGAAGTATACTCACATAAAACTTAACATTATATATATATATATCCAAATATTAGAAAAATCCCTAAACTCAATTTTTTTATGGCCGTTTAATATAATATTTATAGTTTAAACGAAAATTTTGGAATCTATACAAGTATTCTTATTATTTCTCAATACCTACTTTTAAAATAAAAATTAATATAAAAGCCAAAAAATTTGGAAAATTTTTGAAAATATTATTGAGTCATACTGACAATATATATCGTAAATTATTTCTAAAATATTAGGAAAACCTCAAGACTCATTTTTTTTATAGATGTTTAAAGTTCAAATTTCAGTAAAATCAATATTTAAAGTCATAGGCTTAGCCAGACTTCTTGTTTAGGGTATGCAAGATTATTTTTTTTAGAAATGAATACAAGTTTAAATTTAGCTAATTATTTAACTGATTTAATACATTGTTATAAGTTAGGTCTTAGATAGATATTAAACTAATTTTAAATTAATTAAATAAAATAACAGCATGTATATCTAATTTAGGTACTACCAAGTTTTATTATAAATTACATATTAATTATTATAAAGTTAATCTTTTTTATAATCAACTTTATTTTTGAAGTCATCTATAACAGCATCAATAACAACATGTACTGCGATTTGTTGTTCAATTGTTATAAGCTTTAGACTATTTAATCGTTCTTGCACCATTGACGTTCTTAATTTTGATTTAACTTGAGTTAATTTAGAAAAAGATCTCTCACATTTACAGTTGGTTACTGGGATAACTGAGAATTTTTTCAAAACAATATTAAAATTACTAAATAATAAATTTCTGTTTAACACGTTTAACCATTGTAACCACATATGTAGGATAGATGTGCTTGATTTAGTTAACTTTTTAGGTGTTGTATTATCTTTTTTTTTAAATTCGAATTTCACTAACAAATTCATCATAATTACACTTAAAATGATTAGATAACATATTCAAATCTGTGTTAGTAATATCCTTAGATGTCAGAATTGTCTTAAACTTAATAAAATATAAGTTAATAGTTTTAACACTAATAAATAATAATATTATGACAGACCGGGGGACAGGTGACGGGAATATTATCTACAATACACCGAAAATAGCAATGATTTCGATATTTAAATATTTATAACTTATTATATTATAGATAAGGCTATACAGAAAGTATCAGAAATTCAGAAGTTAAAATTAACTAACAAAATATTAGTCACAATTATTGGTTAATAATAATGCGAATTTGGTGCATCGTGCATTGTCTACATACACTCGGTATAATCTGTATAAGAGTTCTGGAGTTCATATAAAAACACGTGGCACGTCAATCCGCCGCACATTTTTAGATAGCCAGATTTTCAATAATATTAATTTATATATAATTACAAAAATATACAATTTATAAAGTGCGCGTACACGATAACATTTGCGATATACGGAAAATCGGTAAATTTCCTTCCAACGTAGTATTGGCGTATTATACTTGTTATTAATTTATTTGACATTTATATATATTTTTTTTTTATTAATTATATAAGTAAGCCAAGGTTTTAGCGATATTTTGTATTTTTCTTGAGCGTTTAGGGTATGCAGTGGCATACCCTGCGGCCCCCCTGGCTACGCCTATGTTTAAAGTATTTATATGGATTTTTCTTATTATATTACAATATTTTACAATAATGATAAATAAAATTGACAAAAATTGTTTAAAAATTTTGAAAATTTTATTGAAGCTTAAATGTATTTTACTTAACTCAGTTCCAATTAATTATGAATTATTACACACATATTTTTGTTTTTTTTATAGCTGTTTAATATATAAAAAAACATGCAAAGGGATACTGGTGTGGAAAGGATACAGATGTAAAGAGCATAGTGTTGAATTTTGTTTAACATTTGGATGCCATGATAAATCATTACATTCGAAAAACGATTCTGAGTGAAGTACTGTCAGATTTGAATATTTAGGTTACTCATTTAGGTGTTTAAATTATTTATATTAAACGTAGAGAATAATATATGTATAATTTTAATCGGTACATATTATATTATTTTCTGATGAACTTCACTGAAAATCGTTTTTCGAATGAAATGATTTATCACTGCATTCAAATGTTAATCAAAATTCAACTTTATTCCATTTACGCTTGTACCCTTCCACACCAGTACCCTACCCTTACTTATTTTAGATGCTTTTTGATAAAACTTAATTTATTATTGTTGCGCCAAAGGAGGTCTTTAGTTCTTTACAAGCGCTTACCCGTTACCCCCAATGACTCGCACGAAAGGGAAAATAGAATTTAATTTTACGAAATATTCAAAGTCCTATATTTTGTAGAATAATTAACGTAACGGTTTCAAAATTTTACCACATAGGTATATATAATACCTATGTGAATATCCAATAAATTTTTCAAGCTGCTGTAATCGCTCAAAAATAATATTAGAAATATAAATATATAATAACTTTTCAACATAAAACTTTGATTATTATAAAATGAGTTATGAGATAAGGTAAGAGTAAGAGTAATATTTATCTCCTAGTGACTTTTTAATACTTTACTATTGCTCAAACAAATAGTTAAATTTAAATATAAGTGTTAAAAACAAATTTATTAAAATTTTAAAATTAAAAATAATTCCTTATATCTAATGTTGAGTAAAAGTACCTATAATATAATTTGTATTGTATGTTATAATATTTCTTATATCCTTATAGGAATTAAATAGGTATATTTTAAAATTAACGTAAAAAAAACAAAAAAAATATTCAAACGTAATGAAGTGAATATTATAAATATTTTTTATTGCATAAATATATTTATTTTACAGAATTACGCAATTGCTCCACAGAAACAGCAAAAAATAAGGCGAGAGAAAAGAAATTTTGAAAATTCAATTATAAAAAAAAATAGTAATCCTGCGCCAAAATTTGGAGCTTACAAAAATAATATATTTATTCAAAGTAAAGAAGGGTCAATGTTTAACGATGCTCAACGATATAAACTAGGCAATATTGTAAACAAATTAGGAAACCCATTATCCAAGGCTAAAAACGATTATTATGAATTTGAAAATAAAAAAAGCTTACAAAACAAATCAATAGAAAATAATCAAAATATACATAGTATGAATAGTAATGAAGAAGAGATTGAATCAATAGGATTAATATCATCAGAACAAAGTTACACAGAAACGAAAATATTCGACACTAAAGAAGAAAATAAAAAATTTTTAAAAAGAAATAACGATAAATCAACAAAAAGCACAAATCGTCATTTAGATAGCATACAAAAATCAAAAATAAAACATAACCCCGACGAATACATTAAAAAATCAAGTATAATACCCGATATGACAAGTGATAAAGAAATAAAACAATATAATAAAAAATTAACATCATTATTGCCAGATAACAATTTATATAAAACTAGCTTCCAATTATCACCTCAACCAAATATTCTTCAGGATGACAAGAGAATAGATTATTCTCAAATTCGGTCATTGAACAAAACACCTAAAGAGTCGAGAGAATCAATAAAAAAAGTATATCCAACTAAAAACATGTTAAATGATAGAGAGAAAGTAAACGAAGATAAAACTAAAAAAGAAACAATTAATACAGTGACAGCATTAAAACAAAATAAACATAATTATTATGATGAAAATTTCATAAATTATATAGATTTAAACAAAGAAATAAAAAATACGAGTAAAAAAGATAAAAGTTTCGAAAATATGAATAACTTAAATGAAAACTTTGCATATAAAGACGATAAACAAAGAATAAATATTTCAAATATATATTATGAAAATAAATCAGATGTATTAACATCCATATTCGATGAAAGTAACGAAGGATTAAACGACATATCAGACACATATTCAAAAAATTCTGAACATCTCTATTACAAAGATTTCGACAAAGAAAAATTAAAAGAAATCATTAATACCATGAATGCATCAAGAGAATGGAAAGAAAAAAAATTAACAGAGATGCAAGCGAAAAATAATGACAATTATCCGGATATAATGCAACAAAATAGACACAAAATTGTTAAATCACGAGATCGAAGGTATCCAGAAAAGGAGAAAACAATTGATACCACAGTAATACAGCCATCGAACATGAAAATTACTTCATTGCTACCTAACGCAAATTTTTATGAAAAACCAGAATTAATCAGTGTAGTACAATCATCTCAACAACA
>JAIUCT010000001.1:25167498-25251532 GCA_021307375.1 Tetraneura akinire | reverse complement strand
AATGATAAAATGTTAACTGTAAAATCAAAAAAGAAGAAACCGATATCGTCTTCATATTCTAGTAATGAAGATGTAAGTTATGATTATGAACCTTCCAATAAATCTTCTCATTCTGTTAATGAATTAAAAATTATACGTAAACTAAAAAATCCCAAAAAAATCAGAAAATCTAGAAAAAATATACCATCGAATAGACATGTAAAACTAAAACAAAATTCATTAAAACAACCAAGAAAATCATCAAAAAAACGAAGAAAAAAAACAATATATAAAGAAAAATTAATTGATGATAATTTAAGTATTGATGATAATTCAAGTACTGAAGATAATTCAATTACTGATGATAGTGCAAGTACTGAAGATACAATTAATACCATAGAAGATGATTATATTGTACACAATGTTAATGTTAATAAAAAGAAAAAGAAAAAGAATAATAAAATTAAACTATTAAAACAGAAACCTAGAAATAAAACAATTATAAATCATAAAATAAATACTATTGAAGAAAATAATCCTGAAATAATAAATTATAATAATCCGCAAACAGTAAGATTTATTAAAGAATTTTTATATAATATAATTTTTTTAAATAATAAAAATTTAATTATGTATGATTTTCAGAGCCAAAAATACAAATATATTACATTTATTCCACAGTATAGATATAATATATTTAATCCATTTTCCAAGCTTTTCAATTAGAACATTTTAATATTTAAGACAACCAACGCCATTATAATAGTTCTATAGAAACCGTTTTTAAAACACAGGTAATACATTTCTCATTAAGTAATGTATAATATTAAGAATTTTAAAATAGTAAGATATTAGATAATTTTTACTCAAAATTAGATTATAACAAATAATATTCATATAATAATTTTACTTGAAGTCTTTATGTTTTTATTTTAAAAATGATATCTAATAATTTTATAAAAAAAGGAAGCGGAATATCTAAATTAGAATATAAATATTATTTACATAATAATGAAAATTAGAGCTGGCGGTATATTCGGTACCTATACCGGTGAGTCATCGGTATTAGTAATTACCATATTTGAAAAATATCCGAATTTTTCCTACCGACATATCGATAACTATCGACATTATTGATATAATATTAAGAAAATTGAATTTAAATAATTTGAATGATTTATATTCATAGGTATTATTTTAATCGTTTAAAAAGATTAAGTAATAATAATTACGAATTAAGATACATCTTAATATTTTATCTTATTATTTATAATATATTTTATATATTTTTATTTCAAATTTTGTTCTTTTGATGAATTATAATTGAGAAATAATAAGAAAAATACTTGTGTGGTTTCTAAGATTTTCGATTAAAAACTAAAAATATCTACTTTAAACAGCTATAAAAAAAAAAATTGATAGGTAGGTACTTATTGGGATTTCTCTAATATTTTGATATCATGTTAAGTAATTTATGTGACTATACTTCAGTAAAATTTTCAGACCTTAAACTCAAAACTACCAATTTTATCAAACATTATATACATAAACACAAGTATTTTATGAAATATTAAAAGTTCTATTTATGTGGAAAAATTAACGTAACGATTCCAAAATTTTATTACATATAATATAGATATAGTACATATGTGAACACTTAATACAATTTTTAAGTTTTTAAGTTTTAATTTTGCCTGAGTTATCGTGAAATATTAAAATTGAATTCGTTGAAATTACGGTTTTCGTAAAAAATGCCGATTTTAATCAATTTTGGTTGATTTTTCTATCGCATAGTGTCATCTATTGACTAATTGACTATTCTATTTCTATCGATCATTCTATCGCAGTGTAATAAAAATTCGAAAAATAACTTGAATAATGTACCATCTACACTCATTTTCCAACCGAAAATTTTCATATATTCATGAAAATCTGAGCATTATTTCGAGTAGAAAGAGTGTCTACACACATAAAAATACAAAATTAAAAAAAAACACAAATCATTGTAGAACCAATAAATTTTATTAAGTGAACACTGTACAGATGTAGATATTATGATTGTGGAAAGATATTGTGTTATATTATAATATTAAGATTTGAAAGCAATGTTAAATCCATGGGCGCAACTATGGGGTAGAGAGGGGTAGCGGTTGCTATCCCAAACATTTTTACCGGGTCGTGAGAATATTATTTCGTTACTCCAAAGTATTTAAAATGATTTATGTCAAATTTTCGTACATTACGATTATAATCACTTTAAACACTTTAAAATAATGTATAACTTGTTTTTTATATTTTTTAAAAAAAAATATGTTTTTGTTATATGTAGTTTGTTATTATTTTTTTTATTGATGAGTATAGTTTATTTAATTATTAATAATAATTAATAAAAAGCTCAATTGTTTTAAAAAAATACTACACTTATTATATTTATTATGTTTTATTATATGTCACCATATTATGTTTCATTTGAAAGTAAGATTTAAATTTAAATTAATCTATTTTTATAATTATCTATTAATTTTATTATTATATTTATTTATAATTATAAGTATGCTGTATGCCACTATATAATATAAAGGAATATGTTTAATTTTTAATCATTTTTGTAATATTTAACTTCAAAGCATAAATACTTAACTACAAGAGTAAATGTTTTATTATGTTTACTTTAAATTCATATAGGTATCCTGTAAAGATAGGTTTTAAATACCATCTATAATTAGAATCATTTATCTTGGTAAGATGGTAATAGGTCTTTTAAAATTTTAACACTCGCTACCCCGAATGTCGGTGTTTCCGAATTGCGTGCCAAAACCATTATTAAGGTTGAATTGCGTACAAGAGTTTCTTGTGACAGAACCTAGTTGCGTGCACGAGTTTTTCGTGACAGAATCTAGTTGCGTGCGTAGTTTTCCCGCGACAGGACTGAGTAGTCGAGTACATGTACAGTAGATCATACTAATCGATATATACTTATAAAATATAAACTATAGTAATCGGTCGTCGGTTCAAATTTTTATACGTGCAATTCAAAATGACTCTAAGGCTAGGTTCACATGGACGCGCGTATACGCGCGTTAGACCGCAACAAAACGCGCGTTCATCGTTCAGATGGCTGCGTGTCACGCGCGTTGTACGAGAATGTTCTAGTCAAAAACTATATTTAAAATGATATAGTACAGTTCAGAGGTTCAGACTGTCGTCGAGTATGGATGAGATCGATGCTGTGTGTTTGTGGGCTATCCACCGAAGGATAAGAAGACGAAGACAAAAAGAAGAAAGAAAATATTGGGTCCATCCAATTTTAAAAACTAGACTTTCTTCAAGTCAATATATTACCTTATACCCGAAACTTAGGGATCATGACGAAAATTTTTTCAATTATTTTCGAATGTATAATTGTATATAAATAATATAATAAATTAATAACACATAAAATAATTAAAATATTTTTTATAATAAGTAATTGCACAATAAATCGCTGTTTCGTTGTCGAAACGTGCGTGTCAACTGAACGGTCCGATAATAATATATGGAATTTCAATACGCGGAGTCACGCGCGTGTACGCGCGAAAATAGAAACTTGCGTCATTATCGCGATCGACGCGCGTATACTCGCGTGAACGCGCGCTATGTGAACGATGTGCAGGAATACTGATTATCTAAATACGCGCGTTTGTCTAACGCGCGTATACGCGCGTCCATGTGAACCTAGCCTAAAAATATTCGCACGTAATTCAGTCCTGTTTTGAAAAAACTCCGCACGCAATTCGGACATGTTTTGAAAAATAAGCGCACGCAATTCGGACGTGTTTGGAAAAATACGCGCACGCAATTCGGTTCACAATGAACATTGCTCTTCTTTTTGGCACGCAATTCGGATGCAGCCAATATAATATTATAATAAACTTATACAATTATTTAATATTTAAATTTTTGCCTCTTTTTCTGTTCTAGGTTTTATTCAAGTACCTATTAAAAAGCAATGGGTGCCAAACTTATAAAGTCGAAATTATTTTTATCAACAAATTGCTTACATGCAAACATCAGTTATAAAAAAATTTAATTAGGTACCTACCTATATTAATAAAATAGGTATATTTTAATTGTTATAATTATCGCTGAATTCGAATATTTTATTTAAGTTGTTATCTTATTATTTATTATACCTAATTAAAAGTTATATAATATTATTTATTAATTACAATATTTTTAAGTTTTTAACATGTTATATTAACTATTATAAGCAAGAATCATTATTATACGCGTTTATTGTTTATATACTTAATAATTAAAATAAAATATAATGTGATCTTAAGTTGAGGTTTAATTTTCAATTTTTTTTACATATTTTATACTAATGTAATAATATATAAATTTTCATATAGATATCTAAGAACAATTCTGTTTTCACTAACATTTTTTTTTCACAATAGTCACGAACAAGGGCTTTTTTAAAGGGGGAGGTCCAAAGAGGAACATACTCCCCCAGCTATTTCAGCCAATGTTCGTATTAATATATTATATATTTTATAAATATTTTATATATAATAAATACATACATACCTACATACGTATATATTATATGTGTGTATATAACTTTTGAAGTATTGTTGCCCCCTCCCCGGCTAATATTAATGCAGGCTTCATGGTCACGAATTTGTTTAGATTTAGACATTGTTTGTATAATATACAAATAAATTATATATTGTTTGTATATGCGTTGACATACATTATATAGTTCACATTTTATACAGTAAAATACAGTACTATGCGAGTATTTTTTTTATTTTTTTTTTTTTATTGATATAAAAGTCACTAAGTATGTACGATGTACCTAGGTAGAATTAGACTGGACAATCAATTTCCGTATCCCAATAGAATGATTAATATGCAGTTAAAATTTTAAATAAAATTATTGTATTTTTTACTTGCGCACTTCAGTGAAAATTGAAAACTCAATAAAAAAAAATTTCCCTAACGTCCTAACGATATTATTAATTAAATATATAAGATATCATTATAATTATTGCTATCTGGATACAGGTATACGTTTTACGCATGTTGCCGTTATTTACCAAACCACAAATAGTCGCTCCACATCCTGCGAGTAGGTAGGTATTCATAATACATTTAATACTCCTTTAGGTTTTGACTAGTTTGAGTTTTTTCGTTGTTATTTAATTATCAAAAGTGATAATTAATTTAAAAAAAAAAATCACTGATGTTACCTGTCCATACTTTTATTACGACAGTTGCAACATAACATAACAAAACCCCCGACAAATAGACCTAATAACGCCATGTAATAATATTTTGTCAACGGCCTCGACGTCGATGGTGACGACATAGTTGCTGCCACCGTAGTAGCCGGCGGCGTTTGGAACGAACGGCTGCCGGTGAACGTTTGTCGGCCGTCCGCGGCGTTGGCCGCCACTCGAATACCGTAAGTTTTGCCACCAGCCAATTTCACGACTGTAACATGTATACGTAAAAACTAAAAACAAATAAAAATTAATATCATACGCCAATAATAATTAAACGACCGTGTCAAAATTACGAGTACCTATACGAGTATACCTGGTAAATGGTGATATCGTTATTTATAAATAAATACACGTCGTGGTCGTACTGTCGTAGGTATATTCAGGTGGAAGAAGTCAAGGAAGGAATATGCATTGGCCAACATTAAAATTGACCTAACAGGGGTAGATATATGAAATTCTTAGGTATTATACTCGTATTTCAATATTTTACAATAATATTAAATAAAATTGGCAAAAAATTTTGAAAATTTTATTGAGACTAATACATATTATTTAACTCAGTTCTAAATATTTAAAGTATTTATATGGATTTTTCTTATTATTTCTCAATAATTTACAACAATGTTAAATAAAATTGACAAAAAATTTTGAAAATTTTATTGAAGCTCAAATACTATTTATTTAATTCAGTTCCAATTAATTGTGAATTATAACATTTGCAATTTTTTTTTTTTTTTTTTTTTTTTAGCAGTTTAAAGGATAAAAAGAAGAGTTGATACTGCTGTAAAAAGGATACAAGTTTAAAGAGGAAAGTGTTGAATTTTGATTAAAATTTAAATGCAATAATAAATCATTATATTCGAAAAACGATTCTGAGCGAAATACTATCAGATTTGAGTGTTTATGCGACTCATTTAGGGGTTTTATGACAATTTATTTATATTGAACGTAAAGACCGATAAATGTAAAAATTTTAATCGGTACATATATTATCTAAAGAACTTCGCTCAGAATCGTTTTTCGAATGTAATGATTTATCATTTCATTCAAATTGTATTCAAAATTCAATACTATAATCTTTACTTTACACCGGTAACCCTTCCACACCAGTATCCTTTCTCTTGCTTTTTACTTAATCTGTTATGATCTATTTTCTAATAGAATGACCAAAAATATAATCTATCAATTTTCCTCTGTTTACATAAGTTGTAAAATTTGAATTACTGTATTCATGATAAAAATTATTTTTTATTAATAAATAAATACAATCCAAACAAACTATATTGTTTAGTATACCTTCAACAATATATCATTATATCCTCATATATAATCTAAAATGTCATTGACATAATATCCTAAAATAATATTATCTAATTGATATAAATATCTTTCCAGTTTACTCTCATCGTTCAACTAAATTACGTTATTCTAAGCATATTACGGGACTATAATTTTCCCTTCCCGGAGTTCTAACATTTGCCATTTTCAACAGAAATATTTTGGGTGAATAATAACTGTCCTTGAATATTTTTAAATTGAACTGAATTAGGATTATTATTAGAACCATCCCTACTTCTTACACAATAAAAAAAATGATCTAAGGTAGTTCTAAAGGTACTCTTCATAGTTATAATAAAGCCAATAGAATACATTTTTCTACCACTCAATAATATCGGTATTTCATTTATTTTTAAACTTTTTAAATAATTACCTAATTGTTTCATCAAAAACTAATTTAATAGTATTATTGTTAAAGTATTTGTGGATAATATATTTATTTAAATGATTTAATAGTATTAATGTTTCGATATATATAAAACTAATATACCTATATTAAATAATTATTTATTTTAATTAATTGGCGGTCCGTTTTTAAGGAGTTGTGAATAGGCATTTTATACGCGCGTTTGTATGAGCTTTGTAAGTGTATGTGTAATAAATGAATATTGGTGTGCGTGTCTCACGCGCATGAACAAGTCAACGATGTTGTATCACATTATTATTTCGTGCCTTTAAAGACCAAAAAGCCTGATAAAATTACACATATTTAGAATACTTTGATTTAATTTCTGAAAACATATTATTACAATTATTTATATTCTCAGTAGAGAACAAAACGTTGGAAATATTATTCTCATTTTAAGTATTGTTATTACTAGGCAGAGATTTAAAAATTTGATAATTTTAAAGATTTTCATTGTTAATTTTTTTTAAGTTTATGGTAAAAAGTCAAAATTTAATTTCCAACGTTTAGTAGTAAAATACTATACGAATTTAAAATTATTTTCAGAATTAAATTACGAATACTCTAAGTATTTGAAATTTTGTCAGACTTTATGGTATAAATCGAAGAAAAAACAGACCACCACAAATCCCCTTAATTAATTAATTTTAAATATTTAATAATGTATAATTATTATTAGAAAGCTTTACCCTTAAGTTATTATATTTAATTAAAGTTGTAACTATATTTTATCATTTTTATTAAATTAAAAAAAGGCCACGTGCCTATATACATAAAAAAATAACACATTTATTGCAAATAATAATATTAAAAAAGCCTATGCCGAGAACAAGGCGACTGATTTTGAAAAAAAGACGAAGTGTGAGGTGTCCACCCTCTGATTGCATAGTAGAAATATAAATTAAAGTTTACGATACTAGTAACGCGCTCCTACGGAATTCTTTGATAACGTCATCGGTCAATCCCTTAAACAAATATGTTTAATTACATGATGTACCCACCGATTATCAAAGAGAATACAATGTGATTAAAAACATGTGGTTAAAATACATAATTATGTATTTCTCTATGGCTAAATATATATTATTTACACAGATTATTTTAGGTTAAATTTTACCATTTTAACTTTACTATTAATATAGTGAATTCAAAATTATATAGTGACTCGTCACGTGTTTTGTCTTATGTCCCGTTTTTTGTTTTATTACTTTAGTTTAATTGTATTTGGAATTTTTTCTTTATGGTCCATGATAACTTATAACTGGTAAGTGTTTACAAATTACTCTTACATAAATCTTTTGCTTTATACTTTTATTTATTTATTATTATACGCAATATATTCATATTAAAACATAATTTACACCAATTTAAGTACTTTTTTGCTTGTATTTTTTCTAATAATATAATTTTTTATAATAGGTTTGGTTTATATAATACAATTAAATAAAACTTTTTAGATTTAAATAATGTTATTCATTTTAACTAAATAATAAGTAGGTAAACTAAATGCCTACAAATCCATTTAATGCTTATTTAAAATAAACCAAAATACAATAATGGCCACTTGGGGTATTATTATATATAGGTTATGTTTGGTTTATGAATAGACAATACAGGAATCGTTTGATAATTAAAAGTATTTTAAAGTTTTCCAATATTAGTGTCTTTAAAAAATAAAATATGAATACTTTTGCATAAATAAATAAATTATAAAATAAGATTATAAATGGTGATCTGCTGAGGAGAGGGGAGTAGGGGCGCTTCCAAATTAGTGCCCCTGGGCTCCAAAATGCTTAACACGGCTCTTTGCATATGTCAATACTTCTTGTTTACAATCTTTGTAAGGACAAATTATCCTAGTAGTTTGAGGCGTTTGAATTTTATGTATATCTTTTAAATGTTTAGATAAAGAAATGTCATTTAAAATTTTTTTATTACAATATATACATGATACATTTTTTGCCTTGGCCGGTAACAGCTCGATATTGTGTTTCTTACGACAATGTGCATATAAATTTTTCTTTGCTGTAAATGTTGTATCACACTCGGAACACTTTATTTGTATCGACTCCATACTTAAAAAGTTATAACTGATGTAAGATATTAGTAATTACTTAATCAGTTTAATAAAGATCAAATTAATCGGATCGGAATAAAAACAGTTTCAAATAAAATTTGATTTAGGCGCACAACTAAATATGATATGATAACAGAATAACATTGTGTATACGCGCGCAACCTTCGCAGCAGTTTGTGACTGCGCTCGTGTTTTCTGTATCGAATCTATCTCTCCAGTATTCTTATCTATCGATACCGTATCGCCTATACCGATTTATATTTGTAAAATCAAAATGTATATTTCTTCTATTATGTGCTATAATAGTGGTAAAAGGTTATGGTAGTTTTCAGTTACATAAAATTGTAAATTTACACCGTGTTGTAGGTTGTATACAGTTGTATAATGCTTATCTACGGTAATCGTAAATTAAATTAAATTAACCATTTGGTTTTGGCATTTACATTTCACCGTAACAATTTTGAATTTATTAATGTTTAATAATGATTGGTTAATAGTTAATGTACTAGTTATTTTATTGTAGTGTTATACAATTGGAATATAAGTAAACGTTATTACTTATTCGTTTTTGAATTAATATTTATGACTTCAAATTTCGATCACAGGTATCCAAATCACCATTATATTAAAATAATATAATCTTTAATATCTAGGTACTTAGATTGTTGAAATTTTAAATTGCACAAGTATTCTTTTATAATAATATAAATACTCACATAATACCTATTATGTTAGGTACTGTATAATAGTATGAGTTTTACTCCACCTACGAGTATACTTAATATTAATTACTTATTAAATGTACAATCTAAGTGCTGTATATGAATAAAGTATTATGTGATCAATCGTTGTTAGTCTAGGTTAAATTTATAAAGTATATGCGTTTCAAATCCTCAAAATAATATGTTTTTATGCTTCAAAATTTATGCATTTTTTAAATGCATAAATATTATTCTATTGTGGGGTAATAGGTATATGATGTTTTGTTAAAATATATTAAATACCAAAAACAAACAAAAGTAACAATTTATACCTAAATATTTTAAGATAGTTAATTGCAATCATTAAAAAATTACGTACTTTTAAAATAAACTTGCTAGTTGGTGATGTACTGATTTGTAATGTATAGTTATATTTCACTTATTACTTTTATAATTAGGTTGATGTACTCAAACAAAAAAAAAATTAATTAATTAATTTTATACTTAATATAATAAAAGTAATATTCAACATTATGAGCTGTAAATAATTATTATATTATTGTATTATTGTAGCATATAATAACATATCTAAAATTTAGTTTTATAAATTCAATAAATTTAAATTAATGACTCATAATAATTAGTAATATTGGATGCCATTATTTTTGTCCAGGAGGTAAAAAATAATAAAAGCAGCATTTTTTTTTTGCATTTTTCTTAACCGTTACAATTTTTTGTGCAATTTTCAAATAAAACCTCAATGTATTTCTAAAACATGATTTTGTACAAAATATCCTTGAAATGCTCTAAAAATTTTGTATATTATCAATTGATAGGATAATAAATTGTCGAGAGATCTTGCCCAATATTGGAGTTGCATACACTCAGTAAAAACAAAAATCTGGTCTCTAGTTATAAAACTCGGTTCACACTAGTTGGGTAGTAATGGAACAACCCAAGACACATTCTATTAAAAATTGGACAGAATGGAAAAATATTTCCTACCTTAAACTACACGCCACATCTTTTCTAGTATAGTAGTATGCCATTATATTTTTTTCATTATGGTACTTCTATTTTGTGATATTATTTTACTATAGGATTCTTTAAAATCAATAATAATTCATTTTATAATGCACTTTTTTCTTTAGCATGTGTTCATAATTATTTAAAAAAATTTCCTTTTCCAATGAAAAACATTGAGCATTAATATATTGTAGTATTCATATATATAATTATTGAATACCTATATTTAGGTTTTGCTGGATAATTTTATAATCATACAAAAGACCAACAAAATATTTAAAAAATCAAATGTTTCATCTGTACATTGAAGTTTGTATCAGTATGATTATTGCATAACTATATTATAAGTGCAATATTTTATTGCGTTATACTAGTGTGAATCAGGCCAAATAGTTTAGTTTATACTTTATACTTTCCTAATAAGACATATATTTATACAGAAAAAATAGACATTAGTTAATTATTAGTGAATGTAACTAATAGCTATTTTTTAAATGTTCTACAAATTTAAAAAAAAAAAAATTAACACACATATAGATTGGGGTATATAAATTTATTTTATATACAGATAAAATATAGTAGGTACTGTAACTGTAACAATTTAAAAACTTATTTAAAAACAAACTATTTTCAAGAAAATAATTAGATTAAATATAAGTAAATTATTTGTTAGATTTTTGATGAAAAATGAATAATTTTACATTTTATTTATATTGTTTTTAGAATTTGCTTCCTCAAAAATTTAAAAAAAACCACAAAAAATTTCATTTAGTTAATTATTAAAATAGAAAGAAAAAAAAGGTAGGTATGTTCAATGTATAAGATTTCAAATATTTAATAATAAATTAATAACATAAAATTAAATATCATTTTATTAACTATTATTGTTTTTTTTTCTGTTTAATAGTGTAAATTTATTACAAATTTTAATGTGTTCAAATAAAAGAATTACTTGACAAAATATGGAAATGAGTGTATCAAGTGATATTGAAAATGCACTTATATTAAGAAAATTTAATGAAACTCATATTGAACACACATGGTCACCTTTTGAATCTGATGGGCCTTCTCATATACCAATTTTTAAAGTATATTTACATCTGTATGACACTTATTTTGAAGGTTATGGATCTTCAAAAAAAAAAGCTAAAATAAATGCTATACAAAAATTTAATCAAGCTTATTATAATATTAATAATTCCTTAGAATCCATTGATAATATACCAAAATGTAACAAAAGGAAACATCCTGAGACTGATAATGAAAATACACCAACGAAAAAGTTAATTGTAACTAATAATCCTATATGTACACAAATTTCAGGTATATCCATATTGCATGAAATTTTTCCACCAGAAAGTATAGTATTTGAGTATGAACAATCTAATAAAAATGGATTATTAGACAAAGTTATTGTTATTGTTTCTGGAAATAAGTATGTGGGTTATGGGCAAAATAAAAAAGAAGCTAAAGAAATAGCATGCCGTAATGCATTAAAAACTTTATATGAAAAACAGTTAATAAATGATAAGTTCAAAGACCAAATAGATATATTTCAGACTAATTATGAAGACAGTAAAATTATTGATAATTTTGCCAACATTACAAATAAAGTGTATCAAGAGTTACAATTTGAAAATATAAAGAATAAAGAATATTCAGTTATCGCTAGTATTATTAAAGTAATTTAATTTTTAGTCATTTTTTTATATCCATTAATTTTTTGTTTATTTATAGGTAACAAAAAATGATGTAAATTCTGCAGAAGTTATTTGCTTATCAACTGGTACAAAGTGTTTAAGTGGTAACAGTTTAAGTCTTAGTGGAGAATCATTACATGATTGTCATGCAGAGATATTAAGTAGAAGATGTTTAGTAAAATATTTCTATAAACAACTTATAAAATATGTCAAAAATGAACCTTCAATATTCATTGGTGATAAAAATAAAAATCAATTCAAATTATCTCAAGATATTTCATTTCATCTTTATATTAATACTGCTCCTTGTGGTGAAGCAAGGATTTTTAGCTTTAACGATAATGAAAAACATCTCAATCGTTTAAATCGTGGCCTACTCCGATCAAAAATTGAAAATGGTGCAGGTACTGTTTTAGTATTTGGTAGAGAAATACAAACATTTGATGGGATTGCCCAGGGTGAACGTCTAATTACTATGTCATGTTCAGACAAATTAACACGTTGGAATATTCTTGGACTTCAAGGAAATTTACTATCCAATTTTGTTGAACCGATCTATTTAGAATCAATATCAATTGGCAGTGTCTTTAATTTAGTTCATATGAAACGTACAATGTATGGTCGCATTGAAGAAACTATTTGTTCCTTACCACAAAATTATAAGTGAGTAATAGTTTTTTAAATTAAGAATTGTCAAATGATAATCATTGAAAACATTATCTTATAGATTCTGAAAGAATCAAATGTTTACAATAATGTGTGTCTCTTTTAAGATGGTTTGATTACCATAAATAGGATATGTTTTCAGTGGAGAATTTCATCTAGTTGGTATTTTATTTAATGTTATTTATCTAATTTTCTAATCGTTTTCTTTTAAAGTATGAAAAAATATTTAAAGTCATGAAAACTTAATATTTAAAATATAAATGATAAAGATATAAAAATTATATTTTACATAATTGTTAAAATTTTAAAGTTTTCACTAATGTCTAAATTAGGTAATAATTTATTTAAGGTTTTAATATTTCAAAATAATAATTATTTATTTATTATCAATATATATGATTTAATATAATTTAAAATCCTTCTTAAATCCCTATGATTTATCATTGCATTCAAATCTTATTATAATGCATCATTATCTTGTCTACCGGTTTATTCTGTCATTTTTATCGTTGCTGTTTAATTAGATATAAAAATTAAAACAAATGTATATAATGGTATGAACCAAAAGTCATTTATGGATACATTAGCATTAGGGGCAATGTAAAATGTGGTGTGAAATATATAAAATATGACTATATTATACTTTATTGATAAAAGTAGAATTTCAATGTTTTGTTATGATAATTTTCTCTCTTTATTTAAAAGTATAATAAATAATTTTAACTTATTAGGTACTTTCTATCATTTAAAATATTTAAATCATTTAATACAATAAGAACGAATTATAAATAAATAAAAAATTATTTATCATATACTATTCCAGTTATGTAGCCAAAAAGGCTTGGTTAAAGGTAAGAGTTGTAACCTCCCTCTCCAAAATTATTCTGCAATTATTATTTTTTAACTGTGGATATTATATTACCATAACTTTTATAACTGTATTATGTTTTAAATTGTAAATACCTTGGTTTTTATTTCTATTCATAATAAAAATGAGAATAAATGTATTTTGGAAAATTGTCAACTGTGATATGGGTTAGAATATTTGATTTAAAGAATGATTTATGATTACATTAATAATTATGATATCTGATATTGTGTCAATACTGCAAAATATACTAAAAGAAGTAAGAAATAGGTTTAACAGATAAAAATATAATAATACTATTATAATAAATAATAATACTTGTTAATCACACATGACACATATTGTTAATCTATTTTACAAGTAATATAGGTACTAATATTTAAATTTTCATCTAATCATAATAATTATAAACAATGTTCTTTTTATGTGCTAAGGCTTACCAAATAAAAGTTACTCAATAACATTTTTGAGTCTCCATATCTCTACATTTCTAAAATTACTATATAATAGGTAAAATAAAAAATTGTAAAAAATAATGTTCCTCAAATTTTACAGTTTTTATTTTTCCAAAATAAATGACTTTAATATTATAGTATCAACTAATTACAATTCATCAAAAGCATACCTTATTTATGGTAATGGGATCATTATTTATGCAATACATTCTTCACTTCATTTAGAATCTAAAATTTAAATTTAATTTTTAATATGATACTTAAATATTGTTTCTTCCTTCTCTTAGCATTTGAATACTATATCTTATTTTATTATCTATTTTATTTTCAGATTAAATAAACCTCAACTTCGTGGTTATAGTATACTTCCTCGTAGAAATACGGCACAAACACATCACTGTATCAATTGGATTGTAAACGAAGGAGTGGAAATTGTTAATGGTAGGAATGGTAGAAAAATTGATACTAAATTATCAAGATTATGTAAAAGTGAATTAGCTAAAGATTATTTAAATTTGTGTCGTATCACAAATAGTTTATCAACTTTTACTAATAATGAAACTCAGTTATATTATGACGTATTAAAAAGTATAAATACAAATTATATTACTGCTAAAGAATCATTAATGTTGGCATTTAAATTGAACAATTTTGGAACATGGGTACAAAAACCCGAAGAAATGAAAACTTTTGAATTAAAACTTTAATATGACTTACGTAGAATAAAGACTCCATTATTTCCTTATTTAATTTGTATATTAATTTAATATATAATTATTTAATTTTAACATTTTATGTTATAACATGTAATATATAAATTGAAAAGATAAATATGTTACTAATAAGTTTTTACATTTATGCTTATTGAATTGTATTTAATAAAAACTTATTAAATATTTATAATTTGTAGATATTATTATTATAGATGTATTCGAATTTAAATTACTTTGCATTCATTGCTTCATAAGTTCATATAATATTTTTAATATTCAATTTTGAATTGTTAAAAAAAAAATTATAAAATACAAAGTAAAAAATATTTTTTATTTTTTAATTATGCCAAACATAGGCGTGCGTACGGGGACAGGAGATTCAGTTTATGCAATCAGGATAATAGCCCAGTATAATACCTAATATATTTAGTCTAGAATCGTTTTGTGTAAAATTAATTTCTCTCAAAATGTAGAATCTATAATCATGTATGTATGATATTTGTATATATTGTATGATACATTATTAATTTATTATAGTATTCCTATTGTATTATATTTTATACATTTATGTATACCTAGATATCAATAAAAGAGTCAATTTTTTTTAAAAGCAATAAAATATCTGTTATTTTACATTTTACTATAGTCTATAATTTATAAAGCTTTTCATACCATTGTAAATTATAATAAAAAAATTATACGAGTATGTTAATGTATACCTATTATATTCGTGTGGCGTATTTACGGGATTCAAGTTTATTGGACACCCCCTCCCCAGAACCACTGTAGCAGTGCTTTTTTTATATTATATTTATGTAAATTTTGTTATTCTTATTCAGTAAATTTATAATTTATTGATTATATATATAGGGGAAATATTTTGGGCCTCCCTCCAGTATTTTGTTCTAAATATGCCACTGATTATATTAATACCTAATATATAAAATATATTGATTTATATTAGTACAATACTGTTACCTATTGGCTTGGACAGGATTTATGGAGGGGCATGACCCTGGGCCCACCAAAAAATGTAAACGGAACTATTAGTTTTAATATAGGTACCAATGAAGCGCAATATTTACATTTATTATTTGGCCTGGGACTTTGGAGCCAAAACGATCATAATCTGACCTATTAC
The DNA here is from genome assembly GCA_021307375.1 of Tetraneura akinire. Lineage (NCBI taxonomy): Eukaryota > Metazoa > Arthropoda > Insecta > Hemiptera > Aphididae > Tetraneura > Tetraneura akinire. The sequence goes on along the minus strand of JAIUCT010000001.1, from coordinate 25,235,192 downwards.
CTAAAATGTTATTAATATCGGATTAATTTTATAATAATTTATGACATAGGTAGGTACCCAATTTAATATATTATCGTGTTTTAAAAAATACAGTACTAAGATCCTTTCAAAAATAAAATAAATATAATTTTAATTTTCTATAAATATTATTTTAATGAATATCATCGACATACTTAATCGCTTAAAAATGGTTTAATACCTAGATCCTAGGTACTTAATGATTTTTGTCATTAATTAATTGGAAAGAAATCTATGCTAATTTAGTAAATATTCAATCTAAGTTTTCGAATCTAAAAGAAATTGAAATTGACTTGACATAATAAAAAGAGTAGACCTACGCCTTGATCTCGAAAAAAATTGAACCTAACATCAAACTAGCTCTAAAACCAGGGTTTGTAAAAAACATGTTTTTATTGTTTTAAACAAATTTATTTATATTGTTTTTTTTTTTTTGCACTATTTAAAACAGTTTTAAACAATTTTAATATTTAAAGTCGAAAAAAGTCTGCGTCATTAAAAATGTAGATTGAAATATTTTGTTTAGGCAACATTGGTAACATTGACATAAATTGATAATTAATAAATTCAATTATATATATAAATATATATATTATAATCAATACTAATTTTTAATTTAGTTTTTTTTTTTTTTATAAATTTTTAATTTATAATACCTTTTTGGATATAATTTTAAAGTATAAACCAGCAGTTTCCAAAGTGTGCGCCGTGGCGTCTTTACTTAGGGTTGCCAGACGTCCCGTAATTTACGGGAATGTCCCTTATTCTAACTATCTGTCCCGTTGTCCAGATCACTCTTCGGGACACCAAAATATCCCATTTTTTCAAACGTGTCCCATATTTATACAGTTTATAAAATTTATGAAATAAATATATATTATATATTATAATTTTCTTATAATTCATGTTTTTTCTTAATATTTTATTGGTATAATATAAAATATAATAGATTGTTTTTATCCAAAGAGATATTTTATTTGTATTAATTTATTTTATAATATGTAATTATGAAATAACTAGCACCCGAATTTAAATGCACTTAAAACCATACAAATATACTCTAAAAAATGCCCTTAAAGAATGCATTTTACATTTTTACCACAAAAATGACCTTAAAATGCCGGATATATTTTTTTACTTAATTTGTGATTTATAAATAAGATATAATTATTATTTATTTTATTAAAAAATAAAATGAAAATTTTAAATGATGACTTAATGCTGACATGCATATATTTTAGCCGTTTTGAAAAAATATTATTCATTCTAAACATACCAAAATATATATTAAAATGTAGGTATGTAAAATTGAAATTCTAAGTAATTATATTGTACCTAGTACCTACTTACTAAATTTTTAGCATTGCATTGAACAATAATAATATTTTGAATATAGGCTAAATTTTATCGTATATTGAATAAATATGCATTAAAAACATTAAAAAAGACCCAATAATGCTAAAACTGAAAAAACGTCAAAAAATTCAAAATAAAATTTTTTAGGTTTGAAACCCTCGTTATATGAATCGAATTATGTAGGTACTTAGAAAGCATTGTGTAACATCAACCAACAAAATATGCAATTTGCATTGAAATCCGGGCCCTATAGTAATAAACTAATAACCGACGACGTAATAACATAAAAATTATGTTTACATATAATATATTATAGTTCTGTAAGCTGTAACGTGACTTGTGCTACAGAAGTACAGAACGAACGCCCATCGATAGGTCTGTCTAGTGGAATCCGAAGATATAGTTGGCTAGACTACTTCTACGAGATGACCTAAAGTTCTCCTATTTATTTATATAGCACTAGAGAGACTACCAGGACTCGTATATATATATTATCACTTTGGAATTAAATAACTAACTCTTGAGTACAAGCAACACAATAATATATATAATAATAAATTACACCTGAGTATGGATCCAATCGATGAGTGATGACTAATGGTGATCCGGATGACAGGCGGAGACGACACGCACGATATTAATAACATAAATAATGTACACTATATATTTAATATTTAAGTTAAAATGAATACTCGCGCTTGTGCTATAATGTGTTGACTGACTATCGTTTATATATTAATATTCCAATTGCTATTAAGATATTACGTCTCGTCTCCCTCTATCATATGCACTGGGATAATCTGTCAGACATTTTATGCCGATTCGGCACAAAATTGAAGACACCGTTAGGCTCGTTTCACACTTATACGGTTTGGTTCGGTTCGATGCGTATTCGATTCGTTTTCGGTAGCCGCCGGATAAGTGTGAAACGATGATACGGTGTGTGTTCGGTACCTAATAGACAACTGATAGAACCGAAAGCCCCCACGACACGAATCGGTTTCATTCGGTTTCGATTCGTGTCCAAGGTTCACAAAAACCATTGGTCGTATTAGACTCATATACACGTATACGGTTTAGTTTCGATTCGGTCACGTTTTCGGCAAGCGAAATTAATTATCTTATTATTTCATTTTCATTTTTGCATTTTAAATTTTAAATTTTGTTATTTACATTTGACAAATTGACAATTTTGAAATTTCTTTTCGTGTTCCCTTAATTTTGGAAAAAGTGTATAAAATGCACCAAACTCCACCCGTTTGGTGATGATAGGATGTACCCAGTGAAGTCGATTATTATTCCTCTTTTGTTTTTTATTTCTTCTATACAGAAATAGCATTGCAGCAATTTGCCTTTTCTCCATAGTGATAATTGTAGACTGCGTATTCGATGACTCGCCGATTCAGTCGTAAAATCAAACATTATACTACCGAGTTATAACCGAGTGTGTGTGAATAGTTTTCATTCGTTTTCGGCGGCTACCGAAAACGAATCGAGTACGCACCGAACCGAACCAAACCGTATAAGTGTGAAACGAGCCTTAGAGTCGCATAAAATGACCGTAACAAAGCCAAATGTTTTTGTCCCGTATTTAATAATTTTAAATGTGGCAACCCTACTTTACTGGGACGCCGCGTCGCTAATCGTTAGGTGGTCCAAAAGTAATACGGCTCTCCGTAGTGAATATTTAAGGAGTATTATATAGGCAATAATTTAATTTCTTTAATGACGTTTCGTGTATGTGTGTGTAAACAACAATGTATGATTGCGTGATATAGCATGCGAGGTTAGAGTACGCACTCATGACACATGTCAGAAAATTTTACTGAAGTATACTCACAAATTACTTAACAAGTTAACATGATATCCAAATATTAGAAAAAACCCAAGTCTCAATTTTATTTTTTTTATAGCTGTTTTGTTTGATATTTTTAGTATAAACAAAAATCTTAGTATCCGTTCAAGTTATCTTCTTATTATTTTTCAATACTTTTACAAAAAAATTAATTGAAAAAAATTGAAGCATACTGATATATCTATATAATACTGATATATCTATAATATATATCTATTTCTAAAATATTAGAAAAATCTCAAGTTTCAATTTTTTTTTGGGGGGGGGGGGTTTAAATTATTATACGCGTATACTAATATTTTACTTATTAATTATTATAAACATATAATATTATTATAAATAAAGAATTTTATTTTTACACCGTGCAACCGCTATAGATATAATATAGGTTAAAAAATCGATAGTTACGTTATTTTTAACGACTTCGACGTAAATGTATTTAGGAGACAAAATACAAAAATAATATTATAGGTAGTTAAGTTTTTTCGCATTTCTGCACCAACGACAGAATAACGTCGGATCTATCGAAATCGAAAATCAGATTATATTCTTAATATTTAGAAAAACGACTGACCTGCATGTCGTTTGTTGGCGCTCGTGGATACAGAACCAAGTTCTTGGCCATCGTCCGCATCGTACCACGTCACGACGTACCGCACTGCGTGGGTGTCAATGCCGGATTTTTCCGCAACTGTCCACGACACGTTGTAATGGGTTGTGTCAGTCCGTTCAATTTTAATGTCAAACGGATCGTCGGTGGCGGAAAAACCCGCGGATTTACGGTGTAACGTCATATTCGATCTATTGGATTCTGCAAGTCACAAGTGTATGTATGGATACTGCGCATATAGTCAGTATAGGTATGTTTAAAATTTTAAACGGTTTAAATCCAAGACAGTCATAAAAAAATTGTAAAAAAATCGGGTCGAGTGATTTGGTAAAAATAGGATCAATCGCGGTGCAGTCTTAATTTGTTAATTAATAATTATTATAGTGTTACTACTTACTACAAAGACAAACGTGGTAGGTATATCGTATATTCGTATATCACAGTGAACCAAGGAAATGCGGAATATACAGATGAGATGCAACTCGCACAACAAACAAGTAAATCGTATTTTACAGGTTTAAAGACTTAGTGGCGTATTTACCGAGGGAAATCTCCCCTTGACTACTATGTAAAGACATTACATATAATATGTAATAGGGTTAAATAAAATATACATAACTACTCAACAATAAAATGTAGGTAATGGGTATACCTATAATTTTAACAGCTCAATTTATTGTAGAATAATTTTTCGATTTTTTTCGTTATCTATTTATTAGACATCACAAGGGTCCCCACACACTGAAGCGGGAGCAGTAAAATTGTACATCGTTGGTACAGATTAGATAACGTAAAACCGCTTATGTCCACACACTGGAGGGGTAAAAACCGCGTTGTGCTCTATTTTTACCGCTCCCGCTCAGCGGTAAATTAAATATCTACTAAATAAATTTATCTACAATGTATGTTTAAATGTTTTCATTTTAATTAAATTATTAAATTAAATTATCAATTTCAATTCAATTTAGTTATTTAAAAAAGAAATGTATATACTAGGTAGGTAACTAGGTACACGCATTTTTAAAAGTTAACTATCTACTTTAATCAGTAAAACATAAAACTATGTTATAGCTATACTTAAAACTAATAAGTAAAAACTGGAATATAATTTTGGTCAGTGTCGTAATTTTGAGGAAGGGTGTCCACAGGGTATAAACATCAAAAGGGCCCAAACAAACTTGTGCTAAACTATAAAAGTATAAATATGACTTATTGATTTGGCAGTTCTACTGAAAAACTAAAATTATAATAACTAAAAAATAATTAACTTAGTTTTATCTTTTATATAATATGCCTACAATTTTAATTGTTTATAAAACTGTTTTTAATATTATTATATCTACACAAATAAATTGTATGGATACCCCTAAAACACATACCTACAAAATACGCCACTGATTATAGATACCTAACCATAAATCATAATATTATACATTGAATCACTATCGATTATCAATCTCTATTTCCGTATTTCTGAAGTTCGAATATTATAATATAATATTTTAATTTATTGCGGGGAATTATCGCCACCGCTACCGCCGCGCCACAGTGTGTGCATGCCGATTTTCATTATCGCTCCACTACCGCCTCGTTCCCGCTCCCGCTGCCGCTAACGCTCCCGCTTCAGTGTGTGGGGACCTTAATATGATTAGGTATATAAAAGTATATTATACTTGATTTATATTTTTAATTATTAATTTGTATATTTACGAATTACGAATATTAAATTGTAAAGTAAAGAGAGGGACTTTCCTACTTTCCATCCTCAATATCGTTAAAAATATTATATCTAATACTTATGTTCGTAAAAGAAGAAAAACGTTACCCTACTATTCTGGTTGGTATCTTTTTATAATATTTGTATAGATATCTGATATACCATAACCATACACCGTTTGTTTAATTGTACCTTTTGGATGTGTCAGAATAGTTCTGCTAAACATTGATTCGCCGCTCGTCTCATCCCGACATGACACCATTATCTCGTACTCCTCGTTGGATTTTAAATCCCATAAAATCGCCTTTCCTTCACTAGACGTTGCCGTCGCGTTCCAATTCGAGGACGCAGAACTCGTGTCTCTACTCCTGCCGACAGTATATTATAATATCATATACTAATTATAATATAATATTTAATAATGTATATGACACGGTAACGCCGTAACAGATTACTACACGGTATAAAAATAGTATTACCTACATTTTATAATATTTTATATCAAAAAATCATATTAGGTATATTTTTATGTATTAGCGTTTTACAGAGACAGCAGGAAACTATATAATAATATTAATATTTATTATTTGAACAACGCAAATGATGGTATGTCCATACATACTGATCACTGCTATATTAAATGTGTGAATGACATATATGCATAGAAATGTTTTTAAGACCTCCTACTATTGCTAGTAAATATTATAATATATTATATTATATTCCACTGATAGAATAGGTAGTAAATAATAATAGAATAAAGGTAGGTCCGATTATAGATTATAATATTATAATATTATACAAGTACATTACAAGTTATATTATACCACTAACCATACAGTACAAAACGAATACGGTCGTTTCCAATACGCAACGATGTTGTTGTCCGTCAAATTCACGTGCAGATCGAAATATCTCCGTTGAAATAAATTCTCTTCTACGATCAGCTCCGTCTCTACCGAAATGGTGGCCGCAATGTTGGATACCACGCATCTGTAAACGCCTCTGTCTTCGCTTCTCACGCCGCTCAATGTGAGGTTACCACCAGCGACGGTTATTCGAGGATCAAACAAACTCTTACCGTCCGCCTTTAAAGTTTAAAATGAAATACAGAAAACAGAACGATTTGAAATTCGCGTTGCGCTAAAACGATAGAAATCACAATGACGTATACGTATACGATTTTTATTTTCTATTCTTGTGTATATTATTATTTATTAAATATGATTTTGAAAGAAAAAAATACCCATTAATAATTATCAAAACTAATCGGTCGAATGATATAGTAACAAAAACAAAAGTTATAATGTTATATTCTTATATATTATTATGTGTAATAATATAAGATATAATGATATAAACTCACTTTCTGCCAAACGATTGCCGGTGCTCTGTTGTTGGAATTTTCCGCTTCGCACGGCATCGTGATGTTATCGCCAAGTTTACGGAAATACAACACTTTCGGAACGATTATTAATTTCGGCGGATGCTGGACAATCACGTCCATTGGTGTGGAAGGCCCTTCGGTTCCTAGATCGTTGAACGGAGTGCACGTATACTTTCCACCGTGTTCTTCTCTCACCTGACACAAATTATACACATATAAATGTATAATACATTATACTCTTTCAACTCATATAAGTTTATTTATTAGAAAAGAGCAAGGATGTACGAGTACGCAGAAAAAATATTGAGGCGGAAATGTTTTTGAAAATTATAAATATTTATAATTGTTATGTATCTTCTTTTTCGAAAATTAAACATTAAAATGAAAATTAACCTCGTATACTCACAATACCAGTCATATAGATATTATGTGCATGAATTAAAATATATTATTTTAGAAATTTTTCGTCGTATAAAGTTAAGAACTAATAATTAATAATAAATAATTAATTATTGTCCAATATGATATGTTTTTACTCCTTCTATATATATAATATAATATTAAATATGTTTAACATTATCAATTTATCGTACTTTAATATTTCTTCGTTTGTTCTTATTGTACAAATAATATTTCATTTTTAATTTATAAAAATAACTAAAAATATGTTCGGTAACTTTTCGGTATAAAAATGTTCTTTAAAACATATCCGTGGTACCTCCTTGCCTAAGTAATAGAAATAGTAATAGTAATATTGCATGGATAATACCTATATTAAAGACCACCATAATACACTAATGATATATTATTAATGTATAATTTATTAATTTTTCAATCATATAATATTGTATAACCGCGTACTCGGTTGAAGTAGAGCGACCCGTTCAATTTATGGTATACTCCAGGTACGTTGTACGTGTCAAACAAGAATCCATCTTTTTCCCATCTGATTTTCATTAGCGGCGGGTTCGAATGAAAATGGCAATCTAACGTACCGGGTTTCCCGTATGCGAGAAAAACTTCAGGGGGTGAATAGACAATTTTAGCCTTGTCTGCCAACAGAAATATATTATAATATTATATATTATATTTTAATATTCTTAATATATTATTATGGTATATATACGCAATACGCAGCGGATATAAGGAAAATTTTATCGTTTCATACATTTTAAGATTCGATTTTAAAATTGCCTGTCTAGGTATATAATATATCTATTATTTTTATTTATATCGAACGCTTACACTGAACGTTGAGAAAACCACCAGCAGTCAACGTGCCTTTCGCAGAAACTATGCGACACGAATAGAATCCGTTGTCGTTTAACGCTGCATCGTAAACGTCCAACGAACCTTCGGGAGTCACGTGAAACCGACCGGTCAAGAACGGTAAATCATCTAACGGCACGCCGTCCTTGTACCACTGGACAACGGACTCCGGGTCTTCTTTCACGCAGCTGAAATGAACCGACTCGTGTTCCATCCTAGTTTGGTTGATTGGTGGTATACTCATTATGCCTCCACCTGCGTTCTCATATTAATTAATAAATAATAATATAACATGGTACGATAATAATAATTCCAATTTATCTATGTACGAGTACTTAGATGTTGTTACATTGTTACATAATACGGAGTGTGTGTAGATTTGTTTTATTTTCATTTTAATAAAGAAAAAAATATATATAATTATTTAGTTAATATACGTATTTACATATTTTATTATTATTATAATTATTACAATATATTTGTATAAAAATATAATAATAATATAAATACGTATATTACGTATGGATCTTGTTCAGTATTTAGGTATAATTATTGATACACGGATGTATTAATTTAATTTTAGTGTGAAAAGACGGTTGTTAATATTTTTATTATTATTATTATTATTATTATTATTATTATTATTATTATAAATATTATTATTTTACACGATACAACTATTAATGCCATGCTAAATTAATATTATGAAAAATGCCCATCGAGGGGTCAAGTCAATATTTCTGTCGAGTTAAACAAGGATATAATAGTTAAGTATTGACTTATAGTAGTCCTAGACAATTTTACTGTGTTAAGAACTACGTACCTACTATATACTAGTGCATTCGCAAATGATGGGTTATAAAAATATCCATGTATAATTCGCAAGAATTAGTGTCCATAAACTGTTTATATATTATAATATTTAGTTAATTGACAAAACGTCTAAGGACCGTATCCAAATACGCGTTACGAAAGGGAAGGGTTTAATTTAAAAATAAATAATAAAATATAAGAACGATAAATAATAATAATAATAATAATACTTAATAATATTATATTAGTTTAGTTCGGTCGACATGCTTCTGTATGGAACATTTTTTTTTATTAGTACTGAGATACCTATTTATTATAATATATTATATATATTATTAAATATAGCAAATTGCAATTCCCTTCGTTTCACTTCTTCGCGTGCCGTTCATCCTGTCGACCGCGCACATAATACCTACCGATGTAAAGTAGACCCTGAATATTATTTTGCTCACCGACTGACCTCGTCGTCTCCAACAATATTTAATTTTATCAGTGGGTTAAGGCCAAAATTAAATCTGTCAAGTGTATTTAAACAAATGTCATATTTTATATACATGTAACGAAACTCGCGGTTCGTATGATACTATCGTCAATTTTTTTTTTTGCAAATCGCCGAATGGGAATATATTATAAATTATATAATATAATTATTAATTATACACATATTATGTACGTATTATATATTATAATATATAATAAAATTGAGTAGGTATTTTTTTATATTTTTTTGTTATTTTATTAATTATTGTATTTGTATTAATATCATATACACATTATATTACATAGGTAATGTTTATTTAAAAATTGAATTACCCAATTAAAATATTGACGCATTGACAGTTAATCATTTAATTATTAAATTTATAATGAAATCTGTTCATTATACCTAAAATTAAACTAAGTAGGTAATAAAATTTTATCTTTTGAAAATTCTATATGATATATACTTTTTCTGAGCAACCATTATTCACATATTATTTTATTGGAATTGGATTGTTACAATTTTTTTTCTACATATTTTTTGGTTTACTTGCTTAAAAATTAAAAAAATAATTAATATTTCGTATAAATCGGAAGAGTTAATAAGTACCTATATATATTTCAAATTCATTGATTATTATTTATTACGAACACAGAGGACTCACCTCGGACGTCCAATCGGAATCGTACGCTGTCGGTGGCATCGTCGTCCGTTGTGACGGCGATCGATGTCGCGTGTGTACTAGTCGATATCAGCGGCGGGGCGAAAGACGACAATACGGACGACGGATTGTTGTCGTTGTACGTCACGTGGCATTCGTAAACGCCAGTGTCCGACTCGCGAAGACCGGAGACGTTAATGGCCACCATGGTGTTGTCGCGGAACTCGGGACGTTCGACAATATTTGTCCGTCCATCGTACCGTTCGTCAGCGGTCAACGTGCCATCAGACCACGTAAACACTGTCTGTCCCTGCACGGAATAAAGAGAAGGAAAATTTAGCAAAAAAAATTAAAACTCATGTCTCATCTAACCTTATAATCATAATAATAATGCATGTTTATTGGACATATTATACCTACTATCACACGATAAAATTTTAATCTATAATTTCAAGTATTTTATTTATCGCCCTAAAATTTCGAAAAGATTGAATCCCAACCCCCTGCGTTTAATCCTAATTCTAATTTCTAGTTAGTAATTTCAAATAAAATTATTATAATGTAGGTATATATTAATGATATTATTATTTTGAAAATAACGTAAATGCTTGCAAGAGGTATGTCCAACTCTCCAACTCTCTTGTCGAAACATCGGAATTATAAAAAAAAAATCATTATATATAGGTAGACTATTTTTTGACAATTTTTCACTTTTTGGTTCTACAATATTATCTATAAACTATTATTTTTAAGATCCTCGTTAATTGCTTACAAATTAGGCCGTGTTAAAATGAATATTGATTAGTACAGTGTATTTTGTTAGTAAACTGGGCGCGATACAAATGCCGCCCAGTGAAGATATTTTGTCACATAGTTGACTGTATTTTTAAAGACTGGGCGATACACAATTTATTAAAGAAGAATTTTTATTTTATGTAAAAAGAAACTACGTTACAATCTTCCAGACCAAAAAACGCATAAAAATCGTTCATTCATAAAAAAGTTTTTTGAAAAATAGTGTAGGATATTTTTAAGTCAAAATATAATTTGGTAATATTTATCAATTTATATAATAAACAAGTAATATATTTATAAAAATATTAGATATTTTACATAATAAATTATGATTTTTTTTATAACTTTTACCTACTTACCGTCTAGCATTAATATTTATTGTTAATAATTATGAGGTGTGAACATTAATTACCTACTATAATTGACTATCTATTTTGAGAAAACATTTTTTTGTCGCCCAGTAAAAATTTCTTAAAAAATGCACTGAAATACGAATAGTAGTTACATATAGCGACTTTATAGATATTATAATCATCATTATTATCATTGAAATTGATTTGTTATTCTTTATTTTAATTGTGGATGGAAAATATGAAAAATTAAAAACGAATTAACTAATTTTAAAAATCATAACCTACACAATTGTACTCGTAATATGCAGTGGGCAGGGCCATGCCTAGGAAAATTAGCGCCCGGGGTCAAAATACAATTTTAGCGCCCCTTCAACATAAAAAAAGTATCCCTATGTATCCATATGTATAATACTATATCATTGGTACTTCTGGGGCGGAGATTAGTCTAATATAGATTGAATTATTTTTGCGAATTAGAAATTTTCGTATACAGAGTGTCCCAGATCTATTTACTCATTTTATATAATTATTTATAATAGTATAGAGTGAGTAAATTCAAATTATTATCTATACTTTATCGCAACAATTTTTATTTTTGGATAGTGTGTTTCTGTTAAATACAAAATATCTCTATACTATAATAATAAATAGGTACACTCACGTCTTTGGTCCATTGTACGATCTGCAGAGGACTCTGCTCGCGATCGTATCGCTTCGGATCCGGACATTCGAATACGGCGAAACCGCCAACCTGAGCCGTTAACGAGCCCGCAGTCGTACCACCCCCGATCGTTTGACCACAACAACGGTTGTGGCGGTCGTAGAGAGTGCCGGCTAAGAATAGAAACGAAACGAGGATGCTGAGCATAGCAGCATATAACAAACTGCGATGTTATTATTATGTAAAACGAAATCGTCGCGTGAATCAAAGACCGCGTGGGTATATCGCGACAGGTGGAAAAGCCGCGATTAACGTCACGGTATACGATAATAAATCTTTTAATATGTTATATTTTATAATAATTGTCGAAATAACAATCGCTCGTGCAACGTGTATAATTATGTAGGTATAATATTGTGGTATACGATTGAGTCGGGTCGGGCGACAACTGGACTCACACGCGGTGATATGCTCACTATTATACTCTATATATACCTACGTATAATAAATAGGCATATCGTGTGTAAATCTGAGAGAGGAGAGGAAAAAAATTGACGTTCGTGGCTTTCGTATACGTGCGGAATTTTTTTTTTCCGACGTCTGCCGTTAGAGGGAGGGTCTCGTATACGTCTTTATTTTATTCTAATTTATTTATTTTTTGATCGTTCGTTACGGCCAACAATGCGCGAATATTCGAACGCGCGAGTTGTGCGCGCAACATCCTGTCATCCGCATCCTCCTCGAACGGGACACGCGATTATGAAAGTCGCGCCGAGGTCCGCGTATAACGCGCTATATAAAATGTACCTCTACCTACCTACCAACAAAACAATTGATGCGATTCGCAAATAATATTTAGCGACAATTATTGTGCTTGCGACGTTGCAATACGCCAATTACATAATATGACGTGCATAATATGCAATGTCGCGCGATCTGCGTAGCTTTTTTCCTTTATTCAGTAGGTACAGTTTTCGAAAATCTCGATGTTATTATTTTTTTTTTTAATATAAAATTATTTAAAAAAAATCCTAACTTTCAGACATTACGTATTTACATAATTAATAAAAAAAAAAAATTACAAATATTGATCATAACCAAAAAATTTTCCATATATATTCAATAAAAATTTTTCAATTTTTTTATAATAATAAGAAAAAGAACAAAAAATATTACATATAATAATTAATAAGAGCATTTTTTTAAATAATAATATAGAAAATATTGAATAAGAAACACCACATACGGGGAAATTTTTAATTTTATAAAAATTCCTTTGAGAAGTATAGTTTTTATTATCAAAAAATATTTTCATTTTAATTTAAAAAATTCTGTGTTACTCAATAATTGGGGACATTATATATATATATATATATAAATAAAGATCACGAGTCAATCAATTTTTGTAATAAAACAAAAAAAAAGAGCTGATACTCCTGCCGCAGGGATATAGGTGTGCAAATCATAATGTTTAATTTTAATTAGAATTTGAATGCAATGATAAACAATAATTGCATTCGAAAAAACGATTCTAAGCGAAGTTCATTCAGACAATGTAGGTATTGATTAAAATTTTGACATTTTTTATTAAACATTTAAAACGCAAAATTTTTTTACACATATAAGGACCATATATGTATTATCATAGATTAAATATACTATATAGTATATTTAATCTATGGTATTATGTACTCGTAAGTTCACATATAGTACATAAATTAACAACCTATACAATTTTTCAAGTCTCTAAGTTCAATATAAATGCTCATAATATCTCTTGTCACCTAAATGCCCATATCTGACAGAACTTCGCTCAAAATAATTTTTTCGTACGCGATGGTTTATTATTGCATTCAAATTCTAATTAAAATTAAACACTACGATTTGCACACCTGTATCTCTGCGGCATGAGTATCAGCTCTTCTTAATAATTCACAATTAATTGGAACTGAGTTAAGTAATATTTATTTAAGCTTCAATCAAATTTTCAATTTTTTTTAACATTATTGTAAATGTAAAATATTGCATGTAATATAATAAGAAAAATCCATATAAATACTTTAAATATTGATTTTATTGAAATTTCAAATTTAACACCTATAAAAAAAAAATGAGTCTAGAGATTTTCATAACATTTTGGAAATTCGTTAAGATACATGTCAATATGCTTCAATAAAATTTTCCAAATTTGTTGACTTTTCTATTTATTTTTATTGTAAAAATATTGAGAAATAATAAGAAGAATTCGTATGGATTCTAAGATTTTCGTTTAAACTAAAAATATCAACTTTATACAGTTATAAAAAAAATTGAGACTTGGTATTTTCTAATATTTTGATATCATGTTAAGTAATATGTAAGTATACTTCGGTAAAATTTTCAGTAATTTCTAATATTTTTTATTGGTATATTTTGTTATTTTTTTAATGGTGATATTTTTTTTTTTATTGATATTTTCTAATATTTTAATATCATGTTAAGTAATATGTAAGTATACTTCGGTAAAATTTTCAGACCTTAATCCCCAAAATTTCCAATTTTATCAAACATGATATTATACATAAAAACGAGAAATTTACGAAATATTCACAGTCCTATATTTTGTAGAAAAATTAACGTAACGGTTCCAAAATTTGACCACATATACGAGTATATAGTAGTGTAGTACCTATGTCAACACCCAATAAAATTTTGAAGTCTTTAACTTTAAAATTGCCTGAGGTATCCTCTTATTGTGAAATATTGAAATTGAATTCGTCAAAATTTCAATTTTCGTGAAATATGCCGTTTTTTCGTCAATTTTGAGAAATTCGAATAGGAAATAAAGTACCAATACTATATCCACTTTCCAACCGAGAATATGTAATTCGTGTAAATCGGTGCATTATTTCGGGTAATAAAAGTGTCTTCAGAAATAAAAACAAAAAATATAAAATCACTCATCATTGTAAAACCAATACATTCTTCGCTTCGCTCAGAATCTAAAATTAATAAACTGATTAAAAAATAATTGTTCCATTCAAATCAAGGACGGAAAATAAGCATTACTTTTTAAACATAACCAAAGGATTAAAAATTTTAAATTCACTTAAAATGCTTTATATTCGTGAGTTCCTTTACCACTCGTAGTTTTTATTTTTTCTAATCCATCATTATACCTATAGAGTATCCGGCTATAAAATATTTAGTAATAACTCTTACTTCTTAGTTCATAGTGTATGTTTAAATATACAAAATAACAATATACTTGTTTTCAATGTTATATATTCGTAATATAACAGGTATAAGTATGAACGCTTTGTAATAAACTAAATTTCAAGTGGGGCAAAATATTTTCTAAATGTACTTATAATATTTAATATAATATTTATTATATACCTAGGTGGTAACTTATATAATGACAAAAATAATTGAATTTTTTTAAATAATTTATCAAGACAATAATAATCGTGTTTCAATTTTTATACTTATATAAAATATAAGTTTTAATTTATTAAAATTTTAAGTTTATTTTATTTTTTTTAAAAGGGACAAATGCTGCGTCATTTCCATGAGTATAAATATCGTTATTTCTGCAGCAAAACTGTGATTTGTGAATCGAAATTCCGATCGCATCCTGTATCCCTGTCGTACAGTTATGCTTTTGTGCATGCAACATGCATTCATCACGCACACGTAAAAATATATAATTGTATAAGTATACAAGTATAATAATTATAATATAACAATAAGTATAGTACATACTATATGTACATTGTACACTACCCGTTCAATTATTATTACCTAATTATTATGTAATATGCAACAAATAAGTGCACTTGCAAATTATTGGTATACAAACATATACAATACTTTTATTTAGATATTACTATTATAATTATATTTATAATTATTCTATAATGTAGTAGATATAGGTAATTACAATTTACAAATTATTAAAACATTTTTCATTTACTAATTACTACTATAATAATATATTGTATAGTTTTTTACGAGGTTTTTTACGAGGTATATATTACGCAAGCGGTTAGCATACTGCATACTCTTGAATTCTTTAATTAAATACTTATTAATATACTTCAACAAGAAAAATGAAAAAAAATGTTGTTATAATTTTTGCCGTGCATGATCTTGAGCACATTAAAAAAAAAAATATATTTAAATTTCATTTAAAAAAATGAATTATTTAACAATTTATAAATTATTTAAAAATGTAAATATCAAAAGCACTGAACTTTTGAGCACAGACGCACAGTTTATGTTATTCTCAGCACATTAAATAATAGGTAAATTTACTCTAAAATTAATTATAAATTAATGTAGTTAGAACTACAATATATAGATTTATATTGTATTTATATTGTAATTTATATAATTTTCCTAAAAGATTAATTATAATAAATAAATGACCACAGTATATTCCGAAAAAAAGATACATCGAAATTTACGAAATACATGATCAACTACCGCATTATAAATTATAATATAATGTGATGGTAACATTGGTAACCTATTTATATTATATTATTTTCTCGACCTTATTTACCAATTTAACAAAAAAAATTTTCACGTATAATTTATGGAATTTATGTAATTTTCGTATAATTTATAGTAGTAATAATTGCGATTTGGTTTCTACCACAGTATACTGCATATTGTGTTTAATATTGTTAGTATATAATATACCATTATACCTACAAATAATCTCGTCGTGATGGTCGAAAAAAATAATGTCATAATATTACACTGTTATATTATCGAACAATCTCGTAAGTTTCGGTGTTGTTCGAAAAAGCACGTTACCCCGGGAAACGCCGACGAAAGCTCTATAAACATGCGAGCCTTACGGCGTCTTTATGCCGCGTATATGCAGGAATGTTCGATTTTCGCCGTTTACGGTTTGTGACGTTCTCGTGCGTTCGTGCAACGTCCACATTGAAATATTTCGTTAATATTAGACAAATCTCTCGACTATTATGCCATGTAAATCGTTTAACGTCTGCGTAGTTTTGCGACTTTCCGACGTAAGTATAACATTCATATTATAATTTATAATCATATCGTGTAAATAATTCAGAGCTCGACGTATCGGCAACGAGTCTAATTCCATTTTTTTTGTCTTCGCCAAATTAAATTGGGAATTTTTAAACGAGGGTTTCGGCTTTCGGGTTGTCGGTTTTCGGCCATTTACCTACTTTACACACGAACGTTATTTAGCGTATTTATCATATGGTTAAATATGGTTTAAACGGTTTGTTTCTTTAAATAATTGTTCATTAAAAACCCGGATCACAAAATTATTACAATATTTTTATACGCATTTGGCATTTCAACAACTATAATATATGTTATCCAGTTTTCTTTAAAAATTCGATAATCAACTTATTTTATATTTATAAAAAACTGAAAATAATGATTTTTTTGCCGTTATAGTTTGAATGCCGCATCATTATATTGTATTTATGGGTTTTCTCTTGGTATAAGGTATAACTCAAAGTCAATAATAAATAAATTGTTATGTCCTAAAGTATATTATATTATATAAATTTAACATTTCCGCACGATTTATCAAATGCAATTTTAGTAAAACACAGATTTTTTTTTATTTCCTCCAGTTTTGACTACGAGTATATCTAATGGTCGAGTGATTTAATGCAACTTTGGTTTAGGTCGAGTTATTAATTTATTATGTATAACAATGTGTATAGAACGATTTAATATTAAAATCGATGGCCAAACCTGGTTTAATTTGTTATTTATATACCGCAGATCACGTGTCCCGGCGTATGTTTATGTCCTACTGGAGCCGTGTACCTCGAAATAACACTTTTCGGGTGTAACAGCTGTACGTTACGCGTAAAACCAAAATTTCCTCTGGTCATCGACGAGACGTTTAGTTTTCACCAGGTAAATATGATTATTATTTTTTTTTTTTTTTGTAAACGAATTTTTATTCAATAATAATAACAACGGTTTTCGTATATTGAATTGTCATCTACTGTATATACAGATTTTCGCTGACGCCACAAACTTGAAGGACGTCCAAAAATGTCTGGAGGAAAAATCCGTGCGCATGGCACTGGTGCAAGTTTACAAGAAAAAACAAGTCACTTTAGCCACGTATCGCTCGAGTGTCGACGAATTTCTGTACCCCGATAATTGTCGGTCGAATAAATACGGGGAGACGGCGTTGCTAATGAAAAACGAACCGATATTTCCAGTCAGTATTTATTATATAATTAGAATTTTAACAAAATCTAAACTGCGATATATGTTGGAAAATTCGTCTTTACCCAAACTTAAATCTATTGGTATTATTCTTATTATAATATAATATTATATTGACGACTTGACACTTGACGTATAATCTTCTTCACTCGTTTGAAAAATGTACAAATCTCTATGACTTATAAAATGCATATTTGCTTCAATGATATAGACACTTTAAAATTTGATAATAATATACCTACTCGTAGTCTTGTAATACTGACAATACTATCTATATTTTGTTCATCACAAGATCTGCAACGTTGTGGGATATTGATTGAGAAAAAATTTATTATTTTATTCTTAACCCGAATGTATTAAATCCGAATACAATTAATTTTAACAATACTATTCGTAAATGTGGTGAATCTAATAGGAAGTTACTCGTGATATTAATAAGATTAAACTTTTAAACATTTAAATTTTTTTATAATTTTAAAATTGCCAACTTTTGTCATTTTATATATTGGGTAATTATTTGAAGTATATTTTGAAGTATTTCAATAATTTAATTTAGTTTATAATTGCATGGTTATTATTTTATATGATAGATAGAAGGGTAATAAAGGGAGACGGCATTTACAAATCTGCCCCAGGAAAAAAATTGCTGAACACGGCACTACTAATCATTGAAAAAGAAAGTTATTAAGGAATTTCAAACTATAAATTTAAAAAAATATATATAAATTGTTAATTTTTTAATAGTAGATAAATACCTACATATACGATATAAATAACAGCAGTTGATTATTTCTATAGGGAACTATTTCACCGAAAATCACTCTGGTAACCAAAACCAGTATTACGCAACAAATTAAACCAAGTACAATTGAAGACCGTTTCTCATCGCACGATTTAAAAACGCAAAATTGTCCGAACAGAATGAAAAGAGTTCATCACACTAAGTGTTTTCATAAAGGAGATCATAGGTCAAAAATTAAAATTAAAATTAACTGTCCGATTATATTCTTGCAATTTTTAATCGATCTATTATCAACAGGGTATCTTCTAACGAAAGCAGTGATTCAGATTCGGATACAGACTGTCAACTATATTGTCAAAAATCAGTAAAGGTGAAATATATAATATTATACTTTGTACCTACTACCTACCCGTTTGTATAATTATTATTAGATACCTATGATTATAAATTTATAATGTACCTAGTACCTACCTATTTACATAGGCGAAACTAGACATTTTTATTAGGTCAGGCCAAACAAAATATATAAAAAAGAAATTTTAAAAAATTAGTAGTTAGTAATTAAAAATTAAGTAGTTTATAAGGGACGCATAATCGATAATACGGGTAAATCACCACGAAACAAACATTACCGAAATACCGATTGTCGACTAATTTATTATTACGAAAAATTAACTATTGCTTGTTGCTATAATATATTAATATTTTATAATATAATATAAATATATGTTACGTCTAAATCGTTTAAATCTAATAATCTAAAACCGATTATACCTCATAACCAATTTTTTTTTCTTTGTGTAGACTGTAGAGTGTGTACAATTTAATTTAAGAATTATATCAAGCAATTCAAGCCCACATATTCGTACACTTCTAATAAGTATGCGCATGAGTGGCATAATAATCTTGCATTCGTGTAGTACGTAAACATTTGTTTTTAAAAGAAAAATTTCACGAATTTTAGATGTGAAAAATAAAGTTTTTAATTTAAAAAAAAATATATTAATAGGAATTTTAAAAAAAATCACTTAAATATATGCCCAAATAATTATTAAAATATATAATATACATTATAAAAATTTTCAGTCAGACCCGTAGTTTCGTCTATGCCTATTTAACTTATTTAAGTTAAATTTAAAAAATATATAATGATATTATGTGAAAGCACAATATTTGCCCATGCTGTATATCTAAAATATGCAATAGTAGGTACCTCTACTTATCTATTACCTATACCTATTTTTAACCTACAATGATTATTATTTAATAGACTAGAAACGTAGCAGATCGTGAGCGTCATTTTAATGGATCTTGTAAACAGTGTAAGTTCGTAAAAATGTTTACTTATTAAAATAAAAATAATAATGAATAACATCAATTATTGATTGTGTTGAAAGGCGAAGACATAAATTTATTGAAAATACCTAATCAGAAAAATGAGTCGGGGTAATTTTTTTTATAAAATTATTAACCAATATTTGAATTTTCTTGGTATAATAGTATAATACTATATTATTATAAATACCTAATCAGTATATTATAATTTATAATATATCAATATATACCTACTTATAGATACTTATTTTCATTGATATTTTTAGCAATAATAAAATATTAAAATCTAAACACACATGTTTGAATGATAATGATTACAAGACTACTGAACTAACATCCAAAAAAATTGGTAAGAATATTAAAGCTTCATTTAATGTTGGAATACATCACTGTAAATGTTATAAATCAAAGTTAAATAGTAGTATGTATATATTTAATATGTAATTTAATATAATGCAATTAAAAAATTTAAATATTTTTATTATTTGTTTAAAGACAGCAGTACAAATGAATCAATAAGAACAAGGTATATATTATAAGTAATACATATTTTTATATTATATTTATATTATATAGTACCTAAACCTAAGTTTATAAAATAATATTATAAAGATTAAAGATATTAATTTAATATCTATAATTTTAAATATAAATAATACTTAGTGACGATGATTTCATAAAAGAAGAGAAAAATATCAGAAGACCTGAATTTAAATTAGTAGAAGACAATGGAGTAGAACCGCGGAAAATAAATCCAAAGATTAAGGCTCAATTAAATTTGGGTCTATATAACTGCAAATGTGAAACACCTAGATGTGTTTCATCCCCGAGCTGGTAAAGTTATAAGTTTCAGAATTCTATTTTGTATTTTTCAATATCCATAATTTATTAATATAAAAGATACCTACTTGTAATTACGTAAAATAAACTATAAAAGTATTAATGTAACTGAAAGTTGTTTTTAATTTTGTTTCATAAGTACAGAAAATTTATATATATATATTAATTTTTTTTTTTTTTTACTTTTTTATTATCAAATAATATTTAAAATTTTTAAAAACTTATATTTAGAGTTGGGCGAGTACTCAACTTTGGAAAAATTTTCGAGTCGAGTTCAAGTATTCGACTTGACTCGACTAAAAAAAACGTACTTGTTTCATTATTTTATTTAAAAATAAATGTTAATACTGTAAATAACTGAGAGAACCCAAATATTTCCGATAAAAATTCTAAGAAAATTGACTATGTAATACTAAACATTTTTCGAGTACTCGACTTTTTTTAATGCTCGGAAATTGTTTAGCACTTGACTTTTTTTGAGTTATCGAATTTTTAACTCGACTAAACTTCAAAAAACAATACTCGCCCAACTCTACTTGTATAATTATATTAATTACATGTTTTCACATATTATAGTCTTTGGTATGATCTAAAATCTATATTCGTAAAATAGTATTGCTTTATAGTTTTTAAGGTAAAAATTAATATATGACCTATGTGTTGTTTAACATACTAACATGTAGAATATTGTTTAATAATGTATTACTTACATTACTTTTAATGAATACAGGAGGAATATATGCTGTGAAATCAATAGAAAGGACACCATAGGAGATACAATTAAATATCATGTGTCTCTAAGAAATTATTACAGAAGACTATATGATGGGGTTACATATCAACTTAGTAGAAATCTCAGACTACTCTAATTTTATTAGATTTAATATTTAAAAGTATTAATTAAGTACAATATATACTATACATTATATTATAATTCTATACATAAAATATTTTAATGACTTATAAAGTATTATTTATAAATTAACTTAATACGCAACAGTTATAAAAAATAATTTAATAATTGTAATTATTATAGGAAAAAATAATATAATATTACATTATGTTAAATATAAATACCACATTGCTGAGTTACTTAATATTTATTTTAATATAGATATTAATTTAGTTATTGTTAAATAAAATATATATTACACAGTATAAAATGGTAGTATTTAATTTTCAATTTTAGAAATATAAAGAATATAGTTTAAATTTCAATAGAAAATCAATTACCTAGTATTTTATGTAATATATATATATATATATTATATCCACTATTAATTGTATTAATTAACCAATATAATGGTCTAAATATATTTTGATAAAGGTCATAATATCATGTATTAATAATTTGTTGTTTTTTAATGTCCATAACAAGCATATTATTTAACATTGTGTAAATAATTTAATATTACTTTACTTCTACAATATTAAACATAAATATAGTAATCCATAATTAAAATTTGTATTCTGCTCCTCCACTCTGCAAATAAAATATACGTGTGTAATATGATTTGTTACACTTTATTTGAATATACATACGTTAATAGCATTTATTTCAGCTTCATCCATCATTGTCCTTTTAAACTTAGCAGGAAGTTGAAAGTCCTCCAATGTATGAACTGCACCAGTCGCGGTTAAAGGACTTGCATCAGTTTTACCTATAATGATATTGCTAATAAAATATACAATTTAGATTTCTACATAAATTAGAATAATATATTAATTTATATTTATAAAATAAAAGTATAGGTATTCCAATGCAGTCAGATTTAATGTCTGACAGAATACGAGTATGTCATATGAATTATGTCTATTTGGTATACACCAATCATAGGTACGTAAATAATATTAATTTATTACCAATAAAAAAAAAAATTGAATATTTTTTTTTATTAAACATATAGTTCGATATTATAATAATTAATTTAATGTAAATAGCCTTCTAGTAAAAAATGAGTAGGAAAACAGTTTATCTAAATGTTAATTATTAATATAAGTAAATTGTATTTTACAGAAATTATTAAATAATATATAATATGTTATGATTCTTAATGATTTTTCAATTTATTGACAATATTATTATAAATATACTTTGATGTTTAATAAAAAAATATTTTACATTTGCATAGTTTTAAATATTTTAATTTAGGACATGCAATTAAAGATATTGGAATTAAGCCAATAAAAAATAAATAGTAGCCAAAGAAAATCAAACAAATAAAAAATGTTGAGATAGGTACTAGCTTATTCTGAATAGTATAGTATTTATTAAATACCATTTTAGTAACAAGAAATTATAAGGATAGTATAGGTTACTTATTAAGTTTCTTGTAAATACAATTCTTATGTGTATTTAATTCATTAAAAAAAAAAAAAAAAAAAAAATGATGTAACAATATAATTCAATTTTGTCCTTGTCAGAATATATAATATTAACGTTATAAATAATTTTGTAGTGCTAAATAGAATCTTTAATATATATTATATAATTCACATACTGACTTCTGGAACTCCATGACGAAATTTGATCAATGGTAAATGGGGTTTGACAGTCTAAAAAACGCAAGACACAAATATAAAACATAATAAGTTACTATATTTTATATAAATTCATACTGTTTTGTAGAAATTACCTGATAAAATCGTACAATTGTTTTGTTGTTCATCATGTGTACTGACTAAACAAAAAGTGTATTACACTATTACTTCAGTCCTCAGTGTGTAGATTTTTTGTCGAACAAAAATCACAAATGCCAAATACCAATACGTAGTCTTTAAAATATATTTTTCTCGTTAAAAAAATATCTTATCGATATTCTATAAAAAAAAAAAAAAATATCACAAAATAATGATCTGATAACGTGTCAGTTGATAAAATTTAATTTATCATTGCAAGGATGATGTATATCATAGTAAAATAAATGATGTATCTTAAATCATGTTGGATAGTGGATACCAAAATATTTAGTTTTAGAATCAATGAATATATGGATTCAAACTTAATATTGATGTAAGAATACGAAAATGTATATTTACCGTTTTCTACTTTACACAGTATTTTTAGTCAATTTGCAGACCATATATGTCCAACACCTTCATATTCAACAAATCCAATGAAATTAAACATTGCCAGATAAATAAAATCAACAAGAACAAACGACAATTTAAAACAAATATTCTAAGATTTCATTTTCAATTTTCATCAAGATCGATTGGGAAAAAAACATCCTATTATCATAATAACTGAATCCGATTAAAATCTAATTGGCAACGCTGAATTTATATTCTGTGCAAGAACCAACGATAAAACATTTTCTAATATTGTTGAGTTTTGGAATGCATAATGCATAGAAAAGAGGATTAATGCATATTGCATAATGCATATTATCATTTTGTTTTGATTAAACAACGCTGAGTTTTGGAAGGTATACTCACTCTATGATATCAACTACCTGTACCACAGAATAGACTCTTTTATTCTGTGCTTGTACCATGGTATTTCCAATCTATGGGATATGATCCACTGAGATGTAATTTGTTATCATAGATTAAAATATATGAATCCACGTTGCTCACGCGTTATCTCGATTCGTAGCTGTCGGCTGATAACATTAATCGAGAAAAAATAATATCGTTTTAAATTTTCATTTTTCAAAGGCTGTTGCCGCTGTTGGCCGGTTGCCGATGATTAATGTTCATTGTTGTTAGGTGTTAATAACTCTATATTATATACTCGATTTTGCGTGTGCGTGTGTTCTTTAAGTTATTAAAATATTATGAAAAAAATGTATTAGCTTTAATTTTTGAAAAATGCTTACACTCAGTCGTCGTTTTGGCAATCGGTGTTCAATTTGCGTGTGATCCAACTCGTAGTTACGATCTCGTTTTTAATGACTGAAAAAATAGAAGAAGTAGAATTAGATAGTGTACAAGTTGAAACAATGCACAACAACCACAAACGGAATTCTACCCTTAAGCTGGTAACCTTGGTCATACTGACCCTTCAAAATGCGGTTGTCGCTCTCAGCATGCGTTACGCGAGCACGCGAACTTCATCCGAGAACAAGTTCATCGCGTCCACCGCCGTCGTCATGGCGGAAATCGTCAAACTCTTCGTTTGTCTGGTATTGGTGTACTGTACTGAATCGCTGTCCCGAAAACATTTCATATCGTCATTAAATAACACCATTATAAAACAACCCCTCGACACTTTGAAGGTCTGTATACCATCTTTGGTTTACGTAATACAAAACAATTTATTATATGTGTCTACCGAAAATTTAGATGCGGCTACATACCAAGTAACATATCAACTTAAAATATTTACAACTGCTGTGTTTTCAGTGTTGATACTCAATCGTAAACTATTCCGACATCAATGGTTAGCGTTAGTGTTATTGATTATAGGTGTTGTTCTTGTGCAACTAAATAATTCAACCGACGGAACTCAAAAAACACATCCCAATCAAAATCGAATTGTTGGATTAGGCGCAGCTCTCATTGCGTGTTGTTTGTCTGGATTTGCAGGGGTTTACTTTGAAAAAATATTGAAAGGAGCTGATATATCGATATGGATGCGAAATATTCAATTGAGTCTTGTATCTTTGCCATTAGGTATTATTACATCCTATATTAAAGACTGGAATTTAATTACTACTAAAGGCTTCTTCTTTGGCTATGACTTTTACATTGTATATTTGGTATGTTTACAAGCAGCCGGAGGACTAATTGTAGCAATGGTTGTAAAATACGCTGACAATATATTAAAAGGATTTTCTACATCTTTAGCAATTATCATAGCCTGTGTTTTCTCCATGTATTTCTTTGAATTTACAATTAGTATTCAGTTTGTTATAGGTGCAATGTTTGTAATGCTTTCAATATTCTTATACAGTTACACTAAGGAAAGAAAATCAGCCAACTTAAATACTATACAAAAAGCTTAAAAAGTATTACTTATTTTTAACAATTAAACTACTTATAATCTATCATGAACAAATA
The DNA here is from genome assembly GCA_021307375.1 of Tetraneura akinire. Taxonomy (NCBI): domain Eukaryota; kingdom Metazoa; phylum Arthropoda; class Insecta; order Hemiptera; family Aphididae; genus Tetraneura; species Tetraneura akinire. The sequence continues at coordinate 25,209,067 of JAIUCT010000001.1, read as the reverse complement.
TATTAAATACATTTATCATAATACACTTAATATAGAGGTATAAAGAAAAATTTTAATTATCCTTGTGTTTATGAAATGTAAAAACGGCATAGTTTCATTCTATTTATCTAATATAAACATATTTACCTACTTAAAATATTTTATTTATTTTACGTGCAATGTGTTATTTTAGTATTTATTTATTTTATTTTTATATTGCCTATATATTTTTTTTAATCTTATTAATATTAGTTGATGACCATTAACTTTTTTGTACATTTACCTGCATTTTGTAATGTATAAAATAGTTACTTTATTTAAGTTTTATAAAATGTAGAATCTTTATAAAATAAATTTAAATCAGAACTATTTTGTATAATAATTTATATTAAATTATTCCTATTATTAAATTATTTTCAGTTTCAGTATTTAGTAATTTTTAAAGGAAATTAATGATAATTAATATTTTATTCTAATTTATATTAAGTATATTTATTTAAGTCGATTGTATTGTTATGTGAATTATATATTAGTTGTCTATATGCTAGTAACTATGATAATAAATTATGGTTTATCTCTTCATAAATATCCTATCGATACTATTTGTGATGTTGTATTATCATGTTATATATAAATATAAGTTACTTTCTATTTATAATTCTAATCTAAGGTTTGTGGATCTGAGTTCCACGTTGGGCAACCATATTGTTGTATGTGAATACATACAAAAAAATAGAATTTAAAAATAACCCATATTATTTAATTTAAAATAAGAAAAATGCTCCTTAGAATAACAATGTTATATACTTACTGTACACATACATATATATATGGGTGTGTGTGTGTATGTTACATACAAAGCCTAAATTTGTAAGCTTCTCAATATGTACAAAATAAATATGTTGGACAAAGTTAATAGTTACAATAATAATAAAGTTATGGTAAAATTCCAAGTTTAAAAATTAAAGAGTTATACCTATTTATATTTATTCAACATTATAATTCAAAATGACAACTATTATAATTGATATTCAAATAAGTAATAATAACAAAGAAAAATCAGTTTACATATTATTTTAAATGTAGTATTATAGGTATATATTGTCATACTGGTATTACTGGTGTACTTTAAATAAAATTTTTAGTTAATTATCCACTTATTATTATTAAAAATTATATTTAAAAATTTTAAAAGAAAATTATTTATTTAATTTTTATCTTAGAAAAATACATAACTAACATAATAAATTAATACACAATGGACTAATGTTGATAATTGTAGCGAAATGATAAAAAAAAAATAAAAAATATTCTACTAACTACTATGTACAATGATTCTTGTATAATTTGCGAAATGTACAACGTGATTTACACAAAGTATCTACATTGTACAATAAATATGTACACTTCGAAGAAATCGTACAGATTGTAAATTGTACAAATTTGGGCTTTGTGCGTAACATATTATGTGTATATACTATACTATTTTATATATATATATATGTAATACAACAGCTCTATTCATGTGCCACATAATTTATATTTTACTTTTCATATTTCACTTATAATATTTAATATTTAAATTTATTTAATCAGTTAATACCTATGTTAAATTGTAAATTTACGATACAAGAAACTTATTTTTTTGTATCGTATATTTGTAACGTTATTGGCAATTTGAAAAATCGAATTTATATGTCAATTATATGAGTATAACACAATAATATTATAATCTATGTATTTTACATTATTATATTGTTTACAAATATTACAATATTTTTAATAATCAAAATTATTATTAATGCAGAATAATAAAAATATGTACCTATCTAATTATATAATGTAATGGCTATTTAATTAATATTAAATAATATTACAAATTAAATTATATATTAATAAAATATACTTGTGTTTTAAATTGAATGTAAATATATCTATCACTAATTGCTCAGTTTGAGACAATTATAAATTTTTAATCATAGAAATAGTCAACACATAAAATTCAGTTGGCTCCATATATAATATAATGATATATATTAATATTGGATGGTTACGGGTAACCTATATAATTTTCAATAAAATCATACGATATCCGATCAATATTAATACTATACATAAGGAATTCTAATTTTTCAATGTATATTAATCAATGAGAAATTGTATCAATTAAATATTAATGTGAAATTGGTAATTGTATTTTCAAAAGAAAATATGCAAATTTTGTAAAACATTTATTTAGAAAATATAAATTTTTTATATACGAGTATACAAATTATATCGTATACAAATTATAAGTAATATTTTGTTTAATAAATTACGTTATGGTCCTGGAATTATTGGTTGTTATAAACATAGGCGAAACTACGGGTTAGGCCAAGGACTGACATAACGTTAACAGAATTTTTATATAGGTATCTCTAATATCCATACAAATATTGAAATGAGATAAAATATAACTATAGGTTGGTATATATAATTACATAAGTCCGTGTCATATTATTATTTAGAGATAAAATTCAAAATAGGTACGTCTGTAATTATTGTATAAACATTAAACACCTTAAAATATATAATTTGTTTATAAAAACGATTTTGGCTTGTTCTAATGAAATGGTCTAGTTTCGCTTATGATTATAAAGATAAACTAATAAATATCAACCACTATATTATTTAAATTATAATATAATGTATAAGTATTAAGTATAAAATTTAATAGTTTTGTTTTTAAAGTCTAGAAATTATAATAAAAATATGTCAACTGATGTAATATTCTAAGTAAATTGTAAAGGACAACAGTCCGATCGCCGAGATCGGTCTCTGCAACCTGTCGTCGATTACCATTTGGTTTCCTCGGAGCGACAGTTCGGTAAGGCCCAAGACATCGTAAGGTCATTGTAGCGTTGTTAAATTGAAAATACTCATATTCTCATAATTATACCTACTCATATTTTGTACTCAGTTTTATTATGATTTTCATTTCGTTAAGATATCTAACTTAAGCAACTTATTTAAACTTTAAACTTATTCAGCAACTTTAAAGTTAATCTATATTTTACCATTTTTACATATTTATGATTATTAATAACTAAAAAGAGCTGATACTCCTGCCGCACAGGATACAGGTGTGCGGATCATAGCGTTTAATTTTACTTAGAATTTGAATGCAATGATAAACCATTGCATTCGAAAAAACGATTCTGAGCGAAGTTCAGTCAGATTATAATTTTCGTTTGAACTAAAAATATCAATTTAAAACAGCTATAAAAAAAAATTGAGATTAGGGATTTTTCTAATATTTTAGTATGATGTTAAGTAATATGTAAGTATACTTCAGTAAAATTTTCAGACCCTAATACCAAAAATTACCAATTTTATCAAACATTATATACGTAAAAACGATAAATTTACGAAATATTCGAAGTCCTATATTTAGTAAAAAAATTTAAAAAACGGTTCCCAAATTTTACCACATATATATAATAGCTATGTGAACACCCAAAAAAATTTTCAAGTCTCTAACTTAAAAATTGCCCGAGTTATCGTGAAATATAGAAATTGAATTCGTTAAAATTTCATTTTTCGTTAAAAATGCCGTTTTTTCGTCATTTTTTCGAAGTTTTTTCTACCGCTTATAGTCAATTTTGAGAAATTCGAAAAATGACCTAAATAAAGTACCATCTACATCCACTTTTACATCTGAAACTCGCTATTCGTGAAAATCGAAGCATTATTTCGGGTAGTAAAAGTGTTTTCAGAATATTTATTTATATGTATGGATTCTAAAATTTTCGTTTTCCTAAAAATATCAACTTAAAACGGCTATAAAAAAAAATTTTGACAATGGATTTTTCTAATATTTTAGTATGATGTTAAGTAATATGTAAGTATACTTCAGTAAAATTTTCAGACTAAAATACCCAAAATTGACAATTTTATCACACATTATATACGTAAAAACGTGAATTTTACGAAATATTCAAAGTCCTATATTTTGGAAAAAAATTAATGTAACGGTTCCAAAATTATACCACATATATATAGTAGCTATGTGAACATCCAAAAAAAATTTCAGGTCTCTATCTTAAAAATTGCCTGAGTTATCGTGAAATATAGAAATTGAATTCGTCGAAATTTCATTTTTCGCGAAAAATGCAGTTTTTTCGTCATTTTTTCGCCGTTTTTTCTACCGCATAGCGTCAATTTTGAGAAATTCAAAAAATGACCTAAGTAAAGTACCAACTACGTCCACTTTGCTACCGGAAACATACCCTATTCGTGAAAATCGGAGCATTATTTCGGGTAGTATTTTTGTACACAGACATAAAAAAAAACAAAAAAAAAAAAAAAAAAAACAAAAAATAATCACACATCATTGTAAAACCAATACATTCTTCGCTTCGCTCAGAATCTAAAATTATATAAAAATATATTATGTACCTACCTATAAATTATACTATTAAATAGGTAGATAGGTAGATAGATTTAAATATTTAATCACATTAATATTGAATACAGCAAGGACAAACGAGTTTTTTAAATATTATATTTGGAATTTAAGAATTTTGGACGTGATCTTATTTATCTCACCGTCATTAGTATACTGTATACAAATAAGAATAAATATATTAATTTAATATTAATATATTCATATTTCCTAACGAATTACTATACTATTACTATTATAAACGATAATATTCATAATTATTTGGAACTGAGATAAGTAATATCTCATATATACATATCAAATACCTATTGTACCTATTACAATTTATATATTATTATTATTATTATTTATTTATTATATGTACCCATGGGTTAAAGTGAGGGGGGACGCAAGAGAACTCAGTCCTCCTACCTCTGACGGCACAAAAAAAGCGTCCCCTTTACTCAACTACTTAAAAAAGTTCGCTGGAACGCTCAATAACAAAAGTAATAAAGTGATAATTATTTGTTTTATTAATTATATGCACCCATTTAGAAAAATCTTGATTTTTGATAAGTTTTCTAAAGACAATAATACATAAATACGTATTTATACGTATTATATGTTGTTGTAAGGTTCTATCACACTATCGGTTAGGTTATAGGTAGGGCTTATATTATTCTTTAATGTGTTGTAATTTTGTTAATTTATGGTTTTTACATTTTATAAAAAAAATATGGAACGCTCAAAATTTCTATGGCATTTAAGTCCCCCCTGCACTTCCTTTCCACTTTAAGCCCTGTATGTTCCTATTTAAGTTTCAATAAAATTTTCAAAATTTTTTGTTAATTTTATTTTGCACTATTGTAAAATGTTGAGAAGTAATAAGATGAATCCATATATAAATAGGTACTATAAATATCGATTTCTCTAAAAGTTCAACTATAAACGCCTATAAAAAATTGATGGTAGGTAGGTACTTGAGATTTTTCTAATATTTTAGTAACACGTCAAACTATATACCTATCTATATAAGAATGCTTTAATAAAATTTTCAGACTTTAAATCCCGAAATTATCAATTTGATTAAATATTATTGACAAAATTTTGAGAAATAATAAAGAGATTTTCGACTATTTTAAAAATTTCAACTTTAAACAGACACCATAAGCCAAATTTTGGACAATTTGAAAAGTAATCTAAATAAACTAAATAAAGTGCCAACCTTACATCCACTTTCTAACTGGAACCATACGTATGCAAATCGGAGCATTATTTCGGGTCGAAAAGAAATCATAAATATAAAATAAAAAAAAGACAAATATTGTAAAACAAATTACATTTTTTGCTTCGCTTAAAATTTAAAAGTACATGTATAAAATATATTATTGTTACGCATAACATGATATTGCCATAAAATATTAACTAAATAAAACAATAACGACTATTATTTTTGGTCAAAGTTTTATTTAATCAGCATTTAATATTTATTGTTCTCATAACATTAAATTTGAATTAGGTATGCGATTATTATTGTCTAGAAAAAATTTAAATAATTACACCTGTGTTTTGCTCTGTTCACAGATGTAGGTAGGTACTCTTATATTTATTATTTTTTTATTATTATTAAATTATACAACAATAATTTATTTATTTAATTATATTTTTATGTTAATTTATATTATTAATTACATAATTAAAATAATTTTTAATTGTTAAATGTATACATAACCTATTTGTCTCCGTTGCTTTGCATCAACAATAATTATTAAATATTATATACGATATACCTATTGTTTAATGTGCATTGTGTACGTAAAAAAAAAAAAATATTTCCATTACAACATTATTGTTTTGTTTCAATCTTCAAACATAAACGTTAATTTGACGATATGAGCTAATATTTTTTACACGTGTCGATCAATATTATTCTTACGAATAAGAAAAAAATTTACACACGCGTACTACTAATACGCCAATTTAAATTTTTAATTTCATAAAATTCTCATAACTCTGCCTTTTCTTTCCCTATAATCATGTTTGACTAAATATGCAATTTTGAGCTTTACGTTACGATAATTTTATATGACCTTAAATACATATAAATATATCACGATCACGTCTTAATTTTCTTTTATTAGCTAGGTCCTAGGTAGCACGTATTTTAAAATTATTTATTTAATCAGGTAATAATTTTAGCATATAAAATATATTCATATACCTAATATACATAAATATTCAATAAAAATAAAAATAAATTAATAATTGATGGTACATTTTAAATTATTAGTCTTTATAAATTAGTTATAATTAGGAACCGGATTTATATGAATTTAAAATTTTTAAATATGCACTTAAAAGCATAGAATATGTAAAATAATTTATGATTATTACAGCTGTTTGTTTATTGTAAAGTTATAAAATGTGTCAAAACATAAATTATATAATAAATTGACGGTTTTATTACTATAATGTCGATATAATGTGTTATAATTATAATAAATAATAAAAAAAAGATGAGCTGATACTCCTGTCGCATAGGATACAGGTGTGCAAATCATAGCGTTTAATTTTAATTAGAATTTGAATTCAATGATAAACCATTGCATTCGAAAAAACGATTCTGAGCAAAGTTCAGTCAGATTATAATTTTCGTTTGAACTAAAAATATCAACTTAAAACAGCTATAAAAAAAAATTGAGATTAGGGATTTTTCTAATATTTTAGTATGATGTTAAGTAATATGTAAATTGTAAATATACTTCAGTAAAATTTTCAGACCCCAATACCAAAAATTGACAATTTTATCAAACATTATATACGTAAAAACGAGAATTTTACGAAATATTCAATGTCCAATATTTTGTAGAAAAATGAACGTAACAGTTCCAAAATTTTACCACATATATATAATAGCTATGTGAACACCTAATAAAATTTTCAAGTCTCTAACTTAAAAATTGCTTGAGTTATCGTGAAATATTAAAATCGAATTCGTTGAAATTTCAGTTTACGTGAAAAATGCCGTTTTTTGGTCATTTTTTCATCGTTTTTTCTACCACTTAGGGTCAATTTTGAGAAATTCGAAAAATGACCTAAATAAAGTACCAACTAGTAACTACATCCACTTTGCTACCGGAAACATACCCTATTCGTCCAAATCGGAGCATTATTTCGAGTCGTAAAAATGTTTTCATACATAAAAAAAACAAAAAAACAAAAAAAAAATCACACATCATTGTAAAACCAATACATTCTTCGCTTCGCTCAGAATCTTAAATGTACCTACATTTCCATTTATATTCAAGATCACGGTTCACAGTTAATCTTATCTACCTATAGTACTAAATAGATCGACAATGGATTTTATAAATAACGTTGGGAAATATCAAATACCTATTAAACTTAAATTGTATAAAAATATTAGGTAAGTATTACAGTTTTTCTAAATTCGGTAAAATTTCGGGGGGGTTTGAACCCAATTTGAATCAAATTAATAATTATTAGATATTGTATTCATTTTAAATATTCCTGTATTAATTTCCGATAATTCTAAAATAATATCATAGTATGAATTAATGATTATTTAGAGTATATTTAACTACCTATATTGTGTACGTAATGCATATATTCATCGAATAAGTATCTATTATTGATCAGTGACGTAAAGTATATTCATATATTAACTACAGGTGGCTCATTTTAGTGTTTTTGGATATTAATAGTAGATTGATAAAAGGATTATAGTACATCTAAGAATAGTAGGTATATGAATATTCTATTAGATTCAAACTAATATTCATTTCATCAATTTATATTACTATCTTTGTGCCAATTGGGTGGAGGCTTATTATTTGTTACTTCAAATTAGAACGACAGTGGACTATAGTTAGCTGGTTGCTTGCTCAACACAATCTACAATTGTGTTCACCGACGACGACTATACATACAACATATCGGCATATTGCATAACGAATTGCTTAAATAGTTAAATTGCATATACACCAATTCAAAAGGAGCAAAGTAAATTTATTATTTAGAGTATGATGTAATTGAGTGCGAGTAACGATGGGAATTTTGAAAAAGGAAACCATTATAATTTTAGATAAAATTATTAGTGAAAGTAAACTAACGTTTGAAAATACGTTATATCTTATATCTATCATTTAAACATAATATTGAAACGAAATCAACGACTTAGAATCTATAAAATTATTTGATATAAATTAAACTAATCAATATAATACAATATGTCAATATGGCATTATGTATCATGTTGCTCTAAAAATAATATTCGTATATGACGTAAACAAAATTATAATTTTTTATTTTATATAAAGGATCAAAAGTTATCGTAGTACAAAAAGTATTTGTAAAACTATAATTATAACGGATCAAGTGGTATAATTAAGTTTGAATAATTAATATACTCGTATTTTACAATTATTATCAATTGACATTATATTATATTAATTATTATATAAACATATTATACTCTATTCAAAATGAGATCATTTTTCGGCGACCAGTTTTCGTCGGGCTGTGTCAGACTCAGCCCACAAGTATCTATCACGTGATCGATGCTTCGGTCACAATATGTTGATGCGTGCGTCCGTCGTGCGACATCTATGAAACAAATTGCGACGAAGTGACGTATGCATATTCAATTATTTGAACTAATTGGCAGTTGTTACTATACTAATGAGACGCTTCCGTCGGTGGCGGCGTCTTAGGCGCTACTACGGAATAAAGCCACTGGTGAAGCACGATTGAGCACGATTGACCTTTTTTGAGCCTGATTGAGCACACTCTGTGTATAACAATGATTAGCTACCTACACCCTAAAAACGTGTTGAGCACTATTTCTTGTTCGGCGTTACTATATTTATTTTACACGTAATAATAATATAAATAAAAAAGTAATGTATATATATTCTTTTTTATTGTATTTGTTATTAAATTTTGTAGTTTTTGATACAATCACTTTTCTTTTACATACTTTTGATCTTATGGTACAATTAGGTACTATCCGCACCAGTATCAAAGATGGGCTAGGGATTAGGTTTGATATATTTATTTCGCTATAAGTAATAAGTGCCGCAATGTGGCACTTGAGGAAGCGAGCGGAGACGGTAGGCGAAGCGAGCTTTCCCTACTTTTAAAAACTATGTGATGGCCGATGATCTATATTCCATACATAATGAAACGAAAGAAGTTTGGCAACGTTTTGAATATTTAAAAATATTGAGCGTGCTTAATCGTGACATCAAAAAGCAGGTAAAAAAAGGTACCGTGTTCAATCGTGTTGCAGTCAAAGCTACGCCCATGCGCAAAATTTGGTCACCGGGTAATGATCTCATTTTGAATAGAGTATTAGCTCTATTACTACTAGTAATGATGTTAGTTAGAATGAAATATACATATCTAAAGTGAACAAAGGTGTAAAGTGCTTTATCTCATGCGACATCTACTATATATATAGTAGTAATGCAATCTCGAGTACTAACTAAGGCAGAGTAGAAGGGGGTGACATCCATTTGACACTCAAATGGATTGGTACATTAGCCTGATAGCGAAAGAGGATTTCTGTATGAAAATAGATCAGTTCAATAGCCAGTTAGTTATGTTCAATAGCATTACAGATGTTTTCAAGATCATGGCAAATGAGATGGAGACCATGCTGGCTGATATAAATATCAGGGAAGGTATGTGCATATACCAAGTATGTGAAATATTCCATATGTTATTTCAAGACTTCCCGGGAGAGAATGATGAGATTATTTGGGGGAAAAAATGTGTATGCGATAAATTATTAGAAGAGATTCTGAACAATATAACAGACATCGACAAGAAATTTCTTGGCATGCAGATCGAGACAAAAAAGATTTTAAACAAATTACATGAGTTTCGATGTCTAATGATTATGATTTCTAAGATATCGGAAAAAATTCCGTTGGCGAATTATGCGACAGTGCTCAAATTAACTGAGATGGAGATAAATCTATGCATGGCCGAGATAATAGTACATGATTTCGAGAAAAATGTATGTATGAATAAGAGCAGGATGCAGGAATTCCATGAAATAGCAATGGGTATTAGGAATTGGCAAGAGTTCCTATTTATTAATGAATAGAATATGTAATATATATTATTATGTATCCTTTTTATTTATTTATTGAAGTGTTGTGATCCTGTTCGTTAGTTTTTATGAAAAAAAATATGGTAACACCAGAATGGTATTCATAGTAATTGTTTTACTAGTTTACTACTACGTGTAGTACTGTTATAACATGTAATATTTCTTCATGTACTCGTAATTTATATCCGTGGTTGTTTATTGCTTTTTATAGAAAAAATATAATAATTAATCATTGGCAAATACATTTTTTTCTGATTTTACCTACTTATTTTTTTCATTTCAATCACATAATGCAAATGCATTATACGTACCTATATATTTTTTCATCGAATATATAATATAATACACTAATAAGTTAGGTAGCCCTATGACCTCACACGTATTGTGCAGAAAAAGTGATTAATTTAGTTTTCTCAACTAATATAAAACTTTGAGACCTCAGTCACTGCAAAAATATAATCCATAACGCATTTCGTATGAAGGAACAACATTTTTCTATATTATATAATATGAAATAGTAGTAATAAAGTAATTTCTTGCTCAACACAATATTTTAGATTGTGTTTATTGATAATTCATAATAATTAAAATTACATCATTCTCTAATAATACATTTACTTTGTCCCTTTTGAATTGGTGTATATGCAATCTAAGCTATGCGTTATTTCATATGTTGTGGTACCTAGTCGTTGTCGGTGAACACAATTGTAGATTGTGTTAAGCAAGCAATCAGCTAACTAGTGAACCAATATGAAATAACCCATGATGGGCCTCTAACAGTTAGTTTATTCTTTATGCAACCTGATTATGAATTATTTGGAAAATAACGTCTTTAATGAAATAGTTTTTGCCGTTTCGGTACTTAGTAATTAGTATACTTAGATAGTATTATTATATTAGTCTTAGGAGCGAGCACAAAAAACCAGTAGCAGTACCCACCCATCCTTACAATTTATTTTCTGTTTATAATATAATTACATCTCTGCTTAAATTTCAGTATGCTTCAAAATCTATAGATATTAATATCCATATATACAATATACATATTATATAGAAGACTATCATTCCTGATTCCAGTCTATATTTCTATAATATACTTTTTTAAAACTAATTAGAACGAAATATTTTAATTTAACATAATATACTTATTCATTAATTTTATGTTTTATTTGTGGTAAGCATTTGTGTGTAGTTATTTTGTATATTTGTGTATTATTATTAGTTTATCAATAAATTTATTATATATTAATTATCTTATTCATTTAACAATAATTAATAACTATATATTAAACTTTAAACGTTTAATTTAAATAAAATTAGATGTTATTTTTACGAGGAGATATCGCATCTGCGTCTGCATATGGGTCAGGAAATAAATATAAATAATAATATTGTGTTTGTACGCAATACACAAAATTAACAATAATTTTAGTTTTATCATTGGTTATATTGTTATAAGATCGTTCGATAAGAATGTGCGTTTGAGCGTTTGGTAATAATGAATAATTTTTTATAGCCAAATAGTATAATAATAATATTAATAACCACCACACCTTTAATAATGATATAATAATGTATCAGTCAATAATTCCTCCATTTATTACATTTTTCACATCAGTTATAGTTCATAGTTGAAGGTTGAAGCTATACAATTTACCATTAATAGCATTGATTTTATAAAATTAATAATATAATAATATAACCATATACAAATACAATATAGAATATTGATTAAGACTTGTTTTTAAAAACCATATCTATAGAACGTGGCGTACGTTCAATATTTTTCTAGAGAGGATATTAATTTAGAATGTTTTGATTCACAGTCAGCCACCTCTCCCCACCAACATCAAAATTATTACTTTATATAATTGATAAAATTTAAAAATAATCTTTTTTTTTTAATATTGTTATTTTTAATAATGTTAAAAAAATATGTACATAATAAAAATTATAAGGAATAATATTATTACATAAATAATATTAACTAGGTATAACATGAATTCCATTCTCCTTTTTTTTTTTTTGTTAATTATTAATTCAAAAAGAACTTCTTTCGGTTTTATTGAGTGTCGATTAATGGAAAGCATAGCCAAACCATTTAGTCTTATTATTTAACTGTAAAATTGTAATAATATATTATTTTCTTTTAACAGAATTATCAAATACATTTTTTTCTTTTTTTAGCTTTGGGGGATTTATCCCGACCCCCGTATGTACGCCATTGTCTATACTTCTATAGACTATAATACAAATCTATTTTTATTATTCAAAGATAAATTCATGATTCCTTACTGTCAACAATAATAAATGTTTCTCATGGCCGTGATTGGCGTGACTATGTCTAAAATTTGTTACATTATTTTGGGTACTAATAGCTATTAACACTACAGTTTTTGACTCTGAACATTTAAGTTAAGTTTCGTTTACATATTCTGTGTAATAACAAATTTTATTTGGATTGTGCTTATTGTGATATTTGTTGACTAATTTTTAAACCCATATTGATTATTATTTATTACCAGCTTTTCACAAAAAAAATAATACATAATAATAATATATCGATGACCAAAATTTTATATATTAAATTTAAACGTTAAACATATATTAATACATCACATATATTTATATTAAAAAAATATTCTATGCGTCATGGTGAGTGGGAGAATCCCTCCTCCCATGGGAGCCACTGCTCTTATAGAGGGCCTAAAATTATTATTATACTGGTCCCCGAATGATCAAGATCCGGCACTGTTACCTACCTATATTAATACATATTTGATAGTTGAATTTTACAAAAATGTTAACATTTTGAAAGTTAATTTATTCTTATAAATAAAAATAATTTAAAACTTCGTATTTTTATATAAATGACATTACACGCTTTTTTGATGAAAGACAATTCAATTTTTTATACTTAAACTGGTTCTCAATTTTTATGTATGACAACACCCTAATTTGGATACATAAAATTGGCAACACACTTAAAATAATTAATAAATATTTGAACAAGTAACAATTATAAATCTATGTAAATTATTACATTTACATATTGAAATTTTGTTAAAAAAAAAATAAACAATACAAAACAAAACAAAATATAAATTTACAAAATTAAAATTGAAACAGTTTAAAGAATTTTGTATATTTAAATTTAAAATTTTTCAATATTATTAAGGGTCATCAGCAACAAAAAAATTATTTAGGGAGGGTTAAGTCCCCGTTAGCCTGGATTTCCGCCTGTTCAGTTCCAACCACAAATGTAAATATTTTCTTAATGTCAACAATAACTAGTTTTTGTATGCAATTCAAATTTCAAATTTATATAATTTTTTTCATCCCTTATAGTAATATTTACTTTCGATGTAAAACCTTTAAGGAATAATTAATTGCACATTACTATAATATTAGAAATACTATAACACTATTATAAGTATATTTAGTATAGGTACTATTGTATAGTTTTTTTTACATAGACTCATCATACATGATAGATGATACATAACATTCTTGTATATTATATTCTACAATACCTATAATATTATAATATGTATGTCGTATGTGAGCAAATATATATTTGAATAAATGGTTCTTGTAATATTAAGAGAAATTTCGTCTAAATTAGTAAAGTTAGCGTATTAAAATTATTGCTTGGTGCGAGGTATTTAGTGGCGAAACGGTGTCGTCGACCCGTTGGCGGCGGCGAAGTGTTCGTCGGCGAGATGGTGGTGTCGAGAAGGCGGTGGCGGCAAGATGTCTGGTTTCGTACAACAACGTTGTGTCCGCAATAGCAAAATAATAAAATTCAAATATTTAGGTATTATCTAAATATATTTTTACTCTAAATACTAATTACATTTAGATAATAATATGTGAATATCGTGAAATAACCATTTTTTTTTTTTTTTAATACATATATTTAAATATGTATTTGTATAAATTTGTATAAATTTGTATAAATTTGTATAAATTTGTATAAATTTGTATAAATTTGTATAATATTATGTGTTGGTTGTTATATTAGTTATTTGACGATTTTTAAGATTTTTATATTATACCCGTATGCTATATAAAAGCCATTTACACACTATGCGTTTCGAACGCGCGCGTTCGCGTTTTTAAAAACGTCGCGTTTCATAATATTTATTAAACAGCTGAGAATAAATAGCTACTATATTCACACTAGAGAAAAATACTCGCGTCCGACGACGTTCGAACGCAACCGAACGCGCCGGTTTAATTTTTGGCGATCGAACGCGAGCGATTATGAATTTTAAACAACGTGTTTTTCATGTTATCATTCACACAGCGCGTTTTTATACCGGAAAACGTCGCGTTTTATTAGTTTTATTATTAATACGTTTTATTAATCATCCTTATTTCAATATGCTATTATTTAAACATTATAATACAAATATAATTTTACTTACCAATTGGTCAAATGATGAAATTGACATACGATAATATTTAAAAAAAACTATGGTGGATCATTTCTCAAAATCATAAAATTAATTTTAAACTGCCCTTCAACTGGTCTTTTTAAATTTAATGCATGAACCCAATGACGTCTTTTTAGTTTTTTTTTTTTGTTTTTTTGTTTTTTTGTTTTTTTGTTTTTTATATAAGGCATAAATTATACATGCTGTTTCAACTTCGTCTAATAAATCCATTATTACTAAAATTACTTTTTTATTGTGTAAACAAAAAACAAGGAAATAATTTACTAATAAAATTATTTAGCGCCAATTTTTGTATAAAATATAAACATAACCACTTTCAGCGTGTCAATACGTATAGTTAATTTTAAAAACGCTGTAGTGTATATAGAACTTATGTGAGCGCTCCGAACGCGACGTTTTCAAAAACGCCCGCGCGCGCGCGTTCTAAACGCATTCGATAATTCGATACCTTCGATAATGCGATACCTTCGATAATTCGATTCGGTAATTCAAAGTAAATACAAAAATACTCGGTTCTTTGAAAATCACGCGGTAACTCGAACAAAAACAATGCATTTAAGTACACTCGATAATTCGAAATTAAATTTTGGGAAAACTGGCCACTAACACTTGACAATTCGAAGTATCATTCGTTCAATGCTCGGAAATTCATTTTTATTAATAATTTACAATACAATCGACAATCGTGTAGAAATTTAGATTATTATTGTCAATAACTATAGAATATTATCGTAAGAACCTTATTGTTTTATTTCTTAATCGTCTCTAATCGTAATTTAACTCGTCGAGTCGTCGATAGCCGTCAGCCGAATGTAGTTTTATTTTAGTTTCGTTCGGTCGTTTACAACCGACTTTACAAAACATTACAACGTCAACGCTCCAGTCAGAAGTTACTGTTGAGGTTTTTGATGCTTTATTTACTATAGAAAATACTATTGAAAAAATGAAACTAAATTCAATGAAGCAGAAATCCATTACAGATTTCTTCAAAAAAACAATAATCTTTTATAATAATAAATAATTAAAAATGTTAAAATTAACAATAAATAACTAATATTTTTCTAATTTACTGAAATAATTAATATGCATGTATGTATGTACAATAAGAAAAACAAAATTTTTTTCTTAACTCTCTATAATTCGAATTTTTTTTTGCTCTCTCGTTATTTCAAACTACTCAACAATTCGAACTCTCGGTAATTCGAAGTTTTTCAACAGTCCCGTCAATTTCGAATTATCAAGAGTCAACTGTATATATAATTTTAGATTCTGAGCGAAGCGAAGAATGTATTGGTTTTACAATGATGTGTGATTTTTTTTTGTTTTTTTTTTTTTTTATTCTGAAGACATTTCTACTACCCGAAATAATGCTCCGATTATCACGAATAGGGTATGTTTCCGATAGCAAAGTGGATCTAGTTGGTACTTTATTTAGGTCATTTTTCGAATTTCTCAAAATTGACCCTACGCGGTAGAAAAAACTTCGAAAAAATGACGAAAAAGCGGCATTTTTCACGAAAAATGAAATTTTGACAAATTCAATTTCTATATTTCACGATAACTCAGGCAATTTTTAAGATAGGGACCTGAAATTTTTTTGGGTGTTCACATAGCTACTATATATATGTGGTAAAATTTTGGAACCGTTTGGTTAATTTTTCTCCAAAATATAGGACTTTGAATATTTCGTAAAATTCACGTTTTTACGTATATAACGTTTGATAAAATTGTCAATTTTGGGTATTAAGGTCTGAAAATTTTACTGAAGTATACGTACACATCACTTAACATCATACTAAAATATTTAAAAAATCCCAAGTCACAATTTTTTTTTATAGCTGTTTTAAGTTTATATATTTAGTAAAACGAAAATTTTAGAATCCATACGTATAAATAAATATACTGAAAACACTTTTACTACCCGAAATAATGCTTAGATTTTCACGAATAGCGAGTTTCAGATGTAAAAGTGGATGTAGATGGTACTTTAATTAGGTCATTTTTCGAATTTCTCAAAATTGACTATAAGCGGTAGAAAAAACTTCGAAAAAATGACTAAAAAACGGCATTTTTCACGGAAAATGAAATTTTGAAGAATTCAATTTCTATATTTTTCGATAACTCGGGCAATTTTTAAGATAGAGACTTGAAAATTTTTTTGAGTATTCACATAGCTACAATTTATATAAGGTAAAATTTTGGAACCGTTACGTTCATTTTTCTACAAAATATCGGACTTTGAATATTTCGTAAAATTCTCGTTTTTACGTATATAATGTTTGATAAAATTGGCAATTTTTGGTATTAGGGTCTGAAAATTTTACTGTAGTATACTTACATATTACTTAACATCATACTAAAATATTAGAAAAATCCCTAATCTCAATTTTTTTTTATAGCTGTTTTAAATTGATATTTTTAGTTCAAACGAAAATTATAATCTGACTGAACTTCGCTCAGAATCGTTTTTTCGAATGCAATGGTTTATCATTGCATTCAAATTCTAATTAAAATTAAACGCTATGGTTCGCACACCTGTATCCTGTGCGGCAGGAGTATCAGCTCATCTTTTTTAATTTATATTTTACGTTTTAGTTATTATATTATTTAAAATTTTTATACCTACATTAATATTTATATATTATATAATTAATTATTATTGTACATAATATATTAATTAGTTTATAGCAATTAGTTTATAGTTTCTTATCTTTATTCTATGGTTTATTGTAAATTGTATGCGCCGCTATAGTATTTCTTCACTTCTTTCACCCTTCGTTATTATACTTATCGCACACGGTATAAATTAATAAATAACTGTGAGAAAAATTCTGCTTATAAGAAGGTATTATTAGGTGGATATTTATAAATACGTAAAACAGGCTTACGGAATGTTTTAAAAATATAATAATAAATACAATTTTATATATAAAACGTCTCCGAAGAATTTCAACATGCTATAAATTATTAATTATATAACTTTAGTACGATGTTGTTAAAACACTCGTTTCCATATTCCGCCAAACGCCTTAAACGATAAATGTGAAATTCAAGGACGCTATTTGAACGTGTTTATTGTAGCCACATGTAGTGAGTGGGTCTACGGCAGGCATTCGTTCGTTAGATGTGTGTCCGGTGAGTCCGTATATACTCAATAGTTCATTTTGCAATCAGTAATATAACTTTTATATAGTTTCTAAAATTATAATATTATGTGGTGGTTGTATACACTCGCGCTATGTTTAATACTTTCGACGGTCGCGTATTATTTTTGTACCGTGACATTAAGTCAATGGGCTGATCTCAACGTGCCTTATATTAAACCAATTCCGTTGTTTGGTAACTTTATTAAAGTGGCGCTATCCATGTTACATCCAGTAGAATTTTACAGTCAAATTTACTATCAGTTTGCCGGTCATAAATATGTAGGATTATACCAGATGAGAACATCATATCTAATGATCCGCGATCCTCAACTAATCAATCAGATATTAAAGAAAGATTCATCATTTTTCCTCGACCGTGGTATTTATTCGGACTTCTCGGTGAATCCATTTTCGAACCATTTGTTTTTTATGAATAACCCCCAATGGAAAATAATGAGAAACAAGTTGTCCCCGGCGTTTACGTCCAATAAACTCAAACTCATGTACGACCAAATCAATGAGTGTAGCGATGAATTAATAAAAAAAATTCATAGGAACGTAAATAACAGCAATAATTTGATAGAAGTAAAAGAACTTATGTCTAAATACTCAATAAACATCATTGGCACCTGTATCTTTGGTCTCAAATTCAACGCGGTCGATGATGATAATTCTGATTTTGGCAAGTACGGAAAAATGTTATTTACACCGTCACTTAGGACACTTTTGAAAGAATTGATTTTATTGATTTCACCAACACTGTTGAGAATTTTAAAGATAAAAGATTTCTCACCGGACGCAATATACTATTTACAATCGGTATTTAATGAATCGATAATGTATAGAAAAAAGAATAATATTGTTAGAAATGATTTTATGCAAACTTTAATACAAGCTGAAAACGATTTGGTATTAAATCCTAAAATACCCGAAAATGGTAATGTATCTTTTAAATATTATGTAAATAAAATAATACAGTTATTAATTAAAATAATTATTAATTGTTTAGAAAAATTTAAAGAAACACAAATCGTCGCAACTGCAATTCTTATGTTTAGTGCTGGTTTTGAAACAGTATCGACTGCAATAGCTTTATGTTTATACGAACTATCATTGAAAAAGCATGTACAAAATAGAGTATACGATGAGATTAAATTGAAAATATTAAAACACAATGGTGTGGTTAGCAATGATTTTTTGACCGAATTAAATTATTTAGATATGGTGATAGCGGGTAAATTATAAATATTTTTAATTTTCTCACAAATATTAATATTTTAAAAACTGTAGAGGTACTTCGTTTGTATCCTACGCTTTTTGCTTTATTTAGACAATCGACAAAGACATACGATATTCCCAATGATTCATTAACTATAAAAAAAGGACAACATATAATTATTCCAATTCATGCACTACATCGCGACCCTAAGTATTTTCCGAATCCTAATGAATTTGATCCGGAACGATTTTCACCTGAAAATAAGGTGAAGATACCTAATGGTGTTTATATTCCATTTGGTGATGGGCCACGAATGTGTTTAGGTATATTTTTATTTAGTTGTTAATATTTTAAGTATGTTTATAAAAATTTTATATTATTACTTATAAACACTATAATAGTAATTTTTCAAATTATATTTATTATAAATTTCTTGTCTATAGCTAAACGTTTTGCTGAGATTGAAATGAAATTGGCACTGGTTGAAATTTTAACAAAATTTGAAGTGTCACCATGTGGAAAGACTAAAATTCCAATAACATTTTCTAAAAAAGTTGTATTAATGGTTCCTGAAGGTGGTGTTTGGTTATCATTTATAAAAAGAACTTCATAAATTAAATGATTTCATCATTTAGTTATCATTTAAGCTTTGAGAACAGCAAGAAATATATCAGGACTTGAAACCGGTATCAAATTCGATGTTAAATTGGTAAAAATTTCTAATTGTAATCAAAATTATTAACAAAAATCTAAAAAATCAAATTCGGTTTTTAAAATTCAAAACAGAAATGATAAAATTTGTAATTGATATTTAATATCAAAATTATAACCATTATATATAAATATTAATTATTCAATATCATAATCGAAAAAAAAACAATACTATATATTAAAATTGAAAGTGAAACTACAAAGTAATATTAACGTTTAGTTTGTACATTGAGTAGGGTTTTAATTTTTAAATTATAATACATAACATTATCGCAGATTAAAATAATTTTAGTTAATTTTGTGTGGATATAATTTAACATAATAATATAATATTTTATATATAAATGTATTTTTTTTTTTTTTTTTTAAATACTCGTATGCTGTTATAATAGAATTAGGAGACAAACTACTCTAAGAATACGGCGTAAACGTCCAGGTCGGTATTTAGATTCTAAGTATTATTATTTAACCAGAGCGGCGTTTGATATAGATAATATATAATACAGTAATGTATATTTAAAGAAATGTTCATGTTATACAGGCGTATTTTTAATTCTGGAAGCATTTCCTGATAGTGTTAATATTATTGTAAAATAAACATTTATTAAACCGTTTCCCATCCAATGCGATTTCTTTATTTTAAAAGAATTTTGTTTTCCCATATTTTCAAATATATATTAAAAACTTAAAAATACAATATTATAATATTGATTACAATTATTATTAATATTATTGATATTTGATTATAACAATTAATTAATTAATATCTTATGATTTACTCAGGGCAGACTAGCTAGGATGGGAGAGGAAAGCGGTGCCATATTCACCCAGGCCATCTGGAAATTTTTAAATCTGGCCTTTCATTTTATCCAATTTTATTTATTTATGTTGAATATTATTATAATACAATATTTATGGGTTATTAGTATATGGGTTTAGAACTTTCGCCATTTATTATTTCAACTATAAATAATGAAAACATAATAATATTATCATTTATTAAAATAATAAATTAACAATAGAAACTAATTGCAGAACGAATGTCGATAATGATAAGATAATTTTCATAAATAACATTAGATATTAGAACATCATGTGATTATTTGCTAGACAATTCTTGTCACTTGTCAGTATGTCAAAGACAACTTAGTCTGTTATATAAGTATCCATGTGAATACTCAATAATATTTTCAAGTCTCTTCAAGAGATATCGTGATATATTGAAATCGATTTCGTCAACATTTCAATTTCCGTGAAAAATTACGTATTTTTATCATTTATTGGTAGTTTTTCCTACCTGCAGGATAAATTCAATTTTGAGAAATTATAAAAATGACCTAATGAAAGTACCAAATATATAAAATTTTCTACTTATATCATATGCTATTCGTGGTAATCAGATCATTTTTTCTAGTATTAATAGTGTCTACATACAAACTCAAAAAGACACATGTCATTGTAAAACCAATACATTCTTCGCTTCGCTCAGAATCTAAAATATAGTAATTATTCATTTTCTTATTTTAAATTTTAAGAAAAGCGAAGAATAATAAATAAGAATATTGGTTATACAATACATAAAATGATGTGTACTATTTTTTTCTTATGTATGAAAATACTATTTCGACACAAAATAATGCTCCGATTTTGACGAATAGAATACGTTTCCAGTTGAAAAGTGGATGTATTTGGTACTTTAGTTAGGTCCTTTTACGAATTTCTCAAGACTGACTCTATGCGATAGAAAAAGCGATCAAAAAATGATAAAAACCCGGCATTTTTTACGAAAACTGATATTTCTACAAATTCGATTTCAATATCTCATGGCAATTTTGTACTTAGAGACTTTTTTGGGTGTTCACATAGACTCATAGGACATAGACATAGCGTATTACTCGTTTATATACATCTTAAAATTTGGACATACAATTTTCTAAAAAATATAGAATTTTAAATATTTCCTAAAATTCTCATTTTTATCTATTTAATGTTTAATAAAATTGTTAATTTTGGATTGTAAAGTATGAAAATTTTACTGAAATATATTTATGTATTACTCTTAATATAATACCAAAATATTAGAAGTATCCCAAGACTCGATGTTTTTTATATAGCTGTTTAAAACTGATATTTTTGTGTATTCAAAAATCTAAGAATCTTTATAATTCTTCTTATTATTATTTCTTTAAAATAATAAATTTTAAGAAATAAAAAAGTTTAGAACATGGTATATTTAATGTTACGTTGTTTTCCTTGTACACGAACACGATAAAAATATTTTTTTATAATTTAGATTTATTTATGAGGTTTTCTTTTAAAAAAATTATAAAGCGTCATTAATACAAATTTATTTACACGAGTATAAACGTCTAATAAAAATAATAATTATAATATATATTATAATATACAGATATAAATATTATTATTAAAATTTATTAAATATAAGAAACCTAGTAAATTACATTTTCGGAAGTGAATTATTTTATCTTTGTAGAAACTAAAAGTCTAGAACAATTCAATAGGTATACATATTCCTATTTATAGCGCATTCGGATATTACAATTCGTAATGTAAATTGTAAATAACATCTGTCATAAACTCATAAATTAGGTCTCGTGATGTCAGATAAGTGTATTATTTTTGCAACATATTTGTCGATCACGTGTACATTTATTTCTACTCATATACATTCCTATATAATTATTGACAAATGACATAAGTTATTGTGTCATAATAAGATAATATAGTCTCAATCATAATATCATAAATCACAATTTTAAATACTTGTCAAAATATTACAAATTTTAACACATAATATGAATAGTTTTTTTTATATCGTTTTGTTATTGTTGTGTATTATTATAATATAACGTTGTATATTTTTGAAAAATTACGTCATTTCATAAACATCCCATAATTCAATAAATACTCGTAATCGTAATTAATATTAAACTGAGATATTATGTTTACAATATTTTAAATTAAGTTATTTTAAATCATAAGTCATCAGTTTGAAATTATAGTATTATAATTAACGTTTTAGTTTATGAGTGGAACAATAAACTTATATGAAAAGTGTCTTTTTTAGTTTTTTTTATATATGAGACCAACACCATTTTGATTAAATATGATTCGATTACCATGAAATGTGTGTTTTCAGAGTGAATTGGATCTAGTTAGTATATTATTTAGGTTATTTTTTGAATTTTCTAATAGTTTTAATTTTTTAAATTAGAAACTAATTAAATTTTGGAAATTTGAAAATTTTATTATGTTTTACTATACAATTTTACATGCACGATGTAATTTTGGAATAATTATTACTTTGATTTTTATATCTGAATAAGTTTACATTGTATTATATGTTAAAATATTAAACGTTAATTTATGATCTGTATTTTGACTAAACTTTGTTTACAATTCTTTTTTCAATCGCTATGATTTATATCATTGTTTCAAATTTTAATTATAAATACAATACTATCCTTTCATGCGATCATATTTCCATGCCTGTATCCTGTCTTTTTTTTATTTGACGGCATATTCGTTAGGTAAGTTCTTATAGGTATCTTTAAGAATTTCTCTATCAAATAACCATTGTTATATTCATTTTTTTTATTAGTATATTTCGTTTTATGAATTATGATGTATTATGCTGAGATGTACAAAATGATCTATTTTTTGTTTTTATTTGGTTTCTGTATAAATTATAAAGACAAATAAGATATTTGGCAACCAAAATATTTACTGTAATTTAATACTTTAGATATAAAATAAAACATTAAATATATTTAACTAAAATTAAAAATATTATGTTTATAGAACATACACCGAATAATTGAGAAAGTAGAAAAATTAAAAACAAATTTATTAAGAGAAATTAATTATATTGTGATTTAGTCATTTATATACCGGCCTACGTTTATTTACATTGATGAACTGACGGAATCAACGTTTTGAATGCAGCGTGTGATTTGAATTTTTAAAACCAAATCGGTTTAATAATAAATTGTAGACTACAATTGTAGTATATGGTCGAAGCAAATAATAAAAAAAAAAAAAAAATGACACGTTTATTATTTTAATATTTTTTTTTCTTATATTTTCCCATATAAATTGTATATCTGTACTTAAACGTAAATTGAAACTGCGGTCATGGACACCAACAAAGATTTCAATGCGGAGACAATAGACACAGGCAACGTATAGTTTATTCTAAACGTAATCGGCCTAGATCTGTCGTTTTTTTATCATTGATGATGAATAGATTCGATTCGAAATATTTCCATACATATTATTATTATTATTATTTTGTTGCCTTTGAACAATTCGTACACGCGTGCTCAATTTCAAAGTGAGCCGAATTTAAATTTTTATACTTTAGAAAATAATTTCTATAGGCTGTATTCTAATTGACTGTTTTGTTCAACGCATTAAATTTAACTTTAATAGGTAACAAATAATAAGACACGATCCTGCGGAAATGATAATGTTAATGTTATAGGCTTATAGGTCATATAGGTAGTAAAATAATGAATGCTCGTTTAAATTTTAATATCAAAGTCACCATTCCATAATAATCTATTGCATGTTAAATATATGTATGTGAATAATCAATAAAAATTGTCAAATCTCTATGATTATTATAATTCATTTGTAAATTAAATCATGATTGTCCAAATTTTGTGATTTTCTTAATAGTTATTCATTATTTTACATAAATTCAATTTTCAGAAATTCATAAAATGGCCTAAGCAACACGTATCAACTAGATCCGATTCTCTACACAAAACATATCTAGTTTATTTGTGTAAATCCCTAAATTGTCCATTTAATTAAACGTTTTTGAAATAAAAATGAGAATTTTAAGGCTTTAAGCTATATTGAATGTTTTATATTTATTATTTAAACTACAAATCAACGTAAGAGTACCAAAATGTTATCACACAATATGTAAAATTTCCATTTTAACAATTTTCAAATCTCCAAGTTCAATTCTTTCTTACTTTCACTAATTTTTTGGTATTTATTCCTTTTGAATAAGTGCAATTTTAATAAATTCGTAAAATGACTAAAATAAAGTACCAACTAGATCCAATTATCCAAAACATTCGCCTATTCATGATAATCAGACTACATGTTTACTCCTTAAAAAATAAATATACAGCAAAATATATACAATTAATAATACAATTCTCACTTTGACGTTTGACTAGAATCGAAATTATAATTAATTCATATAAGTAACACCATAATCAAGATTTAACGGTAAATATGATGTGTATATTTGTCTAATAAGTATATATTTTTCACAAATTAACAATCATTATTACATTTGAAGTAACTTTTGTAAGCGCGCGTATACTGATTTCCAATTAGTTTCAGCTGAGTTCCAATATTGGTTCATTCAACTCGTATAAAACATTTTAAAATAATCAAAACAATATCTACATTGAAAATTATAATTTTTATATAGGTACTACAATATTAAGCGGACCCATGGAATTGGTAAAATTATTCATTCATAAAAAAAAAAAAAAAAACTTAATATACGAATACATTTTTCCATATAGGTACAATTGATAAAAATTATCTCGAGATTCAAAAAACGATATCCCAAATAAAATATTGCAATAAAATAGATTTATCTGCCGAAGACACTTCCCATATACTTGAAGTAATTTCTATCCGCAAAAGAATATTTTCACACACATCATATATTTACATTAATCTGATCAATGATCTTAATACGCATTTTATAGAATAATTTTAGTTTTTAGATGTCAAAAATAATATTACAATTACATGCACGCTTAAGGTAAATGATGTTTCGTATTCATTTAAATACGATAAAAGAACTTGCGTCGGTAAAAATGAAACATTAAATGAAAAAAAAAACGCGTTTGAACGCTTTAATATATTTGATTTCATTCTGAACTACTTTATAATATATTATAATAACATAATATAATGATACAAGGAATTTACAATTTATGCATATAACACTTATATTGGTACCACGCGTATGTTTTGAATATACATCATAATATTATATTATTATGGTGAGTTAACAAAAATAAATGTTCACGGATTGGCGTATTTTAATATAAGCAAATATAATATGCAAATCAATTGGCAAAATATTTATTTCAATTCACGCCGGACCGTGGGGGACTGATTGGTAACATGTTTTATTATTCATACACGCACTTAGATGAAAATTAGACTGAAATAAAAATTATACACTTCTCCGAATGGGTAAAAAATTGTACTTGGGTATATTATTATAAAAAATCTGGACATAATACACATAATCAGTGGCGTAGTTACGGGGGGGTGTAAGGGGTTTCCACCCCTCCCAGAATTTTTTTTTAATGATATTTAATTATTACGTAGGTACCCAACATATTATAGCAAAATGATATTTTCATTTTACTATGGTTAAGTACCTATATCATAAAAATTGATTAATAAAATAATTTTCGTTAAATGAGGGGCTTCAATGCATAAAGTACTTTTTCCATTTTTAAGAATTTTGAGATATACATTGATTCTTATGGTAAATTCTATGAGGAATCGAATGGTGTCATTATTTTTTAACAAAACGGACTTTTTCCTGTATAAAAACATGATTGAAAACCATTGTTTTATTCAAAACGTTCTATTTCCATAGTATCGTTTACTGCAAAACGTTCTTTTTCCATTTTATAGCAAAACGTACTATTTCCAATGTATAAAATATCTATAACTAAGTTAAACAATGCATAATGGACTATTTCCTAAAATATTTGTCAAAACGTACTATTTCCATTATTCTGCAAAACGTACCTTTTCCAATGCATTTGATATGGGTAATTAAATATTTTTTTCCAAAATGGACTTAATTTTTTTTTTTTTAATATGGAATTAGAAAATTTAATTTTTAAATCATTATTTAAAAATGTTATTTAAAATTTCATTTGTCTGACATATTTTATTAAAATTCTATATAATTTATATTTTAATAAAATTATTTTATCTTGTTGCTAACTTCAATACATATTATTCATATTCTAATTTTAAATTACTCTATGTTATTAATAAACCAATATGATGTTTCTAACTTCAGTATGAATTATTATTTTATTAAGACTTCAATTTTTTTTTTTTATTAAATACTGTTCAGCTTTAGTTAATTTATATTTCGATTTTAAATATAATATATTTTAAATTCATGATGGAAAGATCGACAAGAGCAAAAAAATTATAGAATCAGTGACATCAGTAAGTATTAATGTTTAGTTTTATTAATTAAATGTTTAAAATATGTATACATTTTAAAATTTTAGGGCTTTGTACCACAAAGATTATTTAAAGATAAATATTCAAAGGAACAACGTCCTGAAGAAGTAAGTATTTAGTTATTGTTGTATAATTGATTTTAAAAGTATTGAGTAAATTTGTTAAAATAATATTTATTAGGTAGTAACTGAACAGGTAGTTCTGAATGCAAAAACTACCTAAACAGGAAGATGTAAGAAAATTATTAAAATTTTTCACAATTCCACTTGAAGCTCAAGAATTCTATAATGATATTTTTACTTCAATAGAAAATGCCTATTCTGAGAAGGAAGATATTGAATGAGTATTAAAATCAATTGTAGTAATTGTACATTTTTTAAGTTTAACTTTACTAAAATTTTATAAGAAGAACTTCTTTTATTTTAAATTGTTGGAATAAATGTATTATAATAAATAAAAAAAAAAATTTACTATTATTTATGTTTTAAAATTTTTATTCAATATGGTCCATTTCCGGAAATAGCACGTTTTATATAAAATTTTTCTTTTTTTTACCAAAACATCCTTATTCCATATTAATTCAAAAAGTACTTATTCCGGAAAAGGTCCATTTTGTAAAAAACAGCATTTTAAAATATTTAAAAAATACATTAAAAAATGTAAAATATAAATGAATTAACTTGTAAACAAATTAAAAATATTTTTTAGTTTTTTTTTAAATCCTAAGTTATGTAAATCATAGCTTAAAAAGTATCAAAACCGAAAATTGGCTCTACTGAAAAATTAGAATAATGGAAAAGGTACGTTATGCATTGAAGCCCCTCAAATACGGGATATAATAAAAATACCATTATAATGTAATAGGAAGTAGGAACTCGTATAGATATACTATGAATATTACGAACGTTGAACAATGAACATTATTAAAAATTGATTATAAATAATATTCTACATAAATCTTAATTTATAAATTTAGTAATTTTGACAATATTATTGTAAAGATAATATTAATTCCATCATGGAGTTGATTGTTATTCGTGGAAATATAAATAATCAAAAACAGCGATAACGACTGGTACTAATCCTTTAATTTCCAACACAATTATTTAATTAAATTTGGTTATTGGTTTATTGCTTATTCAAGATGTATCATTGAAGCTAACACCCCCCTCCCCTAGTGCAGATCTAGAGGTCATCCAAGGGGGCGAATTTTAAAAATATTTATTTCTTTAAAAAAGAGAAAAGCCAAGAATGGTATTGGTTTTACAAAGTTGTGTGTCTTTTTTTGTTTTTATATCCGAAATAATGCTCTGATTTTCACAAATATCGTATGTTAATGTTTCTAGCAAAGTGGATGTAGTTGGTACCTACTTTATTTAGGTCATTTTTCAAAATTGACCCCATGCGACAGAATAAACAACGAAAATAGTAATTTTCACGATAACTGAAATTTCAACGAATTCGATTTCAATATTCCACGTAACTTTAACAATTTTGAAGTTGGAGTCTTTTTTAAATTTAAATTTTTATAATTTAAAACTTATATAAATAATAATAATCTATAATATTCTATCTATGATTTATGATTTTTAAATCATGATTTTACCTCTCATTAAGATCAATAAAACATAAAAAACCTAGTTCCAAAGAGAGGGGGCAATCGCCCCCTTAAATCCGCCACTGCACCCTCCCCAGAAAAAAATTGTATCTACGCCACTGCACATAATACAGTCGAAGTCTTAATTCATTCTTGGTGCCTTGGAATTGAGAAGGGTCCTTCCAACTTCTTTCAAGTTTAATTTATCAAACACAGTTCAATGGTTAATGTTTCAAAAAATTGATATAATTCACCAAAATAAACAGTATAATTTTATTTATAAAAAAGAATTTCTTCAGAGAAATATTATAATATTCTATACTCTATTCAGAATAACCTTGCCAACGGGTCGGACGAAAACTCGTCCGGTTCGCGCATGTTTTTTGCCACGGTGAGAGCTGATGTTTGTCGTGTGGCCGCCGTAGACGCGCCCCATGTTTATACGTACTGAACAATAATATCGTATGTTTTCTCGATTCCTAATTGTTTAAATATTTAAGTAATTTTTGTAAATAACTGTTTAAATATAATATATATAATATATATATTGAATTTTTTAAAAAAAATATAAATAATTTTTGCAAATATGAAATTTATATTAATTTTTTTTAATTTTAATTTCCTACTAACATTATAATATGTATTGATATCTATTTGGTTTTAATAATAATTGTATACAACGTATATTGTAACGTATTTGTGTTTGGTGCAGAACAATAAGGTAGAAGTACAAGAAATAGTAAAAAAAAAAAAATAGAATATACAATATTACTTTAATACGTATTATATGTATTATGCATATTATTTTATAATTATTATGATCGTCTGTATACACGGCAGCGGCTACCGATAGCGACGAGTTACGGAAGCGGCCGAAAACTAACGACCAATCACAGCGCACCTGACTCTCGCCGGGGGCTCGGACGGTTGCCGGCGGCTCAGTCGGATGCGCAAAAGTTGGCAAGGTTATTCTGAATAGAGTATAGATCTACAACAATACATACGTAGGTTAGGTTATAATAGTTAGGTATTAATGTATTATACAATATTATTTTATTGTAGGTATTACGTTTATAGTCAACACGTCGGAAATATTATATCTATATAATATGTTGTCAAGTAAAGTATTATTTTCTAATCACTTAAAAACATATTAATAGATTTCGTAATTATATTATATTTAAAGAAAATATTATTGCAGTCGCCAGTCAGCTTACGAAATTGAATAGACAGTACAAAATAACATTAGTCATCAATAGACGTTTATAGTTTTACTGTTCGAACCTAACTGGTTTTTGGTAGCAGGTTTGTGTAAATAATTTATTTTATATTATTATCTAAGTAGTAAAAAACTCAAAACCATATTTTAAGTTATTACATTAATTACTTGTGCAATTTTACTGTTTTTATCACCCATTATTAGTCATTTTATGATGTTTACTACCTATCGTAAATACATAAGAAAACATAATGTTTATAATAAATAATAATATACATATACATTTTATCAATTAACAATGCATCTAAAATGATAAAATGTGCGAATTAGATAGGCATAGGTATGGTAAATTGTGTATTACAATTTATATACACAAAATTGAAAATATGAATAGATACAACTAACGTTATGTGTATAACAAAACAATATAATTTAATTTAATTTCTCGTATGAGTGGAAATTACACAAATTATCGTTAGAAACAAATTGTTTACTCGTATTATTTATATTATTTATATTTATATTATTTATTTGCTTATTTATATGAAAGTACGAGTATTATGTCTCGAACATTTTACTTACTGTAGTTATTATATCCATATACTTACAGGTTACAGGTATATGAACTCAAATTACAAATCAACAAGTGTTCACGTTTTCGTTTTTAATTTTAACGTAAAATTAAAATTTTCTTCGCACAAATGTATACCTACAACATTCGTATAATACAAAAAAAACAAACTATCGGTTAAAATAATAATGTAATAATATTATTATATTTGAAATAAAAGTCTAAAAATTTACGGTAATGTTAAGTTTATTATTATAGAAATATTTTTTCGTAAACTCAATTATTACTTTTTCCAAATATTTTTTTCTTCAAATTGTATATAAATTATAAAATATCATCAGTATATTGTCACAGTCCAATTTACTGTGTATTGTATGAGTTCATTGACCTTAATCAAAAATTGTAATTAATTACGAAAAATATCTAGATGACTAATGCATATTTTATATCATATGCAAATAATTTTAAATTTGAATAATCATTTTAGTTACCTACATACGACTAAAAATATGTTTGTAAAATTGATTTATATTATACTCGTCGCCGTTATCGAAATATATACTCATATTGTTTTTGGTGTAAATTTTTTATTTTAATACATATTTCAATTTCAATTATTATTCGCAAACGAAAAGTAAACATCCTGAATATACGTTCACAATTAATTATTTCTGCATTGTGTACAATATTAGGCGGTATTGTAATGCATTTAACGATATTTATTTTATAAAACATATAATTAATATTTTAATAAAAAAAAATTACTTAAAACAAAATATAATTTCATAGTATTTACAATATAAACATACAGAAATAAATAATAAAATTAAATTTAAACATATTAAGTAGGTACTATAAATTTGAAAATTAAAATCATTATAAGTGGTAGAGAACATTTTGCGTGTTACAACTTACAATATCAGAGAGTATATTAGAATATTTTTTTATTTTTTTTATTGATTTTCGTTAAAATTTTTAACTGGAATAATGCAAAATGTGTATAATTGATTTACGTAATATCTTATATAAACAACTAAACAAGTAAGTAGTATATTATGTACAATGAGTATTGATAATTCTTATTTATAATTTAATTACATCCTTGTAGGGGTTTTTTAAAAAAAATTAAATTTTTCACGTAATTATAGAAATTTATATTTACTTTAAAATTTATATAATAATTATGTAAATTATATTAATTATATTATAAAGTATTATATTACATAATATATGAAATACGTTTAGACTATTAAAAATTGTTTACAATATTATTTAAAATATTGCTAACAAAATAGTTCTGTAAAATTATTTTAATATTTCTATTCATTTCAGGCTAATTTAATAATCATAAGAATAAAAAAAAAATATTATTCCTACATAGCGAGTACCTACGTTATAATAATAAAAAAAAAATATACACATTCGATAAAATACTTCCATAATTAATAAAGAAAAAAAGAAAATACAGTTTTTTTTTTTCATAAATTTAATTAGATTTTCTCTAAGAAATAATAAAACGAACGACTATTATTTTCGATTAAATTTGTAGTGTTCAATGAGTGAAATTGTATTAATTCACTACACAGCGATATTTGACGTAGAACTTCGTAAGTATCTATAAGATTTCTTTTGAAAACTGCAACATGCTCGACTATATTATCAACATTTTTGTTAATCGTATCATATTGTTTCTAATACTATTGGAATGACGCGTTATCGTTAAAACGAAAAAATACTAAAAACAATATTATTAAACGCCTAGTAAATTAAATATTACATTGTGTACTCGTATAGCTTTAGTAAAATGTAATTTTAATTTAATTTGGACAGGTAAATAGGGGTAATATACGATAATTATATAATATAAAATTCATATGGTTTAAACTTGTGAAAAAAAAAATCATTTATAAAATCTAAAATAATAAAGTAAAATTTATAAATGTAATATAGGTGGTAATAATAACCAATAAACGAATAAACTATAATAATATATTGAAATTTTCTTCGTGTGTAATATAAAATATACGACGAATCAATACAATGATTTAAATAATCGGATTATTTGAATACACTCAAACCTATTTAAGACACGATTATGCACACATATATCGTATTTCTTAATATTACACTATATGATATTATTATAGTGTGATGTGAGACGGCGCAATATTATAGACAAATAACAGTACGAAACGATTGCGATAAAATGTTAACAACAATATAAATAATTGTAAATATAAATTGTATGTATTGCAATAATAACAAATCGTCATTTTGCCAATCGCGCGACTGCTATTATAATACAGTATAATTATTATTATTATAATTGAAATTCATAATTAAATCTAATCTGTGTTCTTATCACGTAAATGACGGAATTATTGCAAATAGTCGACAAACGGCTTATTTTTTTTTATTTTTTATTTTTAAATATCATCGCGAGCGTAACATCGCGGTAGGCATCCGTAGTAATAAATCGAAATATTTAATAATAATATAAATGATTATAATTATTATTAACATATTACATTTGCATAATATTATAGACCTATGTACTTATACCGTCACAGACGGGCGTGTTAAAAACACGATGATGCAGTATTGATTTATATTATTATTGATATGGCGCAATAACGATGATATAAATTTATTATTAATAATAAATAGTAATAGAAAACTGCACGAAAAGCATTATTTAAATAATACACTTATATAAAATTTAGTATAAACTATAAAAATATTAAAATATTAAATGTAGATTGTGCAATAATAATACCCACCACATAAAATCACATTATAATATTATTATGTTTTATTAAAAGTATCCGGAGATACTCGTTTTTCTCTAGGATTTTTACATTTTTTAAAATTATGGTTATTGGTTAGGTTAGGTTAGGTTAGGTTAGTCAGGTTGGATACAGAAGTCCATACGAATCATATCTACCATACTTTGTTTATATAAGAAAAAACGAAAAATACCAGATAACAGATAATAACAGATATTATTATTATTATTATTGTAATATTGTTCATCGAATCGCGGAAAATCAATTCATTTTCCCGTCCGGACTTAAACGTTAAAAAAGGTTAGAAATAACAAGAACTACGTCGTTCGTGCGGTTATTGTTTTTAACGGATTATGAGTTTGTGACTAATGAGTTTTACTATAGTTAACCAGTAAACTAGTTCAGTTCATATTTTTTATTACCTATACAAAAATATTTCCATTACGGGAAGTTGGTCTACCGACATCGTCGTATCACAACAATTGACAATACATTTATTAATATTACGCAAGTATAATCTCACGTAATTTTCACATCCGTATTTAGAATTTACCTACTTGTAAATGATATTTAAATAGAATAAAGTATTTAAATGATACAAAATTAAGGAAGGAAATTTTAAGTTCCACGAAGTCCTCCAAAATTGTTAAAAAACTTCAAAAAAATTACAATTTATAGAGCTTTTTCATAAACAAATTTGAAACAATTTACACGAAGAATTTTTTTTTATAAATAACTAAATACATTAATATTTTTTATTAATTTATAAGCTAATATATTTTCTATACCAACTGTCTAAATAGTAATAATTTGTATTTATATAACAATAGAAATCAGTTTATGTAATACGTAGATCCTTGGTCAATTTTTATTTTTGAAATTTTCTAGTTTATGTTACGAATTTATAACTTGAACACACGAAAAAATAAATAAATACATACTATAGTGAACAAAACAAAAAATCATTACTATAAAAGAAAGTAAAAGAAAATAACAAAAAACTTGAAATTTCTGTATAATTAATATTTAAAGTATTTATATGGATTTTTCTTATTATACTCGTATTAGGTACTGTATTTTAATTTTACAATAATAATTGTTAAATAAAATCAACAAAAATTTTTGAAAATTTTATTGAATTTTATTGAAATTAAATACATTTTATATAACTCAGTTCCAATTAATTGTGAATTATTACATTTACGATTTTTTTTTTTTATAGATGTTTATTTTATAAAAAAGAAAGGGAAGAATTACTGGTGTGGAATGGATTCAGGTGTAAAAAGGATAATGTTGAATTTTGATTACAATTTGAATGTAATGATAAATTATAACATTAAAAAAACGATTCTGAGCAAGTACTGTCAGATTTGTATTTAGGTAACTCATTTAGGGGATTTATGATAAATTATTTATATTGAACGTAGAGACTGATAAGTTATATAAGATAGTTTATATAATATGTACCCTACCAATATATCAAAAACATTAGAGTATAGTAAATTCATAATAAAAAAGTAACGGAAGGGGTACTCCTGCCGCAGGTATACAGGTGTGCAAATCATAGTGTTTAATTTTAATTAGAATTTGAATGAAATGATGATAAACCATATCAATCGAAAAAATGATTCTGAGCGAAGTTCAGTCAGATAATGTATTAAAAAAAATCGTAACTCTAATAATTCAGAATTAATTGAAACTGAGTTAAGTAAAATGTATTTAAGCATCAATGAAATTTAAAATTTTTTTAAAAATTCTTGTCAATTTTATTTAACATTATTGTAATATAATAAGAAAAATCCATATAAATACTTAAAATATTGATTTTACTGAAATTTCAACTTTAACAACTATAAAATAAATTGAGACTTGATATATTATTAATAATTTGGAAATACGTTAAGATATATTTCAATAAAATTTCCAAAATTTCTTTGAAAATAGATAATTAATATTATTAATTTATGTTTATACTTATTAACTAACACGCAGATTGTGGAATAATTATACACAGTAAGTGTAAATTAATGGACATTGAAATGAAGAAGAAGGAGAAAGAACATTCTAGCTTTAAAGTCGTTGAGGAGGGCAATAAACATAAAGAAGAAAATAATAACGTAAAATATAAGAAGGAAGAATATAACAACCATAGTATAGGCGATGACTTAAAGGGAAAAAATAAACCTGATTTGAAAGAAGAAAATGAAAAACAATTTAATCAAAATAAAGAAGAAAATCATAACGTAGAATATAACATGGAAGAAAATACAAACCATAGTATATGCGAAGAAGTACAAAATGAATCATATTTAAATGAAGGAAATGAAAAACAATATAATTTAAACAACGATGTAGAAATATTTTATTCTAATAGGAATCAAGAAGAACAACATTCCGTTTTAAATAATCACCCGGAAATGCTTCAGAAAGATCAAAATCCATGTCCAAACATTATTTATCAAAAGAAGCAACACAAGGAATTAATAAATGATATTCAAAACGATATATTCGTATGTACTTAATTTTTTTTTTTTAATAATGTTATGAAATTCTCATATTTAAATTAATTTTCTTTTTGAACAATGCAAAATAACGTAGAAGTTATACCATTTGAATCTATATATATATATAAATAGTACCTAGTAATGTACGATAAAAATAATACTTAACTATAATTATTTATGTTGTGGTTAATATGGAGGGAAAAATGTGAATATACGAGTATACTTTAAAATTATAATAAATAATAATATTTTAAACGAAATATTTATAGTTATCCTATAGCCTATACTACATAAAGTTGTAACCTTGCACGGATGTATATATTTATTTTTTATTTTTTTTAATATAGATTTATTGTTATAATATTAATAAAATTAAAAATTGGCTTCGTACGATCCAAAATAGAGTTCATTATAAATTTAAATCTGTCCTTAAAATTAATTTCGAAATAAAGCATAAGTCTATAAATTGGAACTAGTTTAGGTATTTTCAATACAAAAATTATGAGTGTAATAATATTTACAATAAATAAATTGACATGTGCAAGCGAGTGCAACCTAACCTAACCCCGCATGCTATATCACGCAATCATACATTGTTGTTTACACACACATACACGAAACGTCATTAAATCAATTAAATTAATGCCTATATAAGACTCCTTAAAAATTCACTACGGAGAGCCGCCTTAAACCTGGAATTTAATGCAAAGTGTGGTTTTACTCTTGGACAATGCATTAAAAATTCCAAGTAAATATAATTAGATTCGTAAAGCGAAACTTTATTTATACATTATTATTCTGCATTTGTTGATGTTATTTCATTTTTAAAAAAATGTTATACCATTTTTAAGTCATTATTTTCAATTTTAATGCAAAGTTATTTTATACTAAATATAAAATTATCAAAATATCATTTTGAGAAATATTTTCAAATGATCGCTTGCATAGTTGCATGTTTTCTTTAATATAAAAATAATTAGAATTTTTTTTTTTAATTAAAAATGTACCTATAGGTATGTACATGTATTTTTTAAAATATTTTAAAAATATTTTTGATAGATTTTAGAGATTTAAATCTGAACCCTAGTTATACGTTACAATAAGTTAATATAACTAGAGCGAGAAAATACTTCGTTTAATTTGAAAAAATTAATGAATGTTTAGTAATTTGACGTTCTAAATGTAAGTTAGATTTGTATAATTTAAAAATTTTGATTTACAATTCTAATAATTATTATTGTTATATTTTCTGTAAAAATCACAGTTGTACTAAATAGTAAATACCCATTGATTTTTTGGTTCCATTGATGAATTCTAAAGGGGTTTGTGTAAATATGTGGCATAGTATTTATTAAAAAAAAAAAAAAAGGATGATAAGGTTAGGTAATTTTAAGAAGGATCTAAGGAGTTATTAGGTGAAGCAAAGAGATTGAGTAAGGAAGATTCGATTAGTGGCTGAAGGGAGTATAAGGAAAAAGTGTTGTAGAATAAAGGGGAGTAAATTAACCAGTCTGATAGTTTATATGAAAATGTATGAATCCACGAGTGATCGGGAAGTATAAGATCATTTGGCGTATCATTGTTATCACTAGAATAATTTAAAATGCTATCTTTTGGGAAAGAGAAATTTGGATTTTGAATATTAGGGAATTTATTTTGAGTGACAATAGAAAAGAGATGTCTAGATCTCTTTTTATTATTTTAAATGAAAGATGATTCAATGTAAAAAAAAAAAAAAATAAAAAAATTTAATTACATTATACAATAAACAATAATCTAAAAAAAAATAAAAGTAATTAAATGTAATTTTAATATTATTTATGTGATAAAATGAAGATGTATATTACTTACTGATTTGTTTAGAAAATTAACGGATTAGAAGAGATCTTGTGCTTGTTGGCAGTGGTTTAAATTCACTTGACGAATAGAAATCATTTAAAGTAATGTCCCGCTGGGGCAAGCCACCGCAGACACCGCAGCGATTTCTGCACCGTTGATAACTTCATCAGCTGAAGTAATTTCCCCAATCACCTCTTCTATACTTACTCATTCTGGTATGCCTACAATAAGGATCGGAGTTATTTGGGATGGTCTCGTGATATTCACATCATTCCCTATAGTATGTTTTAGATGACCCTCCACTCGCCAGCTTGTCTGCCTTTTCTTCAGTTCTAGCATCAAGCATAACCGTACAATAGCTTTGGTGAGACGTGACTTAACAATTTCAATCCCTAACTCATTTAGATCGATTCTCGACACAACCCTTTTCATAACTTCAGCGTAGGTTATTCCGTCCTTTAAATTACTAATAGTGTAGTGCTCGATAAGTTGAGGGTTAAGGAAATAATAAGGAGCCGGTTTTTCATCTGCGAAAGGCGTGCTCAGGGCTTGTTGGTCCCAACTAACCAAAGTAAGGACCAGCTCAGAACTCTTAGTTTGTCCTCTACCCTTCGACATGTCCGATATGGGAGACCCCACTGAAAGAATACACTTCTGTCGGCATAGCTCTCTTGGTCATGGAGGAACGCAGCCCCCTCGCTACGACAAGATGAGTTCCACGAGGGGGAAACCAAATAGGCTAATTTTATCAAACATTATTTACATAAAAAGGCGAATTTTAGTAAATATTCAAAGTTATATATTTTGTAGAAAAATTAACGTAACTGTTCTAAAATTGTATCATATATATACTACCTATATTAACATCAAGTAAAATTTGAACTCTCTTGGTTCAGAATTACTTGACTTATTGTGAAATATTGAAATCGAATTTTTTGAAATTTCAGTTTTCGTGAAAAATGTCGTTTTTCCTATCGCATATGGTCAATATTGAGGAATTCGAATAATGACCTAATTAAAGTACCAGCTACATCCATTTACCAACCGGAACCGTATCTTATTCGTGAAGACCTGAGCCTTATTTAGTGTAAAAAAATTGTCTTGAGACATAAAAAAAAGAAGAAAAACATCATTGACAAACCAATAAAATATACTCTTTTCTCAAGAATTAAAACAATTAATATTTATGTAAAAAATTGCACTTTTTATTTAACAAAAAATAATTTGTTTACATATTGTATAACTATACATAAATAAATAATGAATATTAGAAAGGTGTCAAAAAGACATTATATTATATTTTGTATAATATAAAAAACTACCTTTTATTAAATTTTATAAGTAACAAACATAGTAAAGTAAAAAATACCATATAGTTATTAACCATGTTTGCACTAATATTTTATTCTTAGCTTGCTCAGCACAAAAGAAAGCGCACTGAATAGAGTAGCATAGATTATAATAAAATATATATCCCTTTTTGACTAGTAAGCTACTAATCCACTATAAATACATGAGGTCATAGTAGCACAGCCTCAAGAAACATTGTCAGGGAAGAAGAGTGATACAAGATGGTATCATCCATATTTAGTGTGGTAGATAAGTTTGAAGGTATTATAGCTAGGCTCAAAGTGGAGGAAGATTATCTGGATGGCTTTATGAAAAATATCCAAAAAAGAGGAAGAAATTTGTTGAAGAATTGTACATATTATATGAAGGTATGTGATATTTTCAACTACAAGTTACGTAAGATCATCTTGTATGTGATTAAAAAAAGAAAATTAGTCAAGATCATTATGTGCTGGTTAAAAAAGTACTATAGCATAATAAGTGATATGCAGATCATATTATACTATTTAAAATGTAAATCATTAAACAGTAAAATATTAGTTGTTCTAAAAAAAGGTAGGAAAAGTGTGAGTATGTTATGTAAGATTGCGAAACATATATCAAAACTGGAAAAATCAAGATCCAGAAAAAGGTATTTGAGATCCAAACAAGACAATTGAGATCCAAATCAAGGGAATTGAGGTCCCCAAGAGCCGGATAACCTGAATTCACTATTCTCTCTACATATTGATGTATCCTGTAATTTTTCTTTGTTGCAGTGTTGTAATACTGTTTGTAAGTCTTTATAAAAATAAAAGTGGTAATACCAGAGTGGTATTTGTAGTAGGTATTAGTATTATTATATTACAAGTGAGTGTATTACTGTTATAACATGTAATATTAATCCATGAATTTTATATTCATGGTTGTTGACTGCTTTCGTTACAAAAAATATAATTATTGATCATTGGTAAATAAATTTTTATTTTCCTGTATTCATCTACTTATTGTTTTCATTTACATCACATACTGCAAGGATATTGTTATTTGGTCATAGAAAAATAATATTGTAAACAATAGTTTAAGTTGCTCTATGGCCTCACATATCAAGTGCAGAAAAAAATTATTGATATGATATTCTCAACTAAAATAAAACTTTGAGACCGCAATCATTACTACAATATTATAAAATGCATTTTGTACGAAGGAACAATTTTTCTCTATGTAAAATATAAAAGTGTAATAAAACGTAATTGCTGGCTTCGAACAATTTTTGATTGTGTATATCATAATAATTTTAAATTACATCATACTAAAATAATAAATTTACTTTGCCCCTTTTGAATTGGTGCATATGCAACCTACGCTATGCGTATGTCGTCGTCGTCGGTGAACACAATTGTAAATTGTGTTGTGCAAGCAACCAGCTAACTAGTGAACCAATATGAAATAACCCATATACCTCTATCAAACGAGTAAATGATACTATACCTTATTATGAATGTCACTTAAACAAATTACAGTTTTATATTTTAATTACGAAAAAGCAAGAGGACAGTGTTTAATTTTGATTAACATTTGAATGCAATACATATGTAAAAATGATTTTGAGTGAATCTCATTTGATTATATATGTACCGATTAAAATTTTTAAATTTATCAGACTCTACGATCAATATAAATAATTTTTCATTAAAACCTTAAATGAGTCACTTAAATATCAAAATCGGACAGTACTTCGATCATAATCGTTTTTAGAATGTAAAGATTTATCATTGCATTCAAATTTTAATCAAAATTCAACACTATCCTCTTTACACCTGTATTCCTTCCACGCCCTTACCTTGCTTTTTTTATACAGGTACTTTAACGTAGTATAAAAAAAAAAATCGTAAATGTAATAATTCACAATTAATTGGAATTGAGTTAAATAAAATGTTTTTAAGCTTCAATA
The DNA here is from genome assembly GCA_021307375.1 of Tetraneura akinire. NCBI lineage: Eukaryota > Metazoa > Arthropoda > Insecta > Hemiptera > Aphididae > Tetraneura > Tetraneura akinire. The sequence goes on along the minus strand of JAIUCT010000001.1, from coordinate 25,167,910 downwards.
AAATTTTCAACTTAAAATACATATAAAAAAAAAGATGAGCTGATACTCCTGCCGCACAGGATACAGGTGTGAGAATCATAGCGTTAAATTTTAATTAGAATTTGAATCCAATGATAAACCATTGCATTCGAAAAAACGATTCTGAGCTTTCTGAGTTCAGTCAGGTTATAATTTTCGTTTGAACTAAAAATATCAACTTAAAACAGCTATAAAAAAAAATTGAGATTAGGGATTTTTCTAATATTTTAGTATGATGTTAAGTAATATGTAAGTATACTACAGTAAAATTTTCAGACCCTAATACCAAAAATTGCCAATTTTATCAAACATTATATACGTAAAAACGAGAATTTTACGAAATATTAAATGTCCAATATTTTGTAGAAAAATGAACGTAACGGTTCCAAAATTT
>JAIUCT010000001.1:24983056-25145697 GCA_021307375.1 Tetraneura akinire | reverse complement strand
TATTATTATTATTATTATTATTATTATTATTATTATTATTATTATTAATGTATTATGTATAGTTATAACACACTCATAATATTATTATACATTCCAAACGTCTAAATCTAAACTACATATTCGAACTCTATACGAACGTCGAAACAAAAAATCTGTACGTAATTTTATTTCGTACGCCTATATAATAATGTAGACACTCCGCGTAAACTCATTAGACGACGTTATAATATGTTCTTCGAGCAATATCGTGTTATATTATTATGTATTAATGTATATATTTTTTATTGATCGGTACATCGTGTACAGAATGTGCGATGTCACGACGTGCATCATCGTGGATTAAAATATTATATTTAATTTCATAATCGTTTATAGATTCCGTTATAGGTATACCCAATACCCATAAAACCTTTACCTATATATACGAGTATATTCCGCGCGTTTAAAAGCGTCAGCTTACCGTTCACCTGGTATGGGTTATGTAAATTTTAACGGTGATAGCTTGACCGATGGATCGTTTTAAACGACGTTATGCGTGTTCATGGAAAAGCTGACGAAGAGTAAATTTAGTTTATAATTCTTATATGGTATAGCTTTGCCGAGATGGCGAAATCCGATCGGACGATCCGACTGCAGGAATCGAACGTAAGTATATAATAATAGTATTATTATTATAATTTTATACGCCTATATATTTATAAATCGTTTCGCATAATAAGAAATTTAACTAGGCGCACATTATTATATGCTGCGCTGTTATGGCGATTGTTGTACTTCAACGAATAATCATATCACAACCGAATTATTACATTAAGCGATGGCATTACTATAAATAATATATTTGATGTTGTGGTTCTTTTCTTATTATGCGTATTATTTTTTAACCTGTATATATTCATCGAAATTGCCATTTTTTTTTTTTTTTTTGTTCGTAAAATAATTTTCTAATTCGAAATCCGAATAATATATTATGATATATCATAATATGAGTATAGCTGCAGTATAACAACTATATACTATTTTATGATTTACACGTTATAATATAGTCGTGCACACAGTATATTATTATCAATGACGATTTCTAATGTCGCTATCTAATTCCAATCGATCCAAAATATTTTATACGTACGACGTGTATGTTATAGTTTTACAAATTAGTCATAGCCAAAAAATAATTTTACATATAGGCATCGTCGATTTCGTTGACTTACTATCGCCTCCTTTTTTTTTAATTTATAAAAAAAAAAAAACAAGGCCAATGTGCCGATTATTTTTCTCGTTTGTATAATATATACCTATAATCAGTTATTGTCACTATTGTAAATTTTTAAGAATAGACGTTCAAATAGAAATTATATATTGTTATCGCATGCGGCTACACACACACATATATATATATATACTCGTATAATGATATGCACAAATCAAATTATATTAGTTTACGAAAAAATAAAGCAAATGTTAGTCATTCACTTTTTTCTTTACTCTGTTATAACATTTATAGTATAAATTAAAAAAGAAAAGACGATAGATTGTCGACAATATACGAGTAATTATGTATATATACGTCTATTATCGTGGTAAACGCAGTAGTATAATGTACGTATTTTAAAGAAATTTGCAAATTATAAAAATATCACACGATTTAGAAAATTAAATTTTTCGATCATAATATAATTACTATTTACCGATACGTATTATTTGATATTTATAAAATTATTATAGCATTTGCGTACAGTAAACTCTATGACTAATTGATTTAAAATATAGTTAAATCATATTATAGTTAAAATCGCATCACAACGTAATATATGCGCGGTTTAATGCTATCGCTCGTATATTATTCAATTATAAATTCACGCATATTATTAAGTAACAAAAATATAATAATATATACGTACGTTTTCATCACTGAGTTCATAATACACCTAGTATATGCGTGTATTAAACGTGCATATATATACTTATTACCTGTGTGACTTTATCATTTTGTAGGTATTATTATTATTTTTATTATTATTATTATTATTATTATTATTATTATTATTATTATTATACACGCTTACATCATAATATTACGTTTTGTCGTTACATTATGTTGTGTTCGTATTCCTAATGCATTGTTCGCTAATTCCGTTTATCTAAAAGTTCTAGAAATAATAGAGTAACAAGAAAATCTGTTATACAATACCTAACATATACCTACAATGTGACATTGGAAATATCTTGATATTTATACATATTTTTTTTTTTTTAAAAAAATTGTTGTTTTAGCCTTGCAAAAGTGAAACTGTGAAAAAAAACCACTTTTCGTTTGTTCATGGATTTTGAAATTTGTGTGAAAATACACGATTATTATTATTTTACACGTAAAATGTGCACTCAAATCATATTTAAAAATTAAAACCAAACGCGTGTCTTGTAATACGCATTTATATTATTAGTAGTGATGTTGTCATATTATTATATCGTTAAAATAATATGGCCATAAGAGCCTAACCTATACTCGCAAACAATTAACAATTATGTTCATTCAATTATTAGCACGTTAAAGTTAATTATGTATAGGTATTATAATTATTATATTGTATAGTTTAACCTTACATACCTTATAGGTATGTATACAAAAATAATTACGACTTGTATGCATATACGTTTAATTTTTAAATTCATCGAATAAACATTTTGTGACGTTTCATTGATTATATATATATTATATTTATAATATATAATTAATATTATATCTAATATATTATTAGATTATATTATTTTTTATGTACTATACATAATACATATACGTATAATAATATTAATAATATATAATTTTAGTTTATATCTTTTATGAGTATATTATCAATAACGCAACGAATTAGAAAAATTAATATGATAATATTATAGAATTATAATTATATATTCGTACCGAATTTATAAATCGTATATTATAATGTATTGTGCATATAATTGGTAGGTCATTACGTCAGGGTTTTAACAATATAATATAATGTACGAAAATATTATAGTAATTTCATAAAAAGAAAAAAAAAGAAAAATCACTACTCAACGTACAATTTATAATATATGATGGTTATACCGCTATAATATTTCTACTTTCTATACCAAGGTTTTGGTTCACATACATGCCAACGTGCATATATATATTATACACATTTGGTAAAAGAAAACAAAATTGTTTATTATAATCGCAAAGCAACTATTATATATAGACAATTTTCGATCGACCACAACGAGGGCGAATCGTTTGAGCATGCAACTGTCCGCAGCGATAGTACAATATATTATATACGTACGTATAATTATATTTACTATCATATCGTGGACACGCGAATGACCGAATACAATAAAATATGCACGGAGATGGTCTCCTTCGCGTGGAATTGGGTCGTTAAAAATGTCATATTATATATAATATTATTAATAATGTATGAACGTCGTGTGTTTAACGCTATTATTTTTATTACAGTACCTATATAATATATTGTTGTCATTATTATTATATGATGCGTTATTCATGTCTATCACAATATAGCGAATAAGAATGCACGGCGTGTTGGAATGTGTCGCTGCGCGGTATCTATTTTGTATTCTTGATTGACCTAATTGATCTTAATTTGATATTTGAAATATCAAGGTTTTATTTATTTTTTTCATTTATTATATATTTTATACATACAAAATAATAAAAATTAAAAAAGAAGAGCTTTTGTGGATGAGATACAGATGTAAAGAGAATAATAGAGTTGAATTTTAATTAATATTAATTTATGCAACGATAAATCATTATTCATTACATTCGTGGAAACGATTTTTATGTATTGATTAAAATTTTTACATTTATCAATCTCTACGTTTAATATAAATACCCATAAAACCCATAAATGAGTCACATAAATCTGTCAGTACTTCACTCAGAATCGTTTTTCGGATGTAATGATTATTATATCATTGCATTCAAAATTTAATCAAAATTCAACACTATATGCTCTTTAGACCTGTATCCCTTCCACAGCAGTATCAGCTCTTCTCTTTATAACCTTTAAACAGCTACAAAAAAAAAAAATCTTAAATAATTATTTGAAACTGAGTTAAATAATATATGTATTAAAGCTTCAATAAAAGTTTCAATATTTTCAAAATTTTCAAAAACATTTGTCAATTTTAATTAACATTATTGTAAAATATTTAAATATAAAAGGAAGAATAATCCATATAAATAATAATACTATTTAAATTTAAATTCTACTCAATTTCAACTTTAAATAGCTATAATAAAAAAATTGAGACTTGGGATATTTCCAATATTATGGTATCATATTAAGTAATATATGTGAGTATACTTAAGTAAAATTTTCAGAGCTTAAAACTAAAAATTGCCAATTTTATCAAACATTATATACATAAAAACGAAAATTTTAGAATATATTCAAAGTTCTATATTTAGTAGAAAATTTAATGTAATAGTTCTAAAAATTTATCACATATATATAGTATCGATGTAAACACCTAATAAAATGTTCAAGTCTCTAAGCTCAAAATTATCTGAGTTATCGTGAAATATTGAAATCGAATTGGTCGAATTTAAGTTTTCATGAAAAATGCAGTTTCTTCATGATTTTTTGGTTATTTTTTCTATCGTATAAGGACAATTTTAAGAAAATTCAATAAATGACCTAAATATAGTACCAACTACATCCACTTTCCAACCAGAAATATAATATACTATTTGTGAAAATCGGAACATTATTTCGGGTGGAAATAGTGTTTTCATGCATAAAAAATAACACACATCATTGTAAAACCAATAGATTCAACTGAATGGACTATAATATTTAATAATAATTAAATATTTTAAGATATTTATATAATTAAAATTATCATCAGAAAGTGTAATTAAAAATTTAATGTTACAAAAATAATGAAATACCCACTGTACAAAGTATGTTACAAAACATTGCTGGTATGTTGATTTGGTGTTTCATAAATAATATTTCCAATTGATATAAATGCAATATTTTAAAAATGTTTTATATAAATAATGTGTTAAATGTTATCATGTAACATTATATTTATGTTAAAGATTTACTGTAGATGGAATATTGCATATTATCATTGATGCGATATTCCATGATTGTTTCATAAGAAATAATATAATTATTGTGATTTAATGTTACAGAATAACATTGATTGAATGTTTAAATTTATAGAAATTACTATATTGATGCAATATTGTATATTTACACTAAGACGACATAATGTTATTTTCTTTATTATAATTTCACTCATTATTACCTACTAACATTGAAAATTTAACTATCCAATAGTCATTGTATCACATAACTATAAATATAACAATTATTCAGGTTTATTAAAAATAAAAATGTATAATGTATATTAATTAAAACTTCTAGGAAAATATTATTCTAATAATATAGTATCATTTGCTGTATTTGGCATATGTTAACCATAAGAAACTATTAATATTAATGCAGTTTGACGGTTTTTATCTTGAAACTATTGTTACCTATTTGTTATGTACAATAATAATGGAATGACGCTATAATATACCTGCATCTTATTGTGACCATAAAAAAAATAAGAATGTATGGGAAATTTATTATTTATATACTTATTATGAAGTATTTTGGGCCTTTAAAATCGGTCACTTCCGTAAGTGTATTTGTAGATTTAGCGCGATCACCATTTGTACAGACGTACCTTGAATATTTTGAACATATTGAACATTTTGAACATATTGCATATATATCTAGGATATCCCCCCTCAAACCCCCACCGTGAGAACTCCTACAATATTTATTTATGTCCAATATTATTCAGAAATATATACTGTATCAACGGTCAGTGGTGTATACCGTATTTAGGATTTTGTCAAGGATTAAGATATAAGATGTTAGATGATGATATAATAACAATATAAGATGTATTAGAAAATATTAAAATACCCCTAAAGGGGATATAGTTGAATAAAAATAATTATTTATATCAAAAAATATAACTTGAAAAAATGGTCAAGGGGGATTTAACCCACGGAAATAAGCCATTGTCAATAGTCAATGAATAAGAAATAATAGCTTCTAGTATCATTAACTATTATTTAAATATGTCGATTTAAACAATTGTTACCATCTGATAGGTAGGTAGGTAGGTTAAGGCGTAGGATCCAAAACTAGGTAATTACCACCGATCATGGTTCAAACCGGCGCATCACAACATACTTGAATTTTTCCATTTTTTTTCTAAATTATATGTTTTAATTATATGTTTCTGTAATGTAAATATTGCAACATTGATAAAATATTACAAAACAATGTGTTATTACTGTTTCCTATTATGTTACCAAACACAGGGCATTAGCAGTTGCAGCGATATTATTTTTACCCAAATGCCACTCGCATTGTAACATTACATGTTACAAAGTAATATCGTTTAAACATTTATGTAACAGCATTTTGTACAGTGGGTACGTATAGGTACTTTTTCAATGTAATGTCTTCGTTAATTATTTATAACACAATATATTATTAGGTACCTATCTAATTATTTATAATATCATTATAATATTATTCTATATATCTAATACATATTATGTAATATAATAATATCTATAATAATTAAAATATCTTCTTAAGTTATCTTCTTATATTTTAATCACGTCCACTATTTATATGTAAACAACAATATATAATAATATATTAACTATAGTATACCTAACCTATTATAGTTATATTTATACATAATTATTTTAATTTTAGTATTTTACAAGTTATATCATAAATAGTTTGTAAAAAGGTTTAAATTTTCATCGTAAAATACAAAAACAATAATAACAATAAATAACAACTATCTATAACATTGCCAAGTTTTATTTTTATTTACAGAGAGTTTAATGCCCGCTGCAGTGACGTCATATTCATAATATTCTTAATATTATATTCGATACACGCGATTATACAAGATTTTGTTTGTGTCCATATAAAATATTCAACATTAAAATGTATATATGTATATGTATATATATATATATATATATATATATATTAATTTTTATATTTATATTAATAATCTATTATTACTTCTTAAAATATAATATACAAGCATAATAATAACTATAAGATTGTAAAAAAATTAATAAAATGTTAAATGTCTGTTACGACCATTAAAGTCTCCATAAATTCAATAACTATCGTTAAAAACGATAAGATGATATTATATAATCATAATATATAAAAATAGTAAATTTGAATGTAGTTTCTTTATATTTCGTATGCACATTTATATTATTATAATATAGAATAATATTATATTATACTATTTATTATACGAATATTATTGCGTATCATTGTTTTTGAATTTATGATGAGTAACGCGTCATGCGCTCTTCTTCCGGGCTCATCAGCGTATTTTAATGAACATTCTCTAACAAGAATATTAACTGTTATTCATTATTATTATTAATTGTAAACATCTACTTTCACTCCCGCGCCGCGTAACAATAACATATATTATATATTTATAATAGTATATTCAGACGCATATTTTAATATCCGCTCATCGTTCCAATGGACCAAAATTCAAAAAATAATAAATAATAAATAATGAAATTTCACACGGTTAATAGACCAGTTTGATATCTGGGTATGTTATATTTCAACGCTATCATTATAATATTTTGTACATATAAATGGTAATAATAATATTATATAATATCATTTTATCTTTACGCGCAAAATAATATATTTTATAATATGATGCACTTTATAAAATATAATCTCAATCTATATTATATTATATCGATATATAATTATACATTTTATAAGCTAACAATAATATATTATATAGTTATTATAAATTTATAATATTTGTTACATCGCGAAATACTACTTAGTACTACTTACGTATTATTATGTTCAAATAATTCAATAATATTTGTATTATTTTTTATTAAATGCGTAGGTATTAAATTATATATTATAAACGGTGTTGTCTTCCATCACTATATTTTGTATACATATAATAGTATGTATTGTTATATGGTTATTATTATAACTATATATATATATATTAGGGTTTTAAAAATTCCATAACCATAATTCCCGCTTACATATTTATTATATTTGAATTCTAGTATTTTTATTATTATATAGCATTTGATGCGTTATTCGAAACACGTAGTCCCTCTCGTTTATAAAATATATATTTTATATAGGTATAGGAATATAATTCCATCACCCCTCGTTCTCACAAAAATATTCCGCCCGAAACGCAATTTCGGTGAATACACAGACATACCGCATACCCATATCATATACCTTGGTACAGGTATAATATTATATACATTCTTTGAAAACGGCGTCTGCTGTTACTCCCTCAGAAGCGGCGACGGCATCTGAACAACGCCAAATCGTCCTTATACAGACACCTGCTCGCGATAAGGTTCACCGCGGCGGCGGCCAACTCGAGCGGAATGATAGATGGCTTATATTTTTCGACGTTCGCTGCTACAGCAGGTATACGTCTCGATAGAAACTATATAATACGCCAGGATATTTTAATAATACGCGCATAATATAATAAAATATCGACAGTTGGACATTATTCGTGCGTCGCGAAAACGGTAACGTCACCGTATTATATACAGAGCGATTAAGTTACAATTCGATTTTGTTGTTAAAAATATTTTTCATACTTTATTTCGGATCACCTCCAATATAACATATTTTAAATACATATATTGTATTAAAATATTATAATACATATTCACTTTCCGAAGACGAAAATATTTAGATATTTTTATCCGAAACCATATTATTTTGCGGTGAAATATATTATAATTTTACCGAATAAAAAAATGTATGTTCAATAATAACATTTATAATAAAATAAAATAAATATATATAAATTATATATTAAATTTATTATATAAATTGCGTAATACGATCGGATCGTTTTATAACTGTTCGAATGTCAATTTTATATAATATATTCAATATCTATTATAATTAAATATTCCAGACGCTATATCTGGCATCGATCTTTTGTGATTTTTTTTTTTAATCGGAAACTAAGTCTATATAAATACGTGCACGCGCATATTTATATGTATAAGAATAAACGGTGACGGTCTAAACTTGGTCTTAAACCTCCGTCCAGATAATTAATTATTATATTATATATACCTACTTCGGATTTCAAAATAAATCTGTTTTATATATACGTATATATATGGATGTCGTATCGATTTTCTGGATTTTATTTCAAAATAATTGCAATACGCGTTCTACAATCAGCGTTACAGCGTTATGTTATATACAGAGTGGTGTAATCTGCACGTGTAATATATACATATAATATAGGTACATGGATATACTCGAAGAACCTATATTTATTATTATACATTTATAGTTTTTCGTTTAGACCTTATCCTTTCACTTTTTATCGTACCCAATAGATTGTAATAATAATACCTAGCGTACGTATATCAAAACATAAAAGTAATATTGTAAGTTTACCCGTACAATACTTATGAATGGCTTCGTCTACGTTCGTCCAACGTAAACATATAATAGGTATGTGGTATAAAATATGTTTATTGTAAGTGTAACTGAAATCGTCTTTAAAAATCCAATTGCACATAACATATAACCTATAGGTTATCGTGCAAAATTTATTTTTAAATCTTTTAATCTTTTTCAATCATATTTACGTCCTTTTTGATTATATACGTAATAAAACCGTATATTATAAAATATTAACAATAATATTTTGTTGAATGTAAAATTTGAAAACCAATTATCTAAGTTGTTGTGGTTTCAATTAAATAATAAAAAAAAAAATTGTTTTATAATAGGTATATTATAGATGTATATATTTTTCGTTTTGTAGCTTTTAAAATTTAAAATTTATATACAGTGATAAAATATAGATGCAATAGTATATGATTATTGTTTTTTTTCCCTCGTAATATTTAAAAGTAAACACTTATTATTAATATTATAGTTTTGTGGAATTTTTTCCTATTGTTATCATTTGAACGCGACGGATTTACGAATTAGACGAATTATTTTTATACATAGTTTTAGCGCAACTATTATAAGTCATGCGCGAACACGTAACTATATATTATTATATTTTAAGACACGATTTTTGTTTTACACGCACAATGAATTCGTACCTACATTACAGCAACGAATAAATTTAAATAATAATAATTTCGCGTACTCTATAACACGCTGCTGCACAATGGCGGTCGGCGACGATTTCGTAAATCATTCGTATACTTCCAGAGGAACATTAATCGAGCAACCGCCCACTGAAGCACTACGAAAGGTCGTCGTCGTTTTATCAATTCATACACAATATATTGAAAATATATGCAAAACGAACGTGTTTTCGAGATGCGACTTTTTCGTATATTCGTATAATAATAATAATAATAATAATAATATTATTATTATTATTATTTATATTATTATTTATTCGTATACACTCACACAAAAGAAGGAAATATTCCACCGGCATGACGTTCGTGACGTTATAATGTTATTATAATAAATCATACACTTATAATATTATTATTTGCGCGTGTGCCATTGAGATCCGTCAACGATTTATACAATATTCCACACGAATCGAAGTCGTCGTGGCGTGTTATTATAATATTATGATCACCGAACATCCTGACCGAGAACACCGTCAGAATTTTAATCGTTATAATATATTTAAATTTAATAAAAGCGCAATATGCAAAATTTGGAGAAAAAAAATTTTTTTTTTCGATTATTTTAGAATTTATAGAAATTCGAGCGCGTCTAAACACGATTCATTAATATTATATACAGTGAAACCTCCCTTAACGGACACCTCTAAATAGCGGACACCTCCAAATAGCGGACGATTTTATGGGAACGGGAACATTTTCACCACTTTTATATGGGAAAACCCCTAAATACCGGACACTCTAAATAACGGACACTTTTATGGCAATTTAATTTCTAATTTTGATAATTTTTATTGTAATAATGATACATATTTGAAATAATATTTGATTGAAATAATATTTTAAACACATAATAGTGTATTTTGGGGGAAAATCCAAATACTCGTGTTGTATCCGACACCGACGGGAAACCACGAGTGACACGGCGAGTAAAAACCCGGCGTTATACTATGTGCAATTACAATTTATCTTATCCGTCCATTATCGAATCGATAAAAACATTTTTCTAGTTTATGTTCTGTGATGTTATCCTACTCGTATATTTTTAATACGTATTTAGTTTAGTTGTATTTGTGATTCCAATACATACGGTTTTATAGTACGCAATGGCCAGCAAAAGAAAAAGATTAAGTTTGAAAGAAAAAATTGAGATTCTTGAATTTTCGAAAATTTTTCCCCTCTGAATAGCGGACACCTCTAAATAACGGACAAAATTACGGCGACCGAGAGTGTCCGGTATTTAGAGGTTTCACTGTATACGATTTTTGTCTTTGGTCGTATACACTTTAAACGTATGAAAACGAAAGATTTTATTTATTTTTTATTAAAGTTATAATTACCTATATAATAAAAATTTAAACTAATCGCGTATAATCAAAGCTTAAAATTTTGTACGTTTATATTTTTTTATATATATATATATATTACGTATTAAATGTTCATAAACACACTATATGGTTATGGTATAATGGTTATTGGTTATATAAATATGGTAACAATATAATATGTAATATGAAGAGAACATGCACGTTTACCGTATACTTATAAATTTAAAGTAATATACTCGTGACATACTCGTAATATACTCTAATAACTACTTTAAAGTAGTTTACTCGTGATCGCGCAGACGACCTTCATTTTTTTGTCGATAAGGTCATACATATTGTACGATTTAACCGATATGATTTATTTACGTATATTATAATAATTTATAGGTTATTTATTTTATTCGAAGACCCGTTTCTGACGACACTCGGAAGCATTTTATTGATTAATATGAACACTATAAATTTATTATAATAATATGTAGGTAACTCTGATAATTCCGTTGCTGCGTATACTTCGCGCGATTGCTATACAGCGCATATATTATATTTTCATTAACTGATTCGTTCGGTTTGAAACAAAATGATGTATTGAACTTAAAAACGTTAAAAAAAATTTTTTTTGGTTTGAAATATTTGTCGACACGAACGAACAGCTTGAAATGAAATATATTTGCATATATAATATAATATTATAATAACGCGACCTACACGTGATATTTGCTCGCACTTTGAAGAGAAAAAAAAACCGAACGTTTCAAAGAGCGTGTTTATATAAATATATTATATAATGCGTCTTTGTGCGAGATCGGAAAAGCGAGCGGAAATGATTTTTGTTCGAAAATTACATATACGAACAACCTAACCTCGTATTATTGTATTCGTTATAATTTATATAATATTTATCACGTCCATTAACGATATGATCCGGACACGCGGGATGTTTTTCTCTTTCTTAAAACGCTACTTTTCGCGTCATTCGTATAATATTACAATATATTTTGTTATATACATTATAGTGTACAATTATATAAGACTATCGGCTTGAAATTAATAAAAGGGAGGAATAAATCACCCTGTACATACACACGCATGTAACGTGTACGTTCGTATATAAACTCGTATATACGGCGTGTGCGAGTATCGTGTTTACGAGGGGGGCCGAGACGTCGTAAAACGCAATAATAATATTATCGCTGCAAGAACGGGATGCGATCGGTGCGACGGCGGTGGTGGCGATGAGGGGTTAAATCACGGGAGCGGTTTCGTCGAGGATTTAACCCGTTCGCCTTGGAGCATTCCGATACACGCATTTCGCGTTACTCAAATGCGCCTGCGCGAGTAAATAATATACGTACCTAAACAACACCATAACACATTAATAAATATATTATACTCGTGTGTGTGTATTTATGGAAGCAGCTGCGAATCCATTTGCATTATTGCGTATATATTATTAATAATACGCGCGAAGGGGCCGAATTGAAGTATTCTGTTCCGAGGTCAAATGCCGACGAGGAGATAATAATAATATTAAGTCCACCCGCGACGACTATCATATCGGTTCAGCATCTTAACGTGGTCATGGTATATAACATTTCGGTAGGTATTTTTAATTTTTTTTCCTGGGGTGGTATATGGTTATATTTCTTTTCTTTTCGATTTCTATATACTCTCCTTCATAATTTTAATGTTACGATGTTTTTTAACCTCACAATCTGAGACACTGCATGCAGGTGATGTTTTACACGTCGTCGTGGAAAAATAATATTTTTTTGATCGTTAAAAATCGCGTCCCTTTCGAATTTTAGGAGTCTTATTTTCTCTTCGATGGTTTTATACATTATAATATATATTTGGAAACATTAACGTCATAACGTACGTCACACAAGCACCCCCGTGCATTTGGAAATGTGAATTTTTTTTGTCAATATTTAGCACGCAGTTGGCATGAATTTACACGACTATTTTCAAAATTTGCACGATGAAAATTTTGTAGCGGTGCTGACGTGACGGTGAAGTAAAAGTTGAAATATAATGCAATTGATTTTTTTTTTTTTTAAATAAGCTATATTTGTAAAATCATATTTATTTCAGTAAAAACTTAATTAATACGTAATAATTAATTTGAGTGATCATGATGCGTAAAATAAAAAAACGTAATAATTTGTGTTTGGCATAAGTGCCTGGGTTGACGTGCGAAAACGAAAAATAGTTTTTGCTAAGGAACGGCGGATGACGTGTCAATTTTGAATTTAGGGTTGTAAATTCGTGCTAAATATTGGCACAAAAAGAAAATTCTCATTTCAAAATTGGTGGTGCTAATGTGACGTACGTCGAGGTACAGAATTTTTTTTTTGTTTTAATAATATAAAATATGCAAAATAGAAATAAATCGTGTTTTCCGATACGTTTTTAAATTACTCGTGAAATAGCAGGAAACTATTTTGATGTAAAATTTAATTTTTAATTCTCAAAATTCTGTTCATATCTCATACAAAAAAAAAATATATATAAACACGATAAGTATATGCGTATAATATTATGAAAACGAAATTTCAAATCTGATCCAATCGAATATTTTAAACCTGTGAATCCGATAATATTATATTAAACTGTTCGTTGTTGTAATTGTTATAATATTGTGTTAAAACGAATAACCTATAACGCGTATTTTGATATAAAATAATTAATATAATAAATTGAATATAATATATAATTGTCGTCGTGAAATTATACTTTTTTAATAGCTGTCGATTTATTTTTATAAGACGTCTATGTATAATATTTTTATATTTATACTATAAACTTTACGTTTTTTTTTTATCATTATTATTATATTATAGTTATAATCTTTCGATTGTGAAAGTTTTCGACGATCAACTGTATAAAGAATATGGAACAGACACAACAACACAGAAAAAAAAAAATGCGTTTTACGTGAGAACTAGAATATCGTGAGTTTTGTATTAGATATTATGTATTATTATATACACGATATACCGCCGGTTTTACTGCGACAATATAATAAAATATTTTTTATTCGCCGTTTCGTTTTTCTAACGTTTTTCGTTTTCGTTTAATTTATTCGCAATATGGAACTTCGCGCGATACTCTAAAAATCTCGTAAAACCTCGTTACTTTTTCACAGCGTATATAGGTATATACTATTCTGATCACTCTGTATACATAAATATATATATATATATATATATATATATATATATATTTAAAATCAAATAAAACTACTCGAATTAAACGCGCATACTTTTATCATAAGTTGTTGTGTCGGAAATAAAAACCTTTACCGCGCGAATTATAATATACCACGCGGTATATCAACAGCATATACCCGGGTATATAAATATACCTACGCATAATATTAGGTACGGCGGATCTATATATCATAATATTATTTTTATACCGAGGTCTCGAGTCGAATGATTAATCG
Organism: Tetraneura akinire; assembly: GCA_021307375.1. NCBI lineage: Eukaryota > Metazoa > Arthropoda > Insecta > Hemiptera > Aphididae > Tetraneura > Tetraneura akinire. The sequence goes on along the minus strand of JAIUCT010000001.1, from coordinate 25,130,669 downwards.
TCTTGCGATCGCGTAATGATCCCCGGGTATATTATACGTGCATTGACGTATTGCTATACAGCGAGCCAAACGTTGTCCCGCGAGATTTTACACGCGGTTGCAAAACCGTATACTCGTATATGTATGGTATATAATGTAATATAACCGGGAGACCGTGGGAACCACTTGTTGATTGTTCTGTACGATACATATAACGTAAGTGTACAAGTGTGTTAATATCAGACGTGTAAAACAAAACGGATCGCGCTTAATATTTGCCCGATAAAAATAACATATAAGCATAATAATATAATAATGTCACAGGAGTGATATCGTAGGTATATAACGAGTGTAGTCCTCCAAAATTTCACGTTTATATTATTATTGTGACGTATTGTCGGTACATATAGACGGTGGAAAATGTCATACGAAACTCAAAAAAAAAAAAAAATGTCATCACTTCTGTCCCCTCAGAGTATAATCCTACAATATAATATAATATACGAGTATTCCCCGCGATTAGAAGAAAAATTTGAATAATTCGCAAATATTGAAGTTAGAAATTATAAAATTATTTTCAACATCATATTACTGGCCATTTATAATAAATTATCGCCAAAATATTATGGTCTAAATGGAAAATTCGTTTCTGAATGTTCGTGTTGGCATGAGTGATATTGACCGAAAATCATATTAAATATAATATATTATATAGACATAATAGAACATTTTTTTTTAACCCGAAAATCATAAACTCACTGTATTCTTTAGAAATTCAATCGTTCGTACGACAATATAACGATAAATCAAAAATGTATTCGTATAGTTTTTGGTGTTCGTACGTCGTATTATCAATGAAATATTTGTCAATACATGAATAATATTATTACAATATATTATACAAACCCGTTCGCGAGCAATCGTGTATGTTTCTATTATAATTATATTACATATTATAATGTTATGATAATGAAAATGATGTTTCGAATTCACTTACTCGAAAATTGTAATAAATTTTAAATAATATACTCGGGACTTTTTTTATTTCATTTTTTTTTATTTTCGTACTTATAATATATTAAATACCTATTAATTTAATAATATTTATTATTCTCTACAACAATGCGTCATCGGTGGTTTAGTATATTATATTATTATACGGTATAGGTAACACTAATTAAAATTTCTCAACGTTCCCGGGCGAGTCGTGGTACACGACGATATTATCGCGATTTGGAAAAACAATGGACCGACCCAGTATTTATTATTTTCAGTATTGAAATATTACACGGAGTATTGTTTCGGGTATTGCGAAATTGACGCCGTCGTTTAATTGACCGTCGTGAACTATAATATTATTATGAAGGGAAGGGCAACAATTAGGGAGGGGCTTTCGCGTATTCCCGAGACGGATCGTAAACCGTCATCACGATCGATATAGGTACCTCGTACCTACATATTATTATAATTTATAAATTATAACATTAATTTATTTAATATTTTTCAGTTTAACCTAACCTTAAAAAACAAGAATAAAACGTTTAAATACATTAAAATATTATCGTAAACGCACGCACAAGAAATTCGATATTTCACGCTAAACAAAAAAAAAGATGGAATAATACCATAATATTACATTATATAATATATATATATGTTCTCAACGTTATAATACCTACCTAAAAACATTCTATGTTACTATTACAGCAATTTTTCCGTTTAAATGTGTATTAGAAATAACAAATAATTTGGTTAAAAATCGAATTTAATTAAATTATAATAATTATTGGTAGGTACTTGGATTCAAATGTATCTTTAAAATATTTTTTTATATTTATAAGTACGAGATTCAAAGATCTATTTATTTTAAAATATAATCTTGAAATTTAGAACTTTTAATGCGGAAACGATAATTACCATATACATATTTAGAGCATTTAAAAGTGTCAATATTATTGTAAGAACGTCCATATGAAATTTGCTCCATCATCAATCATCATTATAGTTATATTTTTGTATATGCGTATACTTTATTAAGATATAGATTTAGTTAATATTTATTTACACATTTTGTTTTATGCTTAGGAAAAGGGAAAATGTAATAATTCGTCTTAATTAAAAAATATTTTTTATATTAAATATGATTTCATATTTATACATAATTATATATACACAATTGTTCGCCATATTACATATTTCTTTTTACACGTATGCGTGCAATGGATTACGAAACGAAGAGAAGAGTTTATTCACTTACTATATTTATTTATTTCTTTACTGAAAGAAAAAAAATCGAATGTCATTGTAAGATTTGTACACCATACATAATATTATATCATATTTCCTCTTTAGTCTTTGGTATACATAATAATATAATCATATAGATAACGCGATTTGTATATTATAATCGACTTCGTTTACGAAGTGTTTATAATGTCAAACACAATTTTAAATCATTTTAAACGATAACGCAAATATTGTTATGTTCCAATAAAGTTATATGGGTTAAAATCATATTACTTTACTACGATTTCGTAATAATGTGATTTCAATTATGTTTTTAAAAACGAATTTGTGGGCTTTTTGGACGTATTGTGAATTGTGAGTATTGTAACTCGAAAATGTGCAATGTTTTTATTTTGTAGTTTATTTATACATCACACAATAATTATTTATTTAAAATAAAAATGAATTTACAATAACTATACAAGTTTTATAAAATTGTTTTCCATATGCCTAATGACTAATAATTTATTGTATAAATATTATACTATATATTATGGTATAAGAGTACGCAAAACCAACATTAACATTTAAGTCAAAACTCGTAATATTTCTGTTTACGAATAATCATTAATCATTTTTATAGTTACAATATTATTCTCGAACGAAAATTTAGTTTTTCGAGTGATAATTAAATATCTGATGAATATTTTTTTTATTTTTTTTTTTTCGTGTGTATCCCAACAACTGATTTTTACCGCATCGATACATTATAAAATACTATCGTGCTATATATAATAATATACGAGTGTATTAAATATAAATTTATAATAGCTAAATTGCTTGGTCTTCGAACCGTTGACCTTGTTAATTTATCCATCCAACGTATAAAGACGGCCGACGAAAATATAAGAACGATAATCATTACGAAGAGTGTATTTTTTTTCTATATAGATTTGAGGAGAGAACTGCGGTGGTGGCCGCGACGATCCGTATCGGCCTGTACGAGAGTGTGATGAGAAAAAAATAGTTTTTAGCGCGATACTGACAATAATACTGCGTTGTTGTTTTTTATTTTTATTTTTATTTTTATTTTTTTTTATCGGTCAACTAGATGTAAAATATATATAACTACCTGTTACGTAATGTTTACTATAAAATATTATATTCAATAGATCATGAGAATCACGCGAAACTCGTATAGTGAATAAGTAAAAAATTAAACCAACATATTATTATAAGCAGGCGTTGAGTAGAAAAAAAATTGAAAAAAAAACACCCGTTGGATAAATTACAAACTAGAACAAATCGAACGGTTCACATGTTTGCAAGAAAAATCGTTAATTTTATGGATGTATTTTTCTTTTCTTTTTTTTTTTTTTTTTTGAGAAATTCATTTTTTTATACTTGGACATTTGAAGAGAAATTATTGAATGGAGTTTATAAATGAAATTTAAATACGGGTCAAATTTTTTTTTTCATTTTACAATTATTTTACTTTGATTCGTATTATATTACTCGTAATGCAATATTATACATCAATACGCATGATGTCATGCTGTATTTACATTTTAAACAACCTCACGATCAAAATAATGTTTTAAATAATGATAAAAATACATTTTCGTAACTTTAAATATTAGTTTATTAAACATTTTTTAAATGTTTTTATCATTCTGTTTCTATATCATTTTTTCTATTTATAGAGTAAGTACTTAACTTTAGATTTATTATTAATAATAATTAATAATTGCACGAGATTATAAGCAATTTCGAAGAGTAAAAGAGGAAATAGGAGGTAGGAACAAAATTAAATTCTTTATAAGAATATTATTATATCCCTAATAAAAATCTATAAAATAATTGTTTTTTTCCTATCTGAGATTTGTAATAGATATTATATTATATTTAAGTTTTACCAAAACTTTCAAATTTAGTAAAGTAATCTTCGTTCATTTGAATGAATTATACTATATCATCAACACATGTATTCATGTGTATTATTTGATAGTAAATAGTATATATTATATTTTTTTATATTTTTATTATGATAACATTTTTCGCAATAATCCATATCTAGGCTAACTGATTTAAGTGGGGTCGTTTACCTACAACAGGATTTTTTTCTTTTTAAGTATCGTGTCATCCGTATTTAAGATTAACTCGTGTCACTCGATATGGAATTGAGAGAAAGTGGATAAAAATGTTTTTAAACTCATTGTTTTCATATATATCTAATCGTCCCATCTTCCGTTCTTGTAAACTATTTTGTACTGCAAATAAAAACATTTTTGATAAAAATTTATTTATTTTTTCATTATTATAATATATTATGTTATTCTATTAAAATTATTATTGCTATATTTATATATATATATTTATTTATTTTTTTTTTTTACAGAGAATTTATTCAAATAAACGAATTTAAAACAAAATATAAACACATCTTCTAATGTACAAGGTTAGTATATAACTAAATAAGGATGATGACCATGTAGACCCTGTTGCACGATACGAAATGTATCCATTGATATATTATTTATTCACCAAACGGTATAATTATTATGTTGACCGTTTAATGTTATTTGTAGATGTACTGTTAGAGACAAAGTGCGAAAAAAATTCTATACGACGAGTTGGTATTATCGAATAACTTTTTCATTTAACTCGGAAAGTCGGAACAATATTCATCATGCGCTTTTATTGATGTTTAAAATCCAACAATTAGCTTTCAACGTTCAACTAAACTAAAACTATGACATGATTCATAAATGTAAAATTAAACGTAAAATATTTCATGTAGACACATCTAAATTATTACAATTAACGTTTAATTACGAAATTATTTAAAAATAAACTACAAATTTTTATATATTTGTACCCTTGAATGAATTCTGCTGAAAAATTGATTTATGCCATTTGATAGTAATTAATAAAATATGCTATATACACATCTTTGTTCGTAACCGTATGAAATATATGCTATTTAACGAACGTGCAGATATTACATTATAGTATTATACTATTAGTAAATTCTAATGAAGTAATAGTCAATAGATATACAATTAAACGTACATCCCATTATAGAGAATTATTTCGTCAGAATACATATAATAATAATATGTATAATGTATATGTGTATTTATGGTAAATTAGTGTTGAAATAATATTGTAAAGAGTTAAAATAATTTTTATTTTTATACTTATTTCTCAATATTTCAATATTCGATATTATATAGGCATATATATATATATTAATATATGTAGATAATATTATACTTTATACGATGACTTTTTTATTTAATACTTTTTTTTAACAATAATTTAAAATTATAAAAATAAAAAAGCTGCGCTGAAAAAGACCTAAATAAAATTTAAAATTTTTATTTTAATAATTTACGTAATAAATGCAATTTAAACGCAATAAACAGTCTATAATATTAATATTTGTTCAATTTCACACAGATGACATAAATTTTTTTGATACCATTAAAAATATTATAATTATTATTACTTATGCTCGCATTTTGTAGCAAAATCGATAAAACCATTACAAATCGAATGATCGTAATGTGTACATTTTAAAAACGTAAGTACTATAACGTAAGTAACTATACTATATTGGTTGGCCATCGTGTCTTTGGATATCGTACTCCAACTCCCGCGAGGTTCGTTAAAACACGTATAAAATAACATTATTCGGTCACGATCAGGTCTCTCGTCACTATACGATTTTTTATAAATTGATTACCGATTTCTGCACAACGTCCGGACGATATATTGGCGGACAGCAATATAATATTACGATTTATGGAAGGCAAAAGGTGAAAATTAGAGGAAAAAAAATTCTCGATTCGGCGTCCTTGACGGGGCTTGTATTATAATAATATATGCATACATTATAATTATAATATTATGTACCTATTTATCAAAATTTATACTTGCATATACCTACTCGAAATCGGCGTAAAAGAAGCACTTCTTCACATTCACGTTGAAATATATACGCACATTATTATTATATATTACCATATTATTATCTTATTTTCTTTCCTTATTATTATTATTTATTACTACACGCGAGAGTATAATGTACAATTAATAATGTAAAAAGTAATAAAAATGCATTGTGAAAACGTTACAAAATTTCCCTACGCGTATTACGTGTTTTAGTGCGAAATTAGTATTATTATTTATTATACCTATAGTAATAATATGTGTATATTAAATGCACATTTTATACATATTATTATTATTACTTATTTTTTAATGTGAGAATCAAATTAGAGCAAAAAGATAAAAAAAAAAAAAAAAAAAAAAAAAAAATACGCTTTTACATTAAATGATTACAATAATGTAAAAATTAAATAGCGGTTTTGTATGCTATACATATTAAGTTATAAGAGTTTAATAGTTTATTTAATTATAAATAAAGAAAACAATAATAATAATAATAATATATTCAGTGTTCGACGTAACGCGTTATGTCTATAATCTATAAACTATATAATAATATTATTATACCCGCACTCATAATAATTATAATATTGTCTCATAAGTTCATAACTCATAAAGTTATAACCCTTCTGTGAAAAAATTGAACGATCCGTTGTGCAGAATGATATTATAACAATTTGTTCGTAAAAATGTTAATTAATACGACATTATAATATTGTAGGTATCAAATTGTTTTTAAACGATTTCGGTAAATAATAATACAACAAACTAATAGATATAAGATAGATATAAAATGAATAAAAAAAATGTATTTATTGTGCGATACTCTTTAGACGGGTCGACGACGAATATTATTCATTTGAAATTATTTTGAATTTATAATCATGCGAATGGTACAATAGTCTAAACAATATTTTATTTACACGGACGAATCCGTATAACGTATAACCTTTAGTTTAGTATTCCAAACCGTTTTCATATAGCATAACGCGTCAAGTATAATAAATATACGCACATAATAATATTTATACCTATATACGTATTTATTTTTTTCCTCTCTATCATCGTATATTTAATAATAATAATAAGAAACGTGATTGTTGTTCGAGTTTAATGTAATAATAAAAAATATAATAATAATATAATATATATAACGTTATCACGATACCATACGTTATTGGAAATTGGCGGGCGTATACATTAATATTATATGCATAATATTCTCATAATCCCCAGTATATATTATCAAAACTAATATAGTAATATTATATATATATATATTATTGTATATTATGATATTACCGCTGGTTATCACGATTTCCTATTTTTGCCGGACGACAGACCCATTAATATAATAATAATATTATTATTATTGTATGCTTCCACGACAGTGTTTTCTGAATATTATTATATTCCCCGCAAACAATATTCTTACGATTATTATACTGTTATAATAATATTATGTACCTAAATTACGCGACCCTGATTACATTTCACACGCGAAAATTATGATATTGTTACCTTTTATACGCCTATGTAATATTATTATAAATTTTTATAACGTTTGACCGTATACGTATTATAATTTAAATATCGTTGTTTTTCGTCCGCGCGTTTTTGAATGTAATAATATAATAACTAATACGTACGCGCGTTTTCTTTCCAACACGAATAATTCCTTTTCATATACCTAAAATCGTACGCTAATACAATATAAGATTATAACTCATCTGTAATCATTTTTATCGAAATCAAAACCTAACCTGACTATATTACGGGACTTTATAATCAAAAATCACGACCGTACTTCGAGTATAATATTATATATAAATAATAATAATAATAATAGTAATAATTATAATAATAATAATTATTATTATTATTATTATTATTATTATTACGTACCAATATAACGAGGAGCTGCTGGAGAAAGGGGTTGAAAATATCAAAAACGGTGTGCAAGTTTTCACTTTTGTTTGCACATTATATCCCGCGATATATTATAATTATTATGATAACCCCCGAGGCGTCTGATACCCGTAATATCATACGTTTATTTATATGGGTTTCTCTATTTGGCCGTCAAGTGAAGCGAATAAATGTGTAACTACCTCGAGGCGATCTCGATTTCCATTTGTTTTGGCGCTTTCGTCATATCATTATATATATTACGTATGTATAGGTATTATAATATTATTATACACCTCTGGCGGGACACACAGCATATTATAATAAAATAAATATAACATAACTCGTTAATATATTATATACGTGTATATACTATCGTATATTATAATATATGATGCACATCCCGAAGCTTACCGGTTACAACTACTGTTACCTGGTTTATACCACGACCCCGGGGGGACATACCGTCAGTGAAATTATACCGTTAAATTACGGGCGCGCGCACCCCTTTCACTCTCTTTTCCCGAATGAACGTATATATTATTATGTTTTGTGAGCGAGTGTGTGTATCGATGGCCAATGTTTAGTCATGACTAGTTTGATAATGAATCAGACGCGGGCCATCGACCTTCACATTTCACTATATTACACAGACGTCGATCAAATTAATATAATATAATGATTATACCCGTTGGGATTGTCATTCACACTTTCTCTCGCATATAGGCTCGCAAAAAAAAAAAAAAAACAACAACAAATAATTAAAAAATATCATTAACCTTGGTATCGTGAAAACAACATATCCGTGGAAGTGATTATTTTATGTTATATTATAGCGATTTTTATACTAATTAATAATAATAAATATACGTTTTCTCTCTGTCCACACGTGTACGTATTTTATTCAATCGAATAGAATATAATATAATATACCTATCACCTATGCCGCTGTAGATAGGAGATGTAATCGAACATTTTTTAATACTTTCAATATTCTAATAAATGATGGCATAATATTATATTCCGCTCGTATAATATGTACCTATACACCGATTTCTAAATAATTTCAAATTCGACTCTTACGTTGGTGTACCAGCGTGTTAACAATTACCAAATAACGTAAATATTATAATATAACCTTATAGATAATTAGATATATAAATAATACGATTTTCGTTTAAAAAATATTTCGACAAAACAATATTTACATCGTAAAGTATATATTAAACCTATCTATAGTAATTAGTAGTTGGTTTTTGTATCCACTTTTCATCACAATCTGAAAAAAAAAATGCAAATTTTAAAATATAGTAAAATATTGAAAAATATGAATGATTATAATACAATGAAACTAAAAAATTAAATAACCAGTTTATGATAATTCATTAATACTTTTAGTAATAAATCAGCGTATACTTGGAAAAGTTGGTCATATTATGAGTCACATAAATGCGTATATATAGTTAAATAATTTCTGTCGTGGTAACTATACCTTAATACGTTGTTTAAGGGCAATAAATATATTCCATGGAGAAATTATTAACCTTTTTTTTTTTTATTATTATTATTATTTATTAAATAAATACCCGTTGACGAGTGTTTAACAACGTCCCGTACTTCCTGTATAATGGCCATTATTGTTTACGAATAGTTTATGAGTGATATAGTGCCTATAATAATCTATATGTAATGTAAATATCGACATTATTAAACGGATGATTATTTATTGTTCATAAAAAAAAGAGATTTTTTTTAAGACAGAATATTATAATTAATTTATATGGACAGTGGCATATAAAATTGATTTTCGTATAATAATTCAAACGCGTCGTAATATTTTTAATATAAAATAAAAATTCAATACTCTTTAAAAATATACTTTACCGACTATAAAACAATAATAATAACTCACGATTTCTACAAAAAATAATATTATATTCTTGACATTAAATATGAAATGCTTTCAGGTTATTCTCAAGACAGTTGAAACTGCAAATTAATTAATGATATATAAACAAATTATAGTAATTAGGTATAATGTTTATAAATTGTTCAAATTAAAATCGTTTTTTTCATGATGCTTGTGTATTCATTGTGTTGGTTTCGGTATAAAAACACATACCTATACAAATTATTTCTTTCGACACTCGTCACTTTTCCTAATAATAGTTATAGTATTTATGTAAATAATTTAAGGTAGTTCTTTCATAACATATTAATAAATCCTGCTTGCGCATTATGCTAATATATTTTATTATACATAATATTATTTTAGTTATTTTCTTAAAAGTGATTTCATATTATAACGCGTAAAGTATTATACTAAAACTATAATATATTACGTGTTATAAAATATTTTTCCTTTAAACCATAATAAATTATTATTATTGGCATCTGAACGTCTATAACATATAATGCTAATGAGATTTCACCAAACTTTTCGTGACTAATTTAGTATAGGTACATAAAAACTTGCGCGTACAGTGTATATATGTGATTTCGTGCGATCGTTTTTATTGCTAATTATGATAAAAATTAACTCTTGAGTCGAAAAATTCCAATTAATTGGTATTTTTCATATTTCGATAGCCAATAATTTGTAAACGACAATATTTGTACTTCATATTATTTTCATCGACCTGAAGAAGATATCTTTCTAACTAAATGAACTACTCTATTATAATAATTATAATATAATATATATTATATAGTGCTTTTCTTCCAAAATGTGACTATATCGATACTAACGCACGTGGTGGCGATTTATTGCCTAAATCAGGGGGTTCTCATTAATAAAGTATAGTGTGAAGTGAGTTATATTTTAATGTTATACTCATAAAAGTTTATTACGCAATATTGTACTGCTAATATATTTTTCTAACAGATATGATTTCGTACGTTTTTTCTTATATTATAATAAAAAAAATTAACGCTTTTTTTTATAAAAAATACCTAAGTAAAATGTAAAGAGAAAAAGAAAAATGTATGAAAAATTAATTTCCCGTAGAATATACATACTAATTTTGAAAGCATGACGAAAACCCGCCGCCGAGGACGCATTACAGTATCGAATCCTAGGCGCAATTGGAGTAGAAATATACTGAAATTAGTAATATTTCTCGTTTATATTATGTACTTAATATTGCATTAAAAAAGCTGTCACGCCAACTTAACATTTTATTTTTCATTTTTAAACTTATACTGTAAAATTAACTCTACCTATATAAATATGTTCGATCCTATAGATCATTCGTTCTACGATCCGATATGTATAATATTAAGTATATATATTTTAATGTATATATGCAACGTATACAGAGTGATTTTTTCATCATGATCTAACATTCTAACGTCCTACTTTGAAAATAATAAGTACCTAACTTTTGTAAAAAAATAATTTTTTAAACACGTTATTTGTCATACATTTCGTTCTTTACTTTTTCATACACTTCCATGCCACGGAACAAAATAATAACTTTAATATGGAGTTTTTAAACGTGAAATTGTTTATACACATTAATTTCAAAGATGTATAAGATAAAAAAAATAAAAATAAAATAAAATAAAATCGCCCTGTATATGACAAAAACGATACGAATCACAATAAACATTGTTATTTTATATTATAATTAATATAATATATTGCATTGTGATCGGCCTGTATAATATAATAATATACAACATTGGTGATTCGTTACCTGTTGTCTCGGACGAACGTTATTTTCTTGCAAATCGCATGCATTTATTGTTGTTAATGCCATTATGTCATTTCGTGCGCTACCGTCTGTGACAGCTAGGACCGAACGCGCGAAGACGATCGTTCTGTTTCCACGTCATTATACCTATACGACGTTTATCCACGGTTCACAAAAATTCGCGTCAGAAGTCAGAACGTCTTTTGCGCGCATTGTAACGCCGCTGAGTACAGTTTTAAGTGGTACGGGCACAGTGTCGGTTCGGCCGTGGGACGAATAATAATTTACATTTTCACGCGAGAATCGTCCAACCGTCCGAGAACGCAAAACGATATAACACATTTTTGGTACGTAGGAAATACGGCGTGTACTCTGGCCGGAAACGTTGCGGCCCACGTCCATGTTATACACTCTGTATAGTTTGTGTCCACCGACATCACAATCAATGATTGAAATCGTAGGACTTGAACCGATTTATTTCGTACGACAAAACCGTTTTATTATGGTTAGTATAATAATATTTTATATTTTATACTCGTACATGTTTATTCGTAAGTACATAAGAAACAAAAAATTAAATGATTCTTTTTTTCTTCTTTATAATCGTGTTTTTTATTTTTTTTTTTAACATATAAAATGTACGATAATTATACGAGGGGACATCATAATATTATTATTGTTACATCGACCAACATATCAGTTACTATTTATTGTAATAATTGTAATAATTATATGAATTTACACGCGCGGAAATCGCATTTTGGTTGGTTTATAATCGACGACCGTCGTAAAATTTTAATAGTAATAATTACAATATTTTTCGCGAAATTTCGTTAAATTATTATTATAACCATATAGGTACAAGCGAAAACGACTTTCGGCTCTAGAATATTCTAATAATTTTGTAATTTTACAATATAGGAATAATACGATAATACTATTCGCGTGCGTTATACGGAGACGAGACGAGGTGGCGGCGGCCGCGCGTAATAACATTGCGATGTCGGCGGCGGCCCGCGACGACGGCGTTCGTTTCCGCGGCCGCGGCCGCCGTCTCGGCGCACTATCTCTCGCGCTCTCAGTCATAACGGTGTCTCACCGGAACCGACTCCGGTAACGGAACACGAGCGCTCGCGCATCGCGTATGTACTATTTCGCTTCCGAAATAATAACAATATTCCGTACGACGTGTTAGCGGTCGGTCACGTGTCTCTTTCGTCGCCGCGTACTCTTCCGCAAAATACGTAACATCGTAAGATAACGTTTAAAAGTACATAGTATCATAATATACGCGTCTCATATTATAAACGCGCAGAGTGCCGACACGCGATTTTTTTAAATTATAATTATTTCAAATTTTAATATTATTTATTAATAAATATTAATTATAATTATTGAGTTTTGGCGAAAAATTCAAATATGCGCTCGTACGTGGACGATGACACTCGCTGGATCGCCATCACAGCGGTATTACACGTGAATAATAATAATAATAATTATTTTCGTCGTTACGGTTGTGCCAACGACGCAGCTGACGAAAATATTATTATTGTTTTTCTGTCGAAGAGAAGCCGTTAGATTTGGAAGGTACGTGCGGTGTCGTGTGTATGTGTGTACACTTTACTGTACACGTTATATTCGACGTATTACCGAAACGCTATATATATAAATAATATGCCGCGGGCATCTCTACGTATAATATTACCAATTTCCATGTATATTGTATATAATATAATATTACTATGACGATATAATAAGTACCTATTATACCGTTAACGTTCGTCCGCGCGACGCCCGTGCGAACACTCTCGTCCGCAAAACGTTTATAATTCTTTAAACATTTCTTTCTTATAATAATAATATTATGTTCGTTACATATTAACGGGATCCACCCCCTTTTATCATATTATAGTTTTACATGAACCGAGGTATATGTTCGAGACAATCGGCAAATCGACTGTAACTGTATAATATATCCAATAGTTATTATACCTAATATCGTAATACCTGTCGTATAATAAACCACCGTCTTATTCGTTTTTTGATGTTTTTGTAGTGCTTTAAAGCGCTACAACGTACGCCAGTAAACATTTACAATACCTAATACCGATATATCATGAGGACTTACGATAAATGTATTTACATTATTTCACTGTATTCTTAACTTTGTTAATTCAAACGTTTAAATGTGTAGGTAACCTGCGACACTAATGTACATTTAATCCTCGTGTAATACTCCAATCGTGCAAATATTATTATCAGTGTTATCGCATAAAGTCATAGTAGTCGTCGTGTGGTATTATAACATAATAAAATACATTATAAGTATATAAAAGTTAAGAAAAAATTAAAGGAATTATAATATAATTTCAAATGAAAATAATAACGTAATAAACTTACATATTATTTCATTGTACTACTATAGTTAATAGGAGTCAGTTCGAGTTTTACCTATGTTATTATCATAAGAAATAAAATCTAAAGTTTTTATGACACGTGTCAATATGGACTACGATTAATATTCAAATTAATGGTATCTTTACTAGTTTATGTTTAAACGAAAAATTATTTTTTAATTAATAGGGCTCGGATTTATACGTAAATTATATTTTTACGGTGACTTGATAAATTAATTTAGACAAGTGATAATATTGTTTCAATGGATTTCCAATGAAATTAAATATATTTTATTTTACATATTTTTACATATTCTGCCACAAGTACATGTTTTTACATATTTCGGCAATTTGTTCATTTACGATTTATTATTTATTAATACACAATATAAATATTTGTAGATTCTGAGCGAAGCGAAGAATGTACCTACTGGTTTTACAATGATGTGTGTCTTCTTTTTTTTTTTAAGTATGAAGACACTTTTAGTAGGTATTTTTACTACCCGAAATATTGCTTCGTTTTTCATACGTTTCCGGTTGGAAAGTGGATGTAGTTGATACCTACTTTATTTAGGTCATTTTTCGAAAAATTTATGGGGTGTTCATTTATGTACTATATGTGTACATTTATGGTGTCTATATGTGTGATAAAATTTTGAGTTTCAAATATTTAATAAAAAATGTCAAAATTTTAATCAATACCTACATTATCTGATTGAACTTCGCTCAAAATCGTTTTTTCGAATGCAATAGTTTATCACTGCATTCAAATTCTAATTAAAATTAAAAACTATGATTTGCACACTTATATCCCTGCGGCAGGAGTATCCCTTCCCTTGCTTTTTCTTTTATTACATTTCATTTTATTATTAATTACGAGTACTATTACCTATTATTATTATTTATTATTATTTTTTTTTTTTAATACATATTATGAATTTTTGAGCACATATTTTTGTTGTATAAAATAAATACATACTTTGGTTATATAAATACATATAAATCCGAGCCCTAATATTTATAATGACTTGTGTGAGAATTTAGGTTAAATCTTTAACATGACATTCTTACAGGAATCTCGGAACGTATTCTAAATAAATATATTATAATGTGTTAAAAATTATAATTAAATTTTATTGCCTTATTAACCACATTTAACAAGTTATGATAAGGTATAATAATTATTAATATTATAAACGTACCTACTTTTCATTTATATTTATTTTTATTTATCGCCCAAAAATTGTCATTTGTAACGGTGACATATTTTCACAATTTCATGTAGTAAAATAATAATTATTATCAAATGTTAAATACACGAATATAAATTAATTCTATATAGCCTTATAAATAAATACCACATTTTATTAAATTTTTCATATACTGTTGCATTGCATCAATGTTTAATTTATTTTATTTCGTTTATATATAAAGTAAAATTATTGTGCTAGTAGTCTAGTACGATTTTCTATTTTGACGGAGGTACACTTATATACAATAATTATAATTTACTGATTTCACTTGTAGGATTTGGATAGGACCCAATTAAAATATTCAATATTTTCATCAATAGGCACAAATTTGTATGTATTTACAATTTACATATTATTTAGGTATTGCTAATTTAAATTAATTAATATGTAATTTTATTGTGTCATTTAACTAGGTAGGAACATTAAAATACTGGCACAAAAATGATCAAATTACATTTATAATTTGTATGCGCTGTAGTATTATATAAAATTTAAATACCACTACATTTTTTAATTCAGAATATTCTAAATTTAAAATTTTTTTCTTCTTAAAAAAAACAATTTTCGATACGTTATTTATACTATAAATAACATACTTATAATAATATATCAGTAAATAGGTACATATATACTTATACTATATGCCTAACTATAAATACCTAAACTAATTATATTTAACTGCAAATTAGTATAAGACTAATTATAGAAGGAAAATATTTTAATTAAATAAACATTAACCATGATGTATGAATAACACTCAAAACTAAATGATAATATAAGTGTCATATAATATAAATAAACCAATAATTGCACATAAAACATAATAATATTATCATATATACCTATTTCTAATAAAATACAATTATAATTATTGTCAATAATATGTCATAAATATCAATACTATTATAATTTATTATGAACAGTGACACAATACATAGACTTTTTTTTATTAAATTATAAATATACATTTCAATTTAAACGATAATAATATATAATATAATATGTGTCGTATAATCCTATATTATGATAAAAAAAAAAAAGAAAAACTTTATTCCCAACTGTTATTATTATAATAATAATTTAATAAATAATAAGCAACAGAAATTTATATTACTCGTGCGGAATAAACGTGAAAAATATTATACAGGTATTGTGTAATGAAAAAATGCAAATTGTGCTTATTAAAACATTTATTTTATTTCGTTTTACTAATCGAAATTTTTTACCACGACATCCATTTTTACGTTTTGAGAACGTACTTTATGTTACACAGACGTAATACGATATTAAACTTCTTTCAAAATATTATACAATGTCAATGTGTCAAACCGATACACTCCACTACAATAAAGAATACAAATCGTATTTATATAAACCCTATGGATGTACGACATTATAATATAATCTTCGTCTGTCTGTTGAAGTGAATATCACTTGTATATTTTCAATTTTATATCGTGATGAATATCATTTTAATAACTACAACTTAATATCGGAACTATTTTTTAATGTAATTTAATGATCATGGCCGATTTTAAAATTTTTTTTACGATCTATAAATTTATTTATGACGATTAAATAAGATATTATAATAATATTATTTATTAACATGTGGAAGAACAGAGGCTTGTATTAAAAATAAGAATGAAAGGTAAATGATAAAAAAAAATAAATATCAGCACGAATCTGTAATAATATCAATATTATGAACTATAATATTACATTTATAATATGTCGATAATACTATTATTGTTTTACGTTTTCTCCTTTAAAAATTGTTTATTTAAAACGTAATTTTATATAATATTAGGTATATAAAAGGGTTAGATATGAGAATTTTTTATTACAGTATAATTTATAGTAGTGGAATTAACGTTGGACATAAATATATTATTATTATAATTCCGGTCATTTTTTCTAACGAGAAATTTCTGATCACTCCGACTGAGACCCTATACCTACACACGCGCGCACACTTCGCCCCGTGACCATTCTACGCAATTATCAATAATAAATTACGTTTTGGTCTCGTGCACGGTTGTAGATATCTACAACCGTGGTCTCGTGTTACCGCGGTAGATAACTTGATCGTGTTACATACCTTAGTTTATTACTAATATACGCGTATGTGTAATTATTGTAAACGTGTCGATTAGTATTATAGCAGGTTTCGATTTAATTTTATATACCTAATATATAATTAAGATTTTTTTTCTAAAACGACGACGAAACGTTCTATTTAAACCATGCGTATATACCGAAAAACATAACGCGGTATTATGTACCTATACGTAAAGTTTGTTGTACGCGAACTTTCAAACAGGGTGCGAGTATATAATAATGTAATTTAAATTTCCCGCGCAACGTATGCATAATAAAATATAATAAATAATAATACGTTTCGAAATCGTCGAAAGTCTTTCGCCGCCCGCCGTTTCATAATCGAACTCGATACATTATTAACTCGTAATATTATTATTATCAATACAATATTTTCATATGTAATTCGTTTTCGGAATTTCACGCGTTAGCGAAGGGGGAAACGAGTATAAATTATTATTTTGACCGCATATATACATTTCGTCGTTTTCCTGCATTAAAACCATACTAGTTTTCATAAAAAATAACCCGAACAATACTTATTACTATAATTAAAAATACATTATAATTAGAATATTATCATTGATAACAATTATATTTACATTTTTAGATACAGATGACGACCGTCGGTGAACACGCGTAAGTGCCGTACGACGACGATAACGTCCAGCGATGGGCAACTCCAACAGTCACGGCAGCTCGTACGCGACCAACGGCGGCGACATGCAGGCCGTACCGCCGCACTCGTGGGCGTATTCGTTCCCGCGCTCGCAGTACTTCAGGCCGTCCGCAGCCGGTGCCAAAGTGTTGCCGCCGCACATGCCCGGCCAACGATTGAGGCCCACCGAAAACGGTTCGGTGCTGCACAACGTCGGCACCATAACAACCAAACGTCCGTACGAATATCCGCATCACGAAGACGACGTGAGTGTTTCGATAGCCATAATACAATAATAATAATATTATATTATAAATTACATATTTCGGAAGTGACGTTTTATTATTATATTATAATATTATATGCTCAGTTTGGATAGTTTCATCGAGTGTTCCAGTTATTTATTTTTTATATATTTATAAATTATTATAAAAACTGATTTTTATTCAATTTATTTATCGTGCTACTCTCCTACTCTAGTATGGTTATGGTGTATATGACTATATGGTATGAAATATGAATTATAAATTATTGTATATTACAGAAAAAACGCCTACCCCAACCCAAAAGCCCACACAATAATAATAATAATAACTCAAAATACAATAAAATATTCCTATAGTCGTATTTCAATATTTTATAATGCCATAATATTATTAATTATCATTAGGTAAGTGTGAAACTAAACAGTTATGTACAGCGTTTGCCTATTTAAAACTCCGTTTTTGCAATAATTAATACACACGCAACATTCACATTATTAATATCATACGAAAAATTATTACTACGTAGAAATTAAATCATGACGTTTAAATTGAAATCAAAATATTTATTATCAAATTAATAGAGTAAAACATTTCTGAATTTCTCTAATGGATTTTTTTATATAAAACTGTATAATATAAATATGCAGTGACGATGCAAACACTCATTAACGACCTAGGGGGCTAGGGCAATTACATTTTGGCGCCCCTATTTAAAACTAAACCTTTACCAAATTAATTTGTTAATTACTTCCTTATATTAAATTTTTAATATAAATAAAATCAGTATGTATTTTAGTTACGAGTATAATGTAATTTAATAATTAATGTTTTTTTTTGTTTGTTTTTATAAATTAAATATTAATACTAAAATACACATAAAACATAATATTATTATTTTTATCTAATTTTCTAAATAAATAAAATTATGGAAATAAAATAAATAAATAAATATTACATTAATTATGTAATATTATAATATATCTGTAACAAATTGTTTTATGATTTACAAAAAAAAAAAAAAATAGAAAACTTTAAATTTATAAAATTGTTGTAATTTTTTCTTTCTTTGTATATTAAATCCTGTACTAATTTTGTCATTAGTAGGAATTTATAATAAAACAATATAGTACCTATTAATTAATATTATGTACATAAAAAAATTATTTTAAATACATTTTTTTTCTTGCTTTAAGTTTTGAAAACTTACTAACTAAAAACTGAAAAATACGTTTCTCTACTTGCATTCGAGCATGGCATACATAGAAATATTTTCAAAGCTATTTAAACATTTGGGAACGTTGTATTTAATGATGGACTTTAAAATATTTCAACATTCATGATATATTTTTTCCAACCAACTTGTAAAATATGATATATCCCGGATGTATTATTATTGAAAAAATAATATTACATCATATTGTGTCATGCACCGATAATACGTCCATTAGTATTAATATAATATTTTTTTTTTTTTGAATTTCAAATGCAATACAATATTTTTAGATTCTGAGTGAAGCGATAAATATTTTGATTTTATAAAAAAGAATTTTTTTTTTTTTTGTTTGTTATACAATATATTTATCCATAGAATCATCATAAATTACGCTTTCATTTTCATTTTTATATTTAAATTTACATATTAAACTGAACATTCATTCATTTATATTTTTGGAAACAAAAGATATCAATATTTGTATTTTCTTACACGTTTAGATTAATTATTATATGTATATTAAATGTTATGGATTTTATAAGAAAAAAAAAATTTAGTAAATTTACATTTGAATTATAATTATTTTAATTCAAGTTTTACTTTCAGAATACTAAATATTAATAATACGTCTATAAAATCCTTAGATATCCGCAGCAATATTCAATTATAATTGCCATTTGGCATTTATAATTTTAAGTCCCATTTAAATGTTAAACTATTGTTATTAGGTTTAAAGAAAGTTAAATATAATCCAAAAAATGATAATTATACAATCTATAGAACATATTATAAATAAATTAGTAATAATCAAGAAAAATACAAAATATTACATCGTAAGTTATTCAACTTTAAAAAATTGAAAAGTTTTAACCTGCTCTCTTGTAAAATTTGGTACTTGGGACTTATAACTTTTGGCCCCTTAACCATTGATATATGAACAAGTTTAAAGATAAAAGACATTTATGATTTCGTTGAAATCTTGAAATAGTACCTATATATTAAACTTCAAGTGCAACATATAATCCTAACTGTTTAAAAATACTCTCTTCACTAATCATTCCTATTTATTTAGATGTATAAAAATATAAAATAATAATAAAACGTTATTTATTAAATGTTTATAAAATATACGATATTATGTATCGAAATATATAATGTTGTATTGTTCAATATAAATAACATTAGGTTTAGTAAACCTAGTAAATTTATATTATACATAAATATAATAATATAATATATATTATGAAATCAACTATTTATTATTTTAGTTACAACATCGTTATGAAATTCAACGACACATTCCGCGAGACGGGCGACGAGATCATATGGGATACAACATGTACACCAGTGAACCTGATTTACGATTTACAAATGTAAAGCAAGTGCAGCTACCAATGGACTACCAAAATCATCACAATGGAGGAGATAATGGAGTCGTCAAAAACAGAATGTCCCGATCAAAAAAGAAATACAGAGCGCCGCAGATGCCTCCACCGTCATCGCTACACCAAAATGGGAGAGTGAGTAAAAAATATTTTGAATTCATAAAACGTTCTATTTCCTAAAATTAATAATTCCACTATGAACACCTAATATCATATTTGATATATGTATTCAGGCGAAATTTACATGCATTCATATTTCTTATTCTTCTTTACTTATTAAGTAAAAAATTGTATAAAAACGATCAATTTCGTTAACTCTAAATTTGTACTAAATAATTATATCTATTACATGATAAAAGAAGGTCTGATATTAAATATACATTGTTCAATATAATAAGGTTAGTATATAGGTATAATGGTTTATTATACATTGTTTCATACGAGTAGATCCATAAGACATAAATCATATCTAAATAGAAAATAAGCGTGTAATAAATATTTTTCAAACCAGATTTTTTTTTTTTATTCGTAGTTTGATAGTTCTTCCCCGGATTCATATCAACATTGGGAAAATCACAGGGATAACAGTAGGTCTAGTCAAAATAATGGTATGCCAAGATTAAGGTTATTTAAGACTAGAGCAGAGACAAAACGTAAGATCAGTAAGGACGAATTAAAAAATGCAGAAATCCAAACTCAAGTCAAACCTCAATCTAATAGCAATTTACAACGAAGCATGTCTTCCCCACAATTTCAAGTAAGTAATTTTTTTTTTAAATGTTAATTAGAAATTTTATTTTAAAAGGTTTATTTTAATTTTTTAAATTTCAAAATGTGTATAATGTGTATTATAATGAAGGTATAAATATATAAAAAATAATTAATCATGCTTGCATAGTTGCATTGTTGTATATGTACCACGTATGTATAATGTATATTGTATATACATACGTATGAATACGTATAATAGAAACTGAATATACATAATTAATTCGATATAATTAAAAGTTTATAATTCCCCTAATGGGAATGTATGAACAATATAATATTTAATGTATAAATTGTATATTATTTTAAGTGATTGATTATTATAAAACAATAAATTAAAATTTATTTAAAAATAAACTTTAATGTGATGAATTATGATAATTTAAAATGAATGATTCGTTTTTTTTATTTTTTAAATTTAATTATAAATTTTTTTATTTTTAAAAGGCCGAATTGAAACGTGTAACGGAACGGCTACGAGAAAAAGAATTCCGTCATCCGCCAGTTGGTCGTGCTTCAGAAAGCTCGTCTAATCCCTCATCCGAAGATCGTGCGATTATTACTGGAAATGATAAACATCAAGAGACTACAGTAAACTCAAACAGACAACGATTAATGGCAGACCGAGCAAAACATATGTCTAAGTCAATACAAAATATTGCAACGAGAGTACAAGAAGACGATATTCGTTGCACCGGCGAAGGTTCATCGGCTACAGGTTCTAATGACGAAAATAAAAACCGCAAGAAAAAAGTTAAATCGAAAACCAGGTATATTATTTTCTATATCGTTGTGTCTTGTGTTATATAATTTATTTTGATCGACTAATTTTATGAAACATTTTATTTTTCAGTGCGCCAGAAAATAAACCGAAAACTTTCTATTTTGGTATGAACGAGTTCAATGATACAATTAATATTAATAGAACTTCAGAAGATGTAGATCGATTTGCTAAAAGCTTTATTAAAACAAATAATTCGCCTTCAGATAGTATTACCAGCAGTGATCCAACAGAAGAAGTATGATTACTTAGATATTTACATTATAAAAACAATATAGTTAAATAATATTGTAAAAAGATTATATACTCGATATACTCGTAAATATATATAGTCTCTGTGAATGAAAATAAATTAATAATGTTATTTAATTAAACTATTATTATTGTTTTTAAATACTAAAAAAATATTTAAAACGTGATATTTTTTATAATAGAGTGGTGATATATCTCTTCAACTTAGACCAACATTACCCAGGAAACAGTTTGACATCCCTAGGTTTAGTCCAACAGCTGCATGGCGCTTACTCACAGCCTTAGAAAGTCCAACACCAGTTAGCCCGAATTGTAGTGGTGGAGAGGAAGATTTGATACCAATTATAGGTCAGCCCCATAATTCTGGTGATAAATCTGGAGACAGTGGTATTTCTGGAGATGCTAGTCCACATTCAGGCCATAACTCACAAGTAACATAGAAATAAAACTGTTATTAATACAAATCTAATATAATAATTAACAGGCAGCTTGGACTCCACAGCAAGATTTGGAAGAAACAAGTTCAGATGGAGGATTAGATTCAGCACCAGTATCACCTCAAAGTTTGGATACAGCACAATTTTCTAGAACTCGTACTATAGCCAGACCAAGTTTCTGTTTATCCTTGCCTAAAGATGAAAATACAAGATTTGATAAAAGATATGGGCAATTGGTAAGTGCTTTTAGGAAAATTATTTTTCCATTTATATTTAATATTATTAATATGTCTAAATGTATTATGATTTATAAAGAATGATGATTTTTCACCAATGAATCCACCAAAGTCTAATAGCTATTTTAAATCTAAGCTAAATAGAGGTAAAACACCAATAAATAAGAACAAATCACAGTTGGATGAAAACTGGGTGTTAAGTAGAAGTGTACCAGATTCACTACATCAATCAGGATTGGTTGGTAATTTTCCATCGCAAAATTGGAACCATTTAAATAATCAAAGTGGAAAAGAACCTGCTGATGGGGAATTGACAATGACTTCACTACCAAAGTTTTCTTACTTGGCAGCGGGCAGGCGAGCTATGTATTTGCCAGAATATAAATCATTGAACTTTTTATATCAAAAGTATATATTTGAATATTTAAATAGTTATTTTTAGACTATTTTTTAAATAATATATACCCTATTAATTTGTAGAGACGCGACAGATGTGGTTGGGAATAATACCTGTGTATCAAAATCATGTGAGGACCTCACAAGGGATGACCTCCAAGAAGATAACATGTTACCAATGTTGAATGAAAGATCAAAACAAAAATCAACAAGTAAAAAGTTTGCATTTCAGAGTACAATACGGCAAATTGAACGAAAGAAAATAGCTGAAAAGTTATCAAAGGAAGCAGAGTATAAAGGTATACGTTCTATTTATAAATAAAATGTCTATGAATTTTTATAATAATATATTATTTATTATAGAACGTCAAAGACTTAGTGAAATGGAGGCAATGCGCAGAGTGGAAGAAGAATTTCAACGAAAACGAGAAAGAGAAAAGGCAGACATTCGACAACAATTAAGATTGTATACATTAACGCAAGGGGATAGAGAACCAGCACAGCCTCTTCCATCTGGTACACAAATTCTCTCAGAATTTCGAGAGACAAGACGTGATTACAAAGATTACAATTCATCCAGGTAAAACTTGTTTTATAATAAATATAATAATTAAACTAATTAATAATCACTTTTTTATAGAATTGAACATGAACTCAGTAATCGGGCAGAAACTCCAGTAAAAAAATCTACTACAGTACACCCCAAAGTTGTGTATCAAATGCCTAAAAGTACACCTGTTTATGTGACTCCAAATACTGTTCGTAAACATTACAATGGAACAGAAAAAGGATCTTCCACTCCAACATCTGGAAATTATAGAAGAGATTTTGCTCAAGGGGCTCTACCACATTCTATAGCAAGTTCAGATTCTGAAGTGTCTGTATCAAATACGCGACCAACTTCGCGTACAAAAAACAGAAGCAGGTAGATAATTAAATAAATTTGACATAAAAACGTAACTACTAATTATTATATGATAAAACTTAACATACAAGTATATAAAATACATATTTATAACATACCTAATAATTTTGAAACGCATGTTACTTTATACCTGGAGACTTAATACTTATTATTAAATTATACAGTACAATGGTATATATATACTATATATCCATATACATAACTTAACTAATTAACTAAACATACAATAAACATTTAACATTAATAATAATTAAATAATAAAATAAACAACGTGAATACTTATATATATATATAACAATTTTAAGGGAACAACAGTGTTAAAAATAGAATAAGTACTAAGTAGCCAAACAGTGGCGGATCCACGGGGGGGGGGGGGGTAATAGAGTAATTATCCCTCCCTTGACTTGAGAATATTATAGATATAATTAATTTCTTTATATATGTATATTATATACATATATATAATATAAATATTAAATTAAAATAATTAAATATAAAATAATATAGTAAATATAAAATTTTCAGACCTTAATGCCAAAAATTGTCAATTTTATCAAACATATACATAAAGACAAAATTTTTTTGAAATATTCAAAGCCCTATATTTTGTAGACAAATTAACCTAACGGTTCCAAAATATTACCACATATATATAATTTCTATGTGAATACTTAATAAAATTTTCAAGTCTCTAACTTCAAAATTGCCCGAGTTATCGTGAAATATTGAAACCCAATTCGTTGAAATTACAGTTTTCATGAAAAATACCGTTTTTTCGTCATTTTTTCGTCGTTTATTCTACCACTTAGGGTCAATAAATTTTGATAAATTCGAAAAATAACCTAAACAAAGTACCAAATACATCAACTTTCCAGCCGGAATCATATGCTATTCGTGAAAATCGGAGCATTATTTAATAGTAAAAGTCTTTTCAGACATAAAAAACAAAAACAAAAATCACACATCATAGTAAAACCAATACATTCTTCGCTTCGTTCAGAATCTAAAATAGTATTTAATATGATGGCTACATTATTTATTTATTTTACAGCCAATGGTGGGGGGATTGATCCCCTTATCCCCCCGTAAATACGCCACTGGTTGAAATATATAAGTTCTTACACTTATTATTTAGTATTTACGTCTATATATTGTATATGCACGTATATGTCATCACTGAAATTGCCATTACCCCCCGCTTAAATGATACCTAGATCCGCCCATGTAGCCAAATAGGTGAGTAGTAAATTACTAAATTCTACACTGTAAAATGTTTATTAATTTATTAAAATAAAATTATTTTTTAGTAATTCCTATGATATTAATTATATTGTTACTGAATTTCATGTGTATACATCATTATATCTATATTTACCATTTTTTTTTTTAAAAATAGTTTATAAATTTATTAAATAAACAATAACCATGAATATAGTTGTAACTTGTAAATATCAATATAAAAGGACGATCTGATACTCCTACCGCAGGGGTATAGCGGTATAGGTGTGCAAATCATAGTATTTAATTTTAATTAGAATTTGAATGCAATGATAAACCATTGCATTCGAAAAAACAATTCTGAGAGAAGTACAGTCAGATAATGTAGGTATATTGATTAATATATTTCCTGGTTTTTCGTCATTTTTCATCGTCTTTCCTAACGCATAAGGTCAATTTTGAAAAATTCGAAAAATGACCTAAATAAAGTACCAAGAACATCCACTTCCTACCAGAAACATATGCTAGGTATTCGTGAAATCGGACCATTATTTCGGGTAGTAAAAGTGTCTTCATACTTAAAAAATAAAAAAAAAATAAGACACACATCATTGTAAAACCAATACATTCTTCGCTTCGCTCAGAATCTAAAATAATTTATAATTATAAATTGTATTATTAGGTACAAAAAAAAAAATATATATATTTACAATTTTTAATATTAAAAAAATGCTTACAAAATACAATGTACCATATTGACTGCCTAGTGCCTACCCATCTATGTCTGACAAACTATAAATAAAAACATTCAAACATAATTGATAATATCACATGACATAAACTTTAATTATAAAGTAAATTCAAATACATAAAATAAATGATTGGTTATATTATTAAAATACTAAATACTAACTATTATAATTAATGCTTGGTTAACAATTCTAACACAGGTTTTAGCAAGTTCGAAGTTCGGGATTAAATGTGTATTCTAGTCAGCAAATTCAAGTCACTATTTAACCAATATAGGTTGGTAGAAAATGATAATTGCCGATTGGTTTGTCTAATAATGTAGGATGATTATGTTTTTATTTCATATTTTAGGTCAGCCAGTCCAATATCTGATCGGGGAAATAATGATGATATTGGAATGAACTTTAACTATATAAATATTATAAAAAGTTTAAAAGAAAAAGAAAATAACAAAATGGTAATGTAATTTAAAAATAAGTTTTAAATATAATAGTTGTTATTTATTAAGGTTTTTTTAATTGTTTAGAAATTAAATGAAGTTACCAGTGAAGTGATACCGGTTAGTTCTATAGCCAGTATAAATTCTCTACAACCATTTATAAAAAATAAGAATTCAATGTACAAACCTATTGTATTCAACCCGATAAACAAAAACAAATTTGCTCAACCTTTGATGTAGATTATTATGTAAACAGATTAATAGTATTATTTTATTTACCTTATTTTAAGTACCTACATTGTTAATATTTCAGTAAATTAATTTCTTTGACTAATATTATTTAATAATATTATATTAGATAATTATAATATACTGCTGCTATAGTATTATAATAAAAAATGTACTTATATTATAAGTCTAATAAATTAATAGTTTTAATATTTTAGTTAATCCAAATATTTTATTTTTCCTTTTAAACATTATTAATAATTCATTATTGTTATATTTAAGTTAACATAAATGTATAAATTATTGTTATCTTAATTTTTAGTTTATAGTACAACATTTATTATATAAATCACAAATGTTATTAGGTAATTATTGTTAAAATTATCACTTTTTATTCAATTTAGATATTATTAAAATAATATATTCTATTTTGATTGCCATAATAAAATTGTTTAATAGTAATATTAGTTTGTCAATTTTTATTTATCTATTGGAAGTTGAAAAATAAATTTACTTAATAAGTAGTTCCTACATACATATTTACTATTAACTTGTTAATTATAAAAGAAACAAAAAAATAGGTTACCTATCTACTTATCTACTTTAAACTCAGTTTTAACTTACATTAGTTTTTTACATCCTAAGTTCTAACATATTCAAAATATCATCATATTGATAAAATAAAGGTAGGTTTAGTAGGTACTATCATAATAAATAATCCAATGTATTATAGGTACCTATATACTATATATGAAATAATACTTTATACCTACTAGGTATGTAAGTTAGTCATTATAACGAGTGACATAAATAATTATACAATTTTGGCTCATGTAGTCATGTGCCAAAGTGGTAAAGTGTATAATTCTAGTTATTTATTTAAATAAAACGTATCAAAATTCAAAAGCCCTGTAATCTGGTGCAGTGCAAATCTATACAACCCTGTAGCTATGCCAATGATTGTAACATGTATTATGTAAACAGAAACAGAATCGTTTAAATATGAATTTATTATAATATAATACAGATAATAACTAATAATTTATAATAATTAATGTACCTAGTCAGTAGGTAGTCTATAGGCAATAGGTACTAATAACCATAAAGCACCTACTCGTATGTTATGTTTATAAATAAATATTTTGGTAAAATTTATTTTAACTTCCCTAATATTGCTTATTTAACATTATTTCAATATAATATTACAAAATAACTATTTCATATAAAAAAAAAAAAACATTTTTGAAAGGAAAGTTTAATGTCGAACAATCAATCTTCAACCTACCTAATCCTTTGTGCTACCTACTGATTATTTTTAAAATTTTATCTTAACTTACTCAATAGTCATTTCTTAGTTGGTAGATATTTTATGAATATGTGCCTAGTACCTAGTATTATAATTTATTATAACACAATTTACAATAACATATAAATTGTATTGTAGGATAGATAATTTGGAAACCTTAAATCTACTAACCTTTTTAAAACTACAAAAATAAATTTAAATTATATATAAATCAAAAGTAAATTTATATTTTTTTATACTTAAGTATGTATATGTATATACATCATATACTGTTTATATAATTGCTCGATTTTTATTGCTGTCTGCTTGTAATAGTAATGTAGAAATAGCATTAACAAATGCTATAAAATTGAATAATTCTTCTTATATTAAATATTTATACTTATTAGTAATTGTTTAAAATAATTTAGAATAAACTTTTAAACACATTTTATTTGATAAATATTTTTATACCTATTATTTAACAGATATATAGAACTAGAAGATAAATATAATTATTGTCATTAATTAACAATAATAGGAACACTAAAAATTGTAAAATTGAGTTAAAACAATTAAAATAAGGTTTAGAAATACCTAGATATTATATTATTTAATATTTTAATTTTATACTTTTTACATATAATTTTTTTAAAAAAAATATTTGAATTAGAGTATTTTAGAATTTGGAATTATGATTCGAATTCAAACGAAGTTTGAGTTTGAAATTTGGAATAGTTATTTTACTCTATTAAGCATTTAGCATAATATATAATTATACTCGTTATATTTAAAGTTATAAAATAAGTTGAATTTAACTAGCTGGTTTTTTTATTTTATTTTTATTTTTTAATGTTCCTATTTGCTTTTTAATTAAAAGTTAAATTAAATTATAGGTAAGTATCCAGTTATTTGATATTTCCATGGTACTAATAACTTATAAGTAGCGCTAAGAACTTCTAAAAATTTGCATATTTTTCAATAATCATTCAAAACTAACTATAAGTACCTATTATAAAAAAATTCATTTCTAAATATTAAACGTTTTATTTATTTATTTTGATTTTTTTGTTGCATATATTGCATACATCACAGTTTTTATGTTTTAGTGCATATTTTTCTATATTTGCATTTCAAGTGCATATTTCATATATATTTTAAAAATAATGTATAATTTTACTTTAAATTTTTTTTTAAATATATAAATATAAGTATTTGGTAAAATTTTGTTTGGTGAAATCATTGTGGTTTATATTTTCCATGTTATACCGATAATTTATCGTTTATATTAGATACCTTTTACCAAGCGTCTATAATATTATTTATTATAATTATTTTATTTACATACGAATATAAGTATTGTAAAAGTTCTATACGGGCATTGAGACACTTTAATTTATTTAATTATTTAATATTTCAGTTGATTAATAAAAAATTGTATATGGTAATATTATTTGAATGTGCATATTTTTAATTTTAAGGCATATTTTAGTATTTTTTTAGGTCATGAAGTCTCTAAACCCTACTTATAAGTAAACACTTAATGGTTTAAAATTATAAAATCTGACCTATATATAAATACACCGATATCATTCGAAATAATGTATTAAAATAAATCGATTTTAACATAACGATTAATCATATGATGACTATTATTAAAAGTAAATGATTTTAGACAAAATTTGGTTTCATAATAATTTTAATATTTTATTGTTAAGTTCTCGAGGATTTATAAATGTTTACTATATACCTATACTATATTTGCTATTTGAGTGATAGGTAATTGGTAATAGTTACCTAGGGTACCTATACTATGGTAAATAAAAACAATATCTAACTCTACTGTAGGCAGTAGGCTACAATAACAAAATTATATTTAATACATGATTTTACGGTTTAATTAAAAAAAAAAAAACATAAATAAATAAAGACAACTATAAAAAATAATAATGTTTAAAAATTATGTGGCCATTAAAATTTAAAACTATTATTTATAACGAAATAATTCTACATTGTTTATACAAATAAAATAGGTAGGTACCTACCTACTTGTGCAATATTACAATTTACAAATTTTGTTGACAATATTAATATACCTACAATCTACATTATTATAATTATGTAATATTAAGTTCCTTTACAATTTATCTAATTATATTAAGCTTGTGAAACATTTATTTAAATTAATTTATTCAATGTAGGTATATAACACGCGTAGGTATAAATTTATATTTTCATTACCTACAAAAGTTTTATAATTTTATATACCTACCTATTATTATTTGCTATTTAAGTAGTAATTTTTCAAACAAAGAATTTAATTTATTATCGTATCTAGGGGTGTACCCAAGGGATTTTGGATCCAGACCCCCTCCCCATTGAAATAATAATTACGAGAATATATTATAATAATATTATATCTAATATAAAAATTAATATTTATTTTTAATACAGATTATGTGTACACTGTATATATATTTTTTTCATCAGTAATATAAGTATTTAATTTAATAATATTTAATATGATTTTTTAATCTCCCCTTACAAAATTCCTGCGTACGCCCCTGATCGTATCAATATAGAAATTAAGAAAGAACCTACTGAAGTACTAAAGTCAAAAGTGGAATAATTCAAAATGATTATTATTGTACGAGATTATTCACATACGTCATACACACACATAATATTATTCACCAATCTTAAAAATTGCGGCATTAAAATTTTTTCCATGAAATATTTCATTATACATTGTATTTTTTGACTTCGTTCCTAGCTTTGTTTCGCGCCTCAAAAAGTCCTCATATTTAACCTTAAATCTCATAAAATCATAATGAATGAAGCCATTCCATAAAATATCTAAGAAGTTAAGAACCTGACTGATAGGCGCAATACTCTTGTGTGCCACGTTTGTCCTCATTTAATACTTATCAATTTATCATTATTTTATATTTATTATGGCGCCAATTTGTAATAAAGGATCATATGTTTTATGTTTAGTAACTAGGCTGCACGTAATACAATACCACAAATACCAACATGCAATAGCCAGTCAAATATAAAGTTAGTTCCTATTTCCTTCCTATATTAATATGTAATAAAATTTGAAATGAAACGCAGAATTTTAGACTTATCACTCTACCAATATATTATATTAACATAATATAAGTATATCACCGATATTCATGTATATAATGTAATTTATAATTACATAAATATGTAATATTTATAAGGATGATCTAACATTCTGTCTAAAATAAAATAAAAATGTTGATTTAAAATATGTAGTGTAATTAGTGGTTCAGAATAGTATAGCCAAAAAAATTTAAAAACATTACCTAATACCTATTTAGGTCTACCTATTTTTTTTACCATTTGTAGCTGTAATATGTATCCATATTTTACCTTCAGCTCCAATCTTCAAAATGTTCATTTTAATTGCGCCACTCAATATAATATAAGTAAATGTTATCTAAATTTTACACCTATAATATCTTAATATAAATGTATACAATTCGCTTTGGTATATTTAATTTACATATTACATTTACGTACATACTTTAATAAGTAAAATTTTAGCCACTTGGATATGTGTTTAAACATATATCGACAAATCGCTATATCTATATCTATGTATTATACTCGTATTGTTATTTGTTAAACATGTTTGACCGTGATTATTTATCTTAATTCTTAATATACTATAACATGGCAAATTGAGATTTAGTTTTTTTTAGTCTTCAAACGATTTGATTAATTCTTAATTTGTATAGGTACAAAATTATATGTACAATTAGTTTATAATATTATAAACAACACTTCTCATTTTAATTTTTTCACATATCATGAATATATATATATGAATATATATATATGAATATATATGTGGATGTATTAAGTAAATTTGTATAATATTAGTAGAAGATAGTTGAATAATAAAATTAATAAAAAATTTGTTAAAATTTTAAATAAATGTTTTTTTTTTTTTTTTTTAATATTTTAATACAGGTAGGTAATATTAATTTTTGAATTAACTATACGTCTTATGTCCATATAAACATTATAGAGTAGACAATTTTATGTCTACATAATTGATACTAATAAATTGTTTTATATTAATTAGAATTTAAATAACATTTCTAATTTGATGGTTATATGAATTATGAATATAAATTTAAACTATTATGTAGGTATCGATATTAATATAATATTTAATACTAGTAAGTATATAAATGTATTTAATCTATATAGATGTACTATATGTACTATATGTGTGATAAAACTTTTCGTTTTAAATATAATTTAGTAAAAAAATGTCAAAATTTTAATCAATACTTACATTATCTGACTGAATTTCGCTCAGAATCGTTTTTTCGAAAAAAATTTTCATTGCATTCAAACTCTAATTAAAATTAAACAGATTTGCAGACCTGTATCCCTGCGGCAGGATGTCAGCTCTTATTTTTATTTTTATAATATTAAGAAGGTATACGGTACCTATACCTACAAAATACACAATGTACAGTATACACAATATAAAATTGAATTTTTTACGTTATATCATTTACGAATATTATTGTCGTCAGTTCATCACATAACACTTTTCGTTTACTACATTAAAATACATAAATCTAATAATCTATCATCTATGGTGTAAAGATGTATTAAAACATTTAAAATCACTATACAAAATCGTACGCTATATATTACAATATGTTCATTTATTTCTGTACAGTTTATATTAAAATAATAAAATAAAACTATATACCTACGTATTATATTTTGAGTATGAAATTTACATATTTCTAAGACGCTTGTCGCTTTTGCAACCTTGGTTAGTGTATATGACTATCGGACTAGGTATATAATATAAGATATATTATATTTTCTGGAAGAGAAAAATTAATCTTTCAAATATCTATGAATTCAATATATAAATATATTATAATATTTTATAAATATATACAGATGACGAAACTTAGAAATATCATACTGTCCAATATAACATTAGCATATAATATAGTCATATTAGTCTCTATATATTCTCAACTCTCAAGGACTCGAATTCAAATTTTTATATTATAAAACAATAAATTAAAAAGCAAGGGAAGAGATACTGGTGTAAAGAGAATAGTGCTGAATTTTAATTACAATTTGAATGCAATGATAAATTATTATGTATTACATTCCTGAAAACGATTTTGAGCGAAGTTTATCATTAGATAATATAGGTATGTACCTACCGATTAAAACTTTTACATTTCTCAGTATATCTACGTTCAATATAAATAATTTATCATAAAACCCCTTAATGATTCACCTAAATATCCAAATCTGTCAGTACTTCGCTCAGAATCTTTTTTCGAATATAATGATTTATCATTGCATTCAAATTGTAATTAAAATTAAATACTATACTCTTTACACTTGTACCCCTTCCACATCAGTATCCCTTCCCTAGCTTTTTTATACTTTAAACAGCTATAAAAAGAAATCGTAAATGTAGTAATTCACAATTAATTGGAACTGAATTAAGTAAAATATATTTAAGCTTCAATAAATTTTAAAAAAATTTTTAATTTTTTTATCAATTTTATTTCACATTATTGTAAAATATTGAAATATATAATAGGAAGAATCCATATAAAAACTTTAAATATTGATTTTACTGAAAATTAAACTTTAAACACCCATAAAATAATTTGACACTTGATATTTTTCTAATATTTTGGAAATACATATTAATATAGGTACAATATAATATATCAGTATGCTTTAATATAATTTTCAAAATTATTCCAAATTTTTTGGCTTTTTCATTAATTTTTATTGTAAAAGTATTGAGACATAATAAGACGAATACTTGTATGGATTTCAAGATTTTCGTTTAAACTAAAAATATCAACTTTAAACAGCTATAAAAAATAATTGAGACTTGGGATATATCTAATATTTTGATATCATGTTAAGTAATATGTGACATGTGAGTGTCATTCAGTAAAATTTTGAAACCTTAATGCCCAAAATTACCAAAATTGCCAAAATTGCCAAAATTGCCAATTTTATCAAATTATACATAAAAACAAGTATTTTATGAATATTTCAAAGTCTTATATTTTGTAGAAAAATTGACATAATGGTTCAAAAATTTTACCACATATATATAGTACCTATATGTGAATACCAACCTAACCGTAGGAATATATAGCATATAGGTGTGCAAATCATAATATTTAATTATAATTAAAATTTGAATGCAATGTAAAACGATTCTGAGCAAAGTTCAGTCAGATAATGTAGGTTGATTCATATATTGCCGTTTTTTCGTCGTTTTTCTACCGCTTAGGGTCAATTTTGAGATATTCGAAAAATGATCTAAATAAAGTACCAACTACATCCACTTTCCTACCGGAATCATATGCTATTCGTGATAATCGGATTATTATTTCGGGTAGTAAAAGTGTCTTCATACTTAAAAAAAAAAACTAAAAAAAAAAAAAAGACACATATCATTGTAAAACCAATACATTCTTCGCTACGCTCAGAATCTAAAATTATATAATATAGAAGAGGTTACTAAACTGTGATAAGAAGGTTAGTAAAATGGTAAGTCACAAAAAATTAATGGTAATACTATTTTAATATTTTAATTAATTGTAGGTATAGTTTTATCTTTGATATTCAGGGACGGATAGGACTATTTTATGTTATCGTAAACTGAATTAAAGGGCTACCAAAAATTTTTCACTCCCTTCCGTCGCTTGCCCCATATTCCATTTATATACGTTTTTACTAATATTTCATAGGTACTTCAATTTAATACAATTTATTTTAGATCCTGAATTCCTGAGCGAAAAATTTATTGGTTTTATCATGGTTTGTCTTTTCTTTAGTTTGTATGAAACATATTATCGACAAAAATAATGACCTAATTACCACGAATAGCATTTGATTCCGGAAAATAATATTATCTAGTATTCTAGTTAGTACTTATGTCGTTTTACGAATTTCTCAAAATTGAAATCACTAATAGGAAAAACTACCAAAAAATTCAACAATAATCATGGAATCAGTAATTTTGACAAAATCGATTTTAAATGTTTCACAAGAACACAAAAAATATTGAATTCAATGGGTTTTTATTTTACTAATATTTTGATGTTGTGTCACTTGCAGTAGAATTATTTAATTTTAAAAATTGTATTTTACTGTTTTTAATTAAGTATTTTATATTCGTATTAAAATTTTAAAACTGTAGTTACATAAATTTTTCGTGAAAATATTGAACTATCGTTAAATTTTCAGTATTTTCTTTATAATGTATGATATAATTAGTAATTTTTGATTTTACCGTCTGAAAACTTTTTAGGAGCCTAACAACATATTACTTAGGTAACTTTTATATTCTTTCATAGTAATGTAAAATTGGCAATTTTGAGATATTAAAATTGTATTGATTCATAACTAAATATACTTTAAAAATCATAACTTCGTAAGTCTAATTTATTCTTAAATCGATAAAATATACCTAGTACCAAACTATATTTATAATTTATAAACAATTCGAAATAATATTGTAATAAATATTTCATGTAATTCAAACATAAATAGTTGATTCAGTGCCCCATACGACAGAGACCACTGGGAAAATCTCGATCATTTCATCCTATCGTTTATATATGTTTATTTTATATCAATATAACAATATAAGTACCAATAGTAAATCTTAACATACCTAATCAAAATAAGTCGTCCTTTTGGATGGTTAAAGAAATCTATAATTTTTCAAAAATAGGTAATATTATACTTTATATTTTGGTATATGTCAATCATTGTCACAATTAGAATTTCGTTATATGTAATAAATATATATTTTTTAATTCGCAGAGGCGGTTTTATAACAATTAACTAGGGAAGGTCAATTTTGTATAAGTTATATAATATATAAAATAATAGGTATGTTATAAATATAAAAATGTATATAAATTATATATATTAAATATTTTTATTTTTTGGAAAAAGCCGCGGAAAAAGTTGGTCTAACAATAAACACAAACACGCTCTCGAGAAGATCTAAAACGAGATTGTATGTGTCTATTATAAGAACCACATTGACCTACGGATGTGAAGCCTGGACTACAACGGTGACGACGGAAAGGAGGTTAAGAACTTTCGAAAACAGGATATGGTGAAAAATATGTGGCCCTATGTTTGACGTGAATGTGGGATGTTGGCGAAGAAGATTCAATAGAGAACTGCAGGAAATTATGAATCTGGCTCCAGTTACTAACTTCATTAAAGGTCAAAGGATCTAATTGCTAGGTCATATCCTAAGAAGAGAAGAAAACGACCCTGTACGGGTTGCTTTCGAGTGGAAACCTAAGGGAAAACGACCAAGGGGACGTCCCAGGAAGAGGTGAATTGATGGAGTAATGGAAGACCTGAAGGAAATGGGCATAGAAGACTGGCGTGTAATTGCTCAAGACAGAGAAAAGTGGCGGGATATTGTAGTGACGGCTAAAACTCTTAGAGAGTAAAATGGCCAAAAGAAGAAGAAGAAGAAGAAGAAGATATATTAAATATTTATCTATTGTAGTATTATATTTGCACATAATGCATGTAATTACAATTTTTACTGATCCAATTACACCAAATCCCTTCCCTCGTAACAGTGTAACACCACCACTAATTATTGTACTTATTATAGAAGATTGTATATGTTATATGTAACTAAATTACAAATGGTACTATTGCAGGATTTAAACTTATTATTTTAGTAGATACCATAATAATTTTTATCTGTAGCATGTAGGCAGGCATGAAATTAAGGAGGGATAGATGTCCCCCAAATCCAGAAAAATATTAATTATTATTTAAAATTTAATAAAACAATAGTTCTTTGAGAATTTCTACTAATACGTTATTTTCTATATTATGGTTATGGTAATGGTAATTATTATAATCATTATTTAAATACCTAAAGATTATAATATATTAGTATGTATGTAAAATATATTAATTTATAATTCAGGTAATTTACTAAATCAATCTGAGATATTGTCGATTATTAACAAATTCACTTATCGAATTTCCCATTTTTTAATATTTCGGAACTGCGTTAACCAATATATAAATATGCTTCAATAAAATTTAAAAAATTTTAAAATTTTTTCTTTTTTATTAATCATTATTGTAAAAGTATTGAGAAATAATAAAAATAATCCTATAGGATTCGTAGCTTTTCAATTACACTAAAAATGTACAAATTAAATATGTACCTACATAAAAAATTACACTAAAGATTTTTCTAATATTTTGGAATCATGTTAAATTGTTAAGTAATATGTGTGTAAATTTTTTAGACTTTAAAACTCAAAATTGCCAATTTTATCAAACATTATATAGATGAAAACGAGAATTTTATAAAATATTCTTATATATAAATATAGTTCTATATTTTGGAGAAAAATTCACGTAACGGTTCCAAAATTTTATCACATATATATATATAATACCAATGTAAACACCCAAAAAATTTTCAAGCCTTAACTACAAAAATGCCGGAGTTATCGTGAAATATTGAAATCGAATTCGTCAAAAATTCAGTTTTCTTGAAAAATGCCGTTTTCTTGTAATTTTTTCGTCGTTTTTTCTAACTGACCTAAATAAATTACCAACTACTTTCATCCACTTTCCAACCGGAAACTTTCTTGAAAATCGAATTTATATTGATAAGAACGAAAAAGACAACTATTTTACGCGTAATTCGTGCCAACAACAAATTGGGGTTCGTTTATTATTCTCGCACGTTCGCGCGTTAAGGGTGGCCACGCAGTGGGGTACGAAGTATGACTATTCGGAGGGTTCCTCCGGGTTTCCCGCCCAGCGATGTCGAGCCCGGTACGCGGCATTCTCCCGCGCAATATTTTTCTCCATGTCCAAATACCGGAACCGCGGTCGTGTCGTGGTGTCGTCACTAGAACAATATTTCTTTTCTATGCGCGCACAATTCCCGCGTTTTGTCCGGCTCGTATCACGTAATAATTGTAATAAAAATACGTAATGATATTATAACACGGATGTACGTATACACAATACAGCTACAGCTGATTTCTGGTGCGTCCGATAGAGCGAGAAAGAGTGGAAAAAAAAATTAACAACAAATAGGTACAATATTCGTACTCTGCGTCTCTGCACTTACTCTCAGAGCCTGTGGACGGCGGTATTTTCCGATTGTGACGCTGGCACGACGAACGGACGAACGCGGACCACTCGTTTTGTTATTTCTCTACTTGCAAAAACCTTCGCATTTCGCAACAGCACGTCGAGAGCAATAATTTGTTATTTTCGATATTTTGGCCGTTCCGCATTTTCGGTGGGTAAGTATAATAATTAATATTAACAGTATAATATTATAATAAGAAGTTATTTTAAAAAATCATACGGATGTATGTATAGTTCGATGATCGTATCGTTTTTCTGGGAGATTTGTGTACTCGCATGTAGGTTCCTCATGTAGAGTAGAATATTTCGAGACATTATGCATGAGATGTATGAAGTTATTTTAATGCCATCATGTTGTATCGTTTAAAAACGATTTTTTTTTTTTATTAATAATTTATTTTATTAGCAGTAGTCAACATTTTTACAGCACTTAATACGTAGGCCACATGTTCAGGTGCAGTTGTATTATTTAGAGTTGCACTCGCAGATATCTGGTGAAATTAATGTGTAGGTACATTATATCATTATTCCAATTTCAATGAGAAAGATATTTGTTATATTATTATTATTATTAATTTTAATGTTTAACTGTTGAAGAGAACATCTACCTATATATTTGTTTTTAACATCATGAAAATTTGTATGGTAATTTTTTTTTTCAATAGACTTAATTGAAAAATATAGAAACAGAAAACTGTTGTTCTTCAACATTTATATGGGTAGATACCTAAGTATTGCTGATAAATATATAACCAAAAGAAGTACCTAGTCAGTTTTTGAATTATTAGTAGGTAGGTACTTAATCGTTAAATTTTTATATTGTTTTGTGTATAGTTAGGTTTTTAAATAAAAATTAATTCAAATATTTTATTAGTTTTTATTTTTATATTAAGAGTTTTTATAAGTACCTTTCAAGTATGTATTATGGTAATTATAGATCATTTAATCATTATAAAAATTTTAATATTATAAAATAGGTATTACCTATGCGAATTTATTTTTAAATATAAAAATTTGTTAAAATATAATATAGG
The DNA here is from genome assembly GCA_021307375.1 of Tetraneura akinire. NCBI lineage: Eukaryota > Metazoa > Arthropoda > Insecta > Hemiptera > Aphididae > Tetraneura > Tetraneura akinire. The sequence goes on along the minus strand of JAIUCT010000001.1, from coordinate 25,090,666 downwards.
AATGAATTAAATACATGGCTACAATGCTACATAATACATAATAATAAAAGCATAAATATATTTAACTTATTTATTATAAAAAAAAAAATTGGGTTGTAATAAAATATTGTTTTTGAGAGCTATTTGATTTTCTGTTTTTATAAGATAAGGGTGGAAAAATATTAAAAGTTAATAAATTAAATATGATTATTATTATAACTGAATTAATAGATTTATCAAGATGTATAATGTAGAGACAATAAAACATTGGAATTCCTTTTATCATTTATGACAGAAATATAGAGTCCACTATTCTAATAGTAATATAAACGTGTATGATATAATATGTGTATTCTACTATTTTATGGTCATTGTGGCCAAACATTGTTTACAATTTATTTAAACATTCAGTAGTCAATTTTTTTCTTATAAATAATCTAATCAAATTTAAATTAATTAAAGTTTTAATAATTAAATAATTATTGGTTTTAATTGAAAAAAATCGTTCCAATAGTTTTGGCATTTCTACACCTAATGCACATGGTTTAATCACAGATAACATAATTTTATGTTATCTGTGGTTTAATGATAAATTGATATATTTTAGATATTTATCTACTGACTATTTGTATATTATATGCCTATAAAATTAACTTATAAAATATGTGTTCACCTAATATATATGTGTAACATAATAATTTATTATAATATTAAAATTAATTAAAATTAATATTGGTGTACTCACCTATATTATATTTTTTAAATAACTTAACAATTTTTATTTTACATTATTAATGTTTGAATGCTTTTTAAATACTAATCTAAAAGAAGTTGAACAGGTGTTTATAGGGGAAGTTTAATTTCATCCCTTTGATTTTCAGAAAGGATAATTGTAGAAATTGGGGTTATATTATTAAGATTTGAAAGAAATCATATTGATTATTGATTACATATGGAAAAATAATTCTGAGCAAAGCTCCATTTTTAATTTTTTTTTAATTACCTATTTAATTATATTTATTTTCATTTAGAAGTTTTAAGATTTTTAAGTAAACATTCATTTAATTTTTATGAATTATTTATTTTATTAAATTAGTTAACTAATTTACTAGGTACTAGATAAAATCAGATACATAGGTTTGATGGATTTTGGTAATTTTTCTTTTTTATTAAAATAAATTTCTATACATAAAACAATTGAACAATTATTTTTACCTTAAGAAGTATATTCATAGATTTAGTATTAGTAGTATTGAGTGAATTCTCTTTGTTTTGCTTGAAGTATAATAAACCTATTTTAAAATTATCATTAATTAAATTTCACTTCAAATAAATTAAAAAAAATATATTTTAACATCTAACAGTAGTTTTTTTTTGAGATTAATTGTTTTTGGTGAATTGGTGAATAAATGACAAACGTATACCTATATAATATACCTATTTACCTTATCCTGATTTATAAAATACTTACCATAATTAGGCATTATTAATTTTTTTATACCTTACCCCCAGTGCTATAGTGAAGCGCATACAGGGGTATATGGCATATAACAACTTCTTGATTTTAATTCTAGGTTGTAAAGTAATTTTTGTTACACAGGTATGCGATTTGATATATTTCAAATTATTTTATTCTTTAACTGAGTTGTATAATAGTGTTATAAAATATATACCTGCAGTATGGTATAACGGTAGGTAGTATCTATATTACATTTTATTGCTAAGGTTACCTAGAAATACTTTAGGTTATACCTAAATTAATAATAAATATTATAAATTTTCTATTAGAAATAATAATCTTATATTTTGTATGTTTATTTTGATAGGAAGGGGGTGGGGGCTTAAGTTTTTACATGATCTAACTTAACCTTGGCAAATTTTTTAGTGTATACTCAAAACTTTTATTACGACTACACCACTGCTTAGCCCCATTTATTGATTGTTGATTATAGACAAGTATTAGTCTTGCAAATATGAAAATAATTTTGAATGCTTATTGTCAAAAATATTTAATGGTTATAATTTATTTATATTAAAATTTTAATTTTAATGCAAGTGGTTTTTATTTATTTATTAATTATTAAATAGTTTTTATTTAAATTTCAGTTATAAATTCAGTTTTCAATTATTTAAATATAATATATCTATTAAAAAATTACAACCAATATTACATAAACATGAAAGTTATTAAATTATTAATACTTTAACAGATATTAAAAAATATTTATTAATTTATATACATAATAATATTCACATATGTCTTATTATATTGCAATTGCTAAGACCTAATAGGTAAACATCTAATATAGAAAGTCCCCGGTAAGTCTTATTTATATTCATTTAAAAATACTTAAAGTAAATATTCCATTATAGTATTACGTTAACTAATAAATATTTTATTACACAATGCAGATATGACTATTTATATATAATTTTATAAAAACTAGATGAACTATTTCTTTTGTGGTAGACTGGTAGGTATATATTATTTTTTTACTGAGTACTTAAAAAATGTATTGTGCAATATTGCACTTCATTCATTCTATATATACATATCTATTAGGTAGGAATGATATAAATCAATAATATATTTTATATATATCTATGATATTAATTTTTAAAATATTACATTGAGAGTAATTATTATAATATTGAATTGGACATTTACATACTTTTTTTTACACATTTTGTATTTCCAGATATCCTAATATTAATTTTACAATGCAGCAATGAATAATATATATATATATAGGTACTATAAACTGGTATATTAAATTATTTAATTACTTTTATATCTACATGACTACATATTATTAGGTATTGAAAATAGCAATGTAAAAGTTTATTTTATTTTACTTTTAAAAAACCTTAATTTAAATTTATTTTAAATTTAAATTAATAATGTGTACATGACTTTGATTGTTAACTTTAAAATTAGAATTACTTTATAGCAACATATTTGTATAAATAATAATAGTTATAATAAATTAACAATACCTAATTAAAAATTATAGCTAATAAAGTAATGAATATAGAAAAATCTCTTGTATGATTTATAAAATAAAAGTGTTATTGTTTTTTAATAATTAGATTAAGTTTTTTATCATTGAATATTTAATTAGTATTATACAAAGTACAATTATCCTGTTTATTGTTAATGATGCCATGACGGGATTGAAAGCGGCGATTTTTTTTCCTATCTAATACATATGAAATATAGGAATTTAGACATTTTCTATTTCCAACGTTCTGATATATTAATATGAAAAGGGATTCGAAAACTGATTTAAATTCGTCTTCAAATTGACTTTATATCAACTTTCTAATTTTTTTAAAATTTCTTTATAGATTTTCTCAATATTAATTAAACAAATTTTAAATTAAAAATTTGTAAATAATCAATTTTCAAAGAACTTCTGACAATAATATGAAAAAAATAATAAAGTTGATCTCGAGTATCCTTTACGAAGAATTATTTATTATAATTATTTAGCTATTATGTAATATGTGTAATGAATCAAATGTAACGTTTTAGTGCAACATATTACATATTATGGTTATCTTAAATATATAACTAATTTAATATTACAAATACAATGAGTGATGATTGATAGTTGATTAGTGAATTCGTGATAACAATATAATATCAAATAACCAACGAGATGGGTAAAAAACACGTGTTTTATAAGTATGTAATATTATCATTAATAACAGTAACAACTAACTATCAAGTGATAAAGATTATGTAAAAACGAGGTTTTATTGGTATACTTATTACTTACTAATAATTTATTACAATTGTATTAATTTTTAACTTTTTCATTTATTATAACTTGGTTAAAGTCATTAAAGAAGTATGCAATTAGAAATGCGTTTAGAAGTAATATATATATTGTATAGAAATATTTATGTGTATTACTTTTTTAACGATTTATATATTTTACATTTCCTTAACATTGATCGATCGTCAATAATTTTTTACTGTATTACATTGTTAGTAATTGTAATTGTAATAAAATATTTGTACTGGTACATTGTTTGGGTGTTTGGCTTCTTCCTTTTTTTACAAAATTATATGCTCCCTTGGTCCCTGATGTAATAATTTCCGTTTCTTTGATGTTGTTTTTTCATCTGGGTAATAAAATAATTATTATTTATATAATAGAAATATAGAATCATGCATTTTACTAACCTGTTCAAATTATTGTATAATATTATTATGAGTATTGTAATATTTTATCAAAACTGCACACAAATAATCCAATGTTTCGTTATTATATAAATATGCGTACCATACTGCATTCGTGTTCACACGTCTTCGAAATTCGGTATATCACTTAATAGTCTAATACCCATTGTAAGAAGTTTCCGGTTCACTTTGTTCTCATGGCAGTTAAATGTCTATATTATTAATGAAATATATTTATTTTGATCAGTATTTTCATCTAATTCACAAACAAAATCTTTTATTGGAAAATCAAATAACAAGATTATCATGGTTATCATAATAATTATTTATATTATATAAATTAAAAAGTAATTTAACATAATAATTAAAAATTAATAACTTTATGGTTATAGAATAAATAAATACATTTATTAATAATAACAATGTTTTAAATGAAGATTATTACTAAAACTTTAAAAAATTAATTTGTAAATTATCAATTAAAATTCTTTGCCAATCTGTGTTTTTTTGCTATGTTTACAGTTGTAAATTTGTAATGACGTCATAATACGAGTATATCAGCTGACAATAATGATAAACTGTGGTTGTCTGGTTTGGTTTTCTCTCTTTCTCCTTGTTTCTCTTCGTTCACTGTGAGACCCCTCTGACCATTTTCTTAATTGTATGCATTATATTATATTCTCTTCGTCTTTCTATTTCGTATTGACCTTCAATAAAAAAAACAAATGAAAAGACCCGTAAAGCAGCATTCTTAAGTTACCATTTTTTTTTGTCTGGAGTTATAAAAATACCTCCCGATTAGAACTGCGTAACCATAAGCGAACAATACAATAATATTTATTGTCTTAGAGTATAATTAAAAGTGAATGACATTTTATGTTTTTAAAAATGATGAAAAATAATTATAAATTATAACAAAAGATTGATAATTAAAATAAATATCTCGTATTTTAAATACATTTTAAAAATCGGTGAAATATAAAAATTAATATTATATTTCAGTTATATAGACTGTACCTATATTCTTTATAATTGTTATTAATTATATAATATATATTATATATATATCAATACACATTTTTAAAATTATTTATAGACTATATTAATTTGTAATTTATTTCATTCTACGAATATTCTTTATAAATAAATTCATTTTATCTATACATTATTATATTTATACATTAAGAAAATACAATTACCTACCGATAGGTAATGTTGTTATTCTATATAATCTAAATATCGACAATATTGACATAGTTTATGAAAAAAAAAAATGAATTATTTTGTATACTTACATAAATATTGAATGAAAATAATACTCTACAAAGATTTGGCTACCTATCCTATCAAATACTTTAAATTTATAATTTTGAATAGTTTGATGTTGATATTGTTAGTATATTTGTGGACACTAAAATAAACTAAAATATATTTAATTTAAAAGATTAAGGAGAAATACTCTAAAATATAATATATACATATGTATTATAATTTATTGATGGTAAAACTATAAAAATATCAAGTTTGTCGGTTTTGTTTGAATATATTACAAAGTGAGAATAGTAATTTCCCATGCACACGTTACGTATTATACGAGTACCTTGGCCTTGGTAAAGATCATATTATAGATCCATCCGGTAGATTCGCGCTCTTTTTCAGTAACACATAAAAAAAAAATACATAACATTCAAAACCTTGTGCACAGCTGTTATGTTCTTCGTGTGAGACCGATGTGGTCCAGCTTCCTGCGCACCTCTCTCTCTTTCTATATACTCGTATATATATATATATATATATATATATATATATATCTTTCACTAAACACACACTTATGTACGATATATGTATATGTTAATATGTTATTCACTTCTACCAAGAAAATGAAGGTATACCCGGTCCAATGGATAAATCAGGTATTACAACACTCGTGGGATTCAGGTTTAAAGAAAAAGAGAGAGAAAACAAATTCACGTTCATACAAGTTACACATTGCATTTTACAGTTTCGTTCATGCGATGATCGGACCGATATATTACGGCCACAATGGTTATACTTATAATATTATGGTTGTCCATTTTTTCCTGATGTGCACAGTGAACATTCCGCCGCACTTGTTGTTCGAAATGAAAAACTGATCGATCCGCTCCGCTATATTGTTACCATATTTAAGCGCCCTGTATATACTTATTATATGAACTCTTCTATACTTGTCATCCTTCTTTTCTTCGTTTTAAATATTAAGCACTGTAAAAACGCCCCCGTCGATTCATTCATAACGAATATTGTACTCTAGAAAACTCAATACTGGTGGTGACATTGATGGTCACAGTAATTTTATAAAAGTGTCAAAATTTCAGAAAATATGAATGGGTAATAAATATTGTGTATAAGTAGTACAAAAGTGTAAAATACTTTCGTCTGTATTATGGATTCTCGTTAAAGATTAATAGCAAACGTATAGTTCATTTTGCATATGGCATATTTGCACTTTTAATATGAAATCTGTGGCTGTATAAATGAAATATCGGTTATAAATTTTTGATACTATGGCAATCAAGATATACATTATCCTATAGTATGGTTTATACAGGTAGTATAAACCATTTATTTTTTATCCCGCCATCGGTAGAAAAATGGGGAAAAAATTGGCGGTAAGTAGGGACGACAACGTAGAATCTTACAATAATGGGCCTACGAGGGTCTCTCAGACCAACGGGAAAGAAAACATTCGTCTTCCCCCTTTTGTTCCGGTAAAGCCAGTCCGTATCAGTTTTGGGCTCCCCTAAAATACAAAAGAAAACTCATTTGAAAAATAACGGTCGCGACGGTCGACGGGTGTAAAATCTGCGATATACCACAATAGTTTAAAACTCAATGTGCTAGAAAACAAATGTACATCATATTTTTACTTATGGTTTATAGATATAAATATAATATAATATATTATGATATAATATAAATGAGTAGACTATATTGAATTTTAAAAATAGAATTTTTTTTTTTTTAAATTAATAGTGCCAAATATCATATAATAATAAATATTATTAAAAAAAATTGTATGTATATAATATATTACATATATATTATAAGTATAAATTTATCTTAATTAAATCAATGACGTATAGCTAAGTACGTATTTGAATATTTTTAAAGAAGCCTAATTTGGAGATTTTAGGTATTCGATGTAATTATTTTATATTCGTGTATAATATAGGTATCAATATGTATTATGTATACATTATTAAATCGCACTGTATTCATTACTATTTACACTAATTATTAATCATTAGATAATATTTAAAATTATCGACAGTTATAATGTATTAATGTATGTGTATTAATAAAGACTATAAAGTATTATACTGTCATCATTTTAACTATTTTAGAGAAAAAGAAATTACAAATTTATTTTGATTCCAATTATTAATTTAGAATAATTTTAATTGCACTAAATAATGTATGCATATGCATGTGTATTAATAAAGACTATAGAGTATTATACTGTCATCATTTTAACTATTTTAGAGAAAAAGAAATTACAAATTTATTTTGATTCCAACTATTAATTTAGAATAATTTTAATTGCATTCTTAAGATTAACTATCAATTTTTTCATTTTTATAAAAAAAAAAAATTAATAACTTTTTTTGTAAATACTTTTTCTTATTTATAAATATTTTAAATAATTTAAATTTAAATGCGCGCCAAAATTTCCCTTTACATTTTAACGTAGGGTTTAAAATCCAGGTGTGTAGATTGACTATCTCCCTTTGAGTGACCATAACCCTCGTTCGATAACCCTATAAAATGCACGCGCGTGTTCATTTTTATAATTATTTTTCATGCATAATATGATATGCCATAACATAGTTATAAACATTGTTAGCACAATAAACCGGTTGAGCTGGTTTAAGCTTTTATACCAAAACCATTTGCGTTAAAAATACATTAAAAGGTTAATGTTTGGTCAGCTAAATTGTATAAAAATATCTATTATAGTGATTTTTGGTATAGTGATAGTTTAGAATTTTAGATACATATTTCCGATTCTTATATAAAATTAATTTATCAATGGAACAGATTTTACTTGTCTTGCGTCCACATGTGTTTTGTCGATGAAATATTTTTCTCGTTTACAGTGTAAAGGGACGATAGCTAATTTACAGTAAATGTAAACCGGTTTATTTTATAAATAAGGACCTAATTAACATTTCCGTTATTGGATTTTGTTTTAGAATTTATGTTCAGAAATTACATTCTATTGCACATTGGTATCAGATTATTGAATATTTTATATATTTATACATATTTATAGGATATTTTTGAGTAGTATTAATGTATTAATAATGTATTAATAATGTATTACTTAAATATACTTCACCTATATTATACTCGTAGAGTCATAGTTATAACTTAGAAGTAAATAGTTTAATGTAATTATATAAAATTATTATGTTCGGTTATTTATGATATAATTTCTTATCCTTAACTTAACATATTATGAGGTCGTTATTATCTTATGCTTAATATAAAAAAAAAACATACTTGTATATTACGTCATTATATTTATTAAATGGAAATAATTAATGATTACTTCTAATTAGTACCAAATATATATAATTATAAGTACATCGATATATTTCACATAATTTTCTCTAATTTTAATTATTTTATTAATCTAGTAGCTTTGATGAGAATTTAAATATAATAACATCAATTTTATTTGGAAAAAATATGTAATATTAATATACGATATATTTATAATATTATAATATAATATCAATGTAATAATTAATTTTTATATGAAATAAACAATTATTAAGTAATCGTTTAGTAATAATAATCTATGGCTATACTTGTTATAATGTTATACTATATAGTATATAGGTATAATTTGTAATAAGTATAGTTAAAAATTTGACACGTGCCAGTATCAATAATTTCTATTGAATTTATGCAAATGCTAACACAGTGAACCATAAAAGGTGGTGTACATACTAAACAATAAAAGTGCTGGTGGCTATTTAAGCAGTGTGTTAAGCACGTCCACATGTGGCCAGCGTCGTAGACCTCCTTTTGTCGTAGTTTTGATAAAAAGTCTAACCGGAATTGAATGCTTCCATCTGTCAACTCTACTACGACGTACAACCCTTTTTTTTATTATTATTCCTTCGTTACACCTGGAGGATTTTGATCTAGCTCTATGCGTGTAGTATATACATGCAATGTAATGTATATAAATCAATGACCCCAGTAAAGTTTTTTTAGGCTTTAGTATTTTTTTGTTTAGTTATTGCGTTCTAATCATTTAAATAATTTTCTAAATTGATAATTATTTGATTTAACTAGAAATATAATATTAACAAATAACAGCTATTAAGTAATTATTAAGGTTATTTAGATTATACTTAGCCTGCACATAAGAAAATATTTGACATGAAAATAACTATATAATAAAATTGATTTATTAATTTATAATAACTTACCAGTTTATTTTTTTGAACATTACATTTAATTACATTGTTTTAATTATATCAAATTATAACTATTTATTAATTTTAGATTTACTATTATGATGATTACATAAGAAAATAACCTAAACAATAAACATTCCTATAAACTGAATTGTTACATGTAAAAATTTAAATCGTAATGATATATTTATAATAATATTATAGTGTGATAAAGCATTATATTATACCTCTCTTAAATTGTACATGCATAATTTTATTATACACTTAATGTCTCCATTCTGTTTTCTATAGTTGGTGTTTTTTTTCATTTATTGTTATTTTATATTTTGTTAAATAGGTACATTTACATTTTACAGTTGTACTTTGGTTAATTTCAAATAATTTATATTGGATATGCTTATCTCGAGTCTAATTTTTAACCAAATTTAATGGGCTCGGTGGCTTAGTTCTAATTTATGCGATATACGCTTTTATTTCTAAACCCGCTCACCCTTCCAGTTTCAAAAAAAAAAAATAACACGTAGTTATAGTTACCCTCTACTAAGTTCATCTAGTATGTACGACGTACGTTTTGGTTGAGGTATTTTTTTCCATCGCTATTATTCACTATTACTATGACTATATGTACACCGGTTCGTATGTATGTATGTGTATAGTTGTACTATTATTACTCAGGGACAGCTGCACGCCTAAAAGCGTGAATTCGCGCGGGGAAATACTTCACGTTGCGCGCGTATAGTAATGACGATTGGGGCACGCGACCCCTGAAATTAAGCTGCCTGTTTGTCGCCCCGAACGCCCGCCAAAGACTCGTTGATTCACGCAGGTGGTAAATTGCAATAGTATATAATATTGGATATACTCGCATACAAAAAAATCTATAACAATATTCATACTCCTAGGAGGGTCAAAAGTATAGACGCCCATTATTTTGTTTTTTCGAGACTATAGCCATGTACGAGTATGTATACTGTAAATACATCTTTTGGTCATATTGTTGGATTTCTTAATGCACGATACAAGCGGAAATGTATCAGAAACGCATTGTATAGTGTTACCGTAGATTCGTAATTTGAATGCAATACTGGTTTTTCAGTTTTTGTTATATACTCCGATACTCGCATATACAAATATCTACGATAATGGGGAATATACTTATAGTGAACAGTCTGATTAGATAATTAGTAAATTATTTAAAATGCAACCTTAAAATTAATGAACATTCGGACATTATCTATATATGGTTAGATTAAATTAACTATTGGACTGACTATTGTCATCCAATAAACAAAATATACAGTATGTACATAATATATAAAAGGTTTATTTAAGCTGAATGAATAGTGCTCGAAATGCGATTTTAATAGCATAGTCTTAGTATATTTATATTATTATGATTTACATTGTGACACTTAGTATATGCATTTTTGTTTATATGTTGACATGAAGACTTCATAACTGTCATAGTGAGTTCTAAGTAAATTACAAAACAAATTGTTTACCCTGCATATTCTTAATATAATGTAACGTATACAATTTTTTTGATAATGCTATCGTTTAGGCTATATGAAATTTACATTAATTATTATTCTATGAACTGTTATGACATAACTATGAAACATTTAATGTAGTATACTTATATTGTTTTACATTTTTACTGATAAATAATATAATTAAACTGCAAATCCTATAAATTACAAATATGATCATCAGTAATTTTTCAGTATATGCATTTTTGCACAAATACGAGTATAATTGATTACATAATGTTGTTGGTATTATAGTAGTGAAATTTAAATTTTAAATTATTTAAATACTATCAATATGACCTGTAATATATTTTTTTTAAAATATTCTTAAAATTTTATGATAAAAAAAAAAAAAAAAATGTATTAATGCGAAGTAAAAATTTTTAATCAAATGAAATAGACAAATGTATTTGTTTATTATAAGTTATAACGTCTAAAATCTAATGTTTATTCCCACACATTTTATTTTTATAATATATATATATATTATTAATTACTAATTATGTTTTAGTATTTACATAAGAAGTATAATATACAATTTTTGTTACCTAGCATTTATAGGTATTTAATTTTTTTATTATATGATTTTATTTTATTTGTTGGAAAATAATATGTATAGCCATAGACAATAAATAAATACGTTTAAATAAATGTGTTGTATGTAAATAATTGAATAGTTAATTCTTACATCCATTAATAGTTTTAAATATGTTTCATGATCAATTTCTTCAATATTTTATTTATTTAATTAATTTGTATATTTTTTTTTAAAAAAAAGGAAAATATAATAATCGATTGTAATAATACTATTAAATATTAATAATAATAGTAGTAATAGTAATGAAAAATAAAATTTGCAAGTTCGACCTTATTTTCTGACCTTCGTATGTAGATTAGCAAAAAAAACTTATCTGTCATCGTTGTTGTCCGTTTGAGATTTTAGCAAATATTTATGCATGTACAAATATTTAGCACTCATCGGTTATTCTTATTTTATTGTTGCGTTGTATTATTCGCCTATCATAAGTTTTTTTTTTTTTTTCGTTAATTTTCGGTTCTTTTATATTCTACAAGGAACATATGATTATTTTATGAAATATGAAAACGATGTAATACGAGATCATAATGCTGGCGGCAATCTGGAGAATGTGTAGGTGATTTAACAGATTCCCATTTCGACATTAGGTAGTTTTCTCTTCATTATTTTGGTCTGTATAAGCACAATTATTAGGTTCATATATCATATATTATACCTACTGAGAATATAATATTTTAGTTCATTTTGTGTAAACATTATTTTTATAAATTTTAGATTTTGAATATACGAGTAATATATAATTTTATTTAAATGATAAAAATCATCATTAACATTATGACATTATGTAATTATTAGACATTAGTATATCATTATTATTATACAATAATATTTAGTTAAATAGGTAATCTTAATATCATATTTTGATTATTTCTTCAACAACATTACCTATTTGTATTAGAAACAAATACTATTAATTTGAAATATAATACTAAGAATAAATTATGTAAATATGATTATAACACAAATTATTTTTTAGTGTAAACATTTAAAATATAAATTGTGTGTATTTTAGATTTCAATTATAAATAATTTTTATAAGCTAACCATAGTATTAACCCTCTCTTAGTATGCATCTCCCACGATGCTAAGTCACGCGAATCTTTGATGGTTTTTGGATGTAACATGTGTTCATTTACAAAATAATTTACCTTCAAGACCACGTGAGAGTACTATAGCGATCATTCGACAGTGACTGTATAGTTATAGACTAGTCTAAATTATATAATATATTTTAATACACCTACAAACCGTATCCAAATATTATACATACTTTGTTATACAGGTATTATTTTCCATTGTAAACAAATTCCTTTTCAAAGCATTAATCTATTATTCATGCATTATTTAAAAACAAAAACAACTAACAACTACGAAATCTATTGTTAAAGTTGAGTGATCGGAGATATTGTATATTATATTGATACTTTACCAGTAACTGTCATTGTATAATAATTGATATTTTGATCAAAAACAGAATTATTTTATAATTACATTTTAGTAATTTTTTTTAAATAATGACTATTGACTAATGAGTATATTGTTAGTATATTTTTGATATTTTATTCCATATTATCACGTCATCACTTTTTTATTTATCAAAAATAATACAAATTAATGTTTTTTCTTGTTGAAAACCTAAGTCCTAAAGTATAATAGTCTTGATAGAAAATATTTAATTAAATGTAAACAATATGAAACCAAAACTAATTAAATTATTATTTTATATAAATGATTTTTTTGTCATTTTTATTTTGTTCTGTTATCCTAAAAATATAATTAGTAAATAATAAAGTATATGGACTACTATAATATTATAACACTATTATAGGATGAAACTGAAGTTACACTCATTGATATTATAATATGAAACCATATTACATAATATAAACATTGATACGAGTATATTGCAATTTGTGATGAATTAAATAGTTTTTAAAATTTCGATTTTCCATAGTCAAGTTGATTCAACACCTGTCACTGTATCTGCCTAATTTATTTTAGTTTTATAGTGTTGCAATTTTAGGTAGTATTAGAGACTAGAGCAGGCACGGCGCCAGAATTTTTTTTCTAGGGGGGCGGTAAAGGGCAAGTAAATTTTTTGAAGGGGCAAGTTCAACAATTTTACTTCTTTCAATAACAATAAAAAAAAAAGTTAAGTAATGATTATTGATTTATGTATCAGTAAACACTGTAATATTGTATAAGTGAATTTCTGCATGTAACATGAATTTATAACATAATAGTAATAATTGAAAATAAAAATACAATTAAAGGACCTATGAATAAAAAATTAAAAAAAAAACATTTTAACTGTATAGGTGCATTTCAGCATAAGACATAATATATAATAGTAATTATTTACATTTAAATATGAAATTTTTTTTAAATATAGAAGTGAATTTCTGCATGTTACATAAATTTATTACATAATAGTAATATTAGAAAATAAAAATACAATTAAAGGACCTATGATTTAAATATAAAAACATTTTAAATGTATAGGAGCATTTCTGCATATTATAACATAAATTGAATACACAATAGTAATATTTAAAAATAAAAATACAATTCAAAGGATAAAATAAAAAAAAAATTTAAATAAGCATTATTTTTCGATTGTGATGAGCAGCAGAAAACTTGTCCACAACCTTTTCCATGTCTAGATTTTTAGAAATGTTTTTTTCAATTGAAAGAATTGCTATATCTGTTAGTCTTGAGTTAATCATTTTATTTCTTAAATAAGTTTTAATTTGTCGGAGGCTAGAAAATGTTCTCTCTACTCCGGCACTGGAAGGAGGTATGATAATTGCTATGGTACATAGTAAATATAGTTCAGAAAAAGCCAATTTGTAACATTCTAATAATTGAATGAAATCGAGTATAGTGTTAATTTTAGTTTTTTTTTCTATCTGATGTCTTTTTATGAGTTTGGGTATTAACTTAAGTTCAGATTCCAAGCTTTCAATATCAACATCATAATGCTTAGCAAAAGGTAATAATTTTTGAAAGTCTAAAAAGGATTTATTTTGGGGATTTAAGGAACTTATACCAGATAATATTGGATTATTATCAGAAAATCTTCGTTGTAGTTCATTGATCATTCTATCAATTACAGGATTAAATATGATTATCTTTACATCATTCTTGCACATAACTGTACTATTTTCAGATATCGGTAGTTCTGTAATATAAGATGCAAATTTAACAGGCAATTTACGATTAGTTCTTTTACACATTATGTTTTCTTCAGGCAATAGAATGTTATTATTTTCCGCAAACAAAACAACTTTTTCCAAGAGCACATTAAATAATCTATCAACTGTTCGAAATTCCTGAAGATAATCAATTAATGATTCGACCATTAAGCAACTAGTTCCTATATCTGAATTGGGTAATTGTAAATAATCAGATACAATTTTTATTTGACTAAATGTATCACAAAAGAGATGTAAACAAAAAATAAATTCAAAATTTATGTGTACTAAAATGGATTTTGCCTCCATACTTTTATCAGATTTTGATTCCACACTGATTTTATTAAGAAGTAATAGTATAACTGAAAACGTTTCTCTTACAGCAACACATGCTGATATCTGACAAATCCATCTGGTTTCACATAACTTTTTTAGTTCAATAGTATTCTTTTTAGGAAAACATTTTTTCTGGAGATCCAAAAAAACCATGTGTACAGTAGATCTGCTTACAAAATTATACAATTGTTGAAGAAGTGTTATAAACTGTTCAATTTCTGGAATATTTTTACAAACGTCCACAATAACTAAATTTAAACGGTGGTTATAACAATGTGTGTATAATGCTTTTGGTACTTCCTTTTGAAAAATTGCTTGTACACCATTTTGGTAACCACTCATTACGGAAGCACCATCATAGGTCTGTGCTATGCAATTTTGGATGTTTATTCCAGAAGCTGCTAAAGTTTTCTTAATAAATTCAAATAAGGCCTTGGCATTTAGTTCAGAACAAGATACATATCCCACAAACCGTTCATTTACTGTATTGTTGTAAAAATAACGTACCATAATTGATAATTGTTCAGTTTTACTGATGTCTTTGGTTTCATCCGCCAAAACCGAAAAGTATTTAGATTTTTGTACCTCATTTGCAATTGATTCAATAACCATTAGACTCATAATACTAAGTATTTCATTTTGTATACTGTGATGTGTATATTTTGCATTTTTAGGCAACTCATCGATTTTTTTTTGTAATCTTTTATCTCTTTTAGCACAAAGATTTAAAAGTTCTAAAAAGTTACCTTTATTAATGCTTCCACCACTTTCATTATCCCCACGTTGAGCAATGTTTTGACAGGCTGTAAAAAGTAATATTTCTGCAACTGTTGCAATATAATAACGATTTTCTTTTATTAGTGTCTCATTTTCTTTATTAATAAGGGATAAAATAGATTTATTAGTTTTTTCAGTCATTTTATATCCTTCCCATTTAGTCATACATAATTTATGTAAAACTGATTTATCATGTTGCTTTATACCACTATTTTTTTCCATGGCTTTTTTCCAATTCTTAAATCCCGATTCGGAAAACGGCGATCCAGAAGGATCAGTTGAAAAAAATCGACAAGGAAAGCAATAACATGAATTTTCCAAAATACTGTATTCTAACCATGGATACAACTTAAACCATTCAGAATGAAAATTTCGCCATTCTTTGCCAAATTTTGTTCGTGGATAATTTTTTAACACCGGCTGAGTAGGGTTATCAGAAACAACTTGTGTGATGTCACATGGTCCACTTTGAGGTAATAAAGATTTAATGCTTACTTGATCTTTGTTATTTGCAGCTTTTACTAAATCAAATTCAGCACCGTCTGAATTTGTTGACGATTCGTCACAACTGCCTATAAAACATTAAACTTTAAGAACCTTGTAAGCTAAATAGCATATCTGGTATCTTTAACCTAAATTCACTAATTTAGGTAATGAATAATAGGATAGTATGATGGTCAGTGGCGTATTTACGGGGGGATCATGGTGATCAATCTCTCCTCATAGGCTGACAGGCTGTATAAATACAAATAATTATAGTCATTGTATTTTTTAAAATATAAATTTTTTTTTTATCAATTATTGATTTTGTGATGTAATAATTAACTCAACTTAATTCAATTTGTTTTAATAAAATAATTAATATCTAGTAATGCGCAGGGCCTGATTTAATAAAATTAGGGCCAAATGCACAATTTTTTTTGGGGCTCTCAAGTCAAAAAAATGTTCTAGAAAAATTCTACATAGAGAGGGGGGGAAATTTTAATAATAATAAAAAATATTTATATGTTAAAAGTGTTAAATACCAAAATACCTATCTCAAAACTCATAAAATATTTGTTCATTATTTCATGTACTATAAATACAATTTAGTTACTGGGTCTGGTAAATTAAGGACAATGAAAAGACAATACTAATTAAATATCATAACAAAACTATACTATAATAAAATATTAAAAATACTTATGGATTTTATTCTATTAATTTAAAATTAAATAAATTAATTTCAGTCTTCCATAAAATTATAAAAATGGAAAATAACAAGCTCAGCGTTTGAAAAGATAACCAATGTATTTTAATGTAATTTTTAGTTTGTTACTCATATAAATTGATTTTAATTGTCAATTAGGTGACAATAAATATTATTATTATAACTTATTAATTTAACAATTTATTCTATATAATTAAAATTAAATAAAAAATGAAAAATTTCTATTTACATTTTATCATAAAAGAATTTAAATTAGTTATTGGGTATCAAATATTCCTGATGTTCAAACAATTATCTATTATTATTATTTTAATATTTTGTGACTTATTAGCACTGGGGTATGGAATGACAAAAATAATCAATAAATATAATATATATAATCAATATATTAAATGTTAATCTATTATAATTTCCAGAAACTTGGAGGTGAAGGGGGCGTATCCCCCCCTAGAGTATGTAATTACTGTATTAAGTCACATTCCCCCCATGACAAAAATCTAAATACGCCACTGATGATGGTAGTAAGTAGTACTGTAATATGGGTTACTTACTTGTGTTTATGTCTAAATCACTTTGCACATCCCATGATTGCACCAAATTAGTAATTTCCGCCACTGTATTTGTAGTTTTTTGTTTTTTTTGTAATTCTTCTTCATTAGTCGAACTAGTTTGAGGACCAAAGTAAGAATCAATTTTTCTAACACTCATTTTGATATTTTAACGTGTTAAACGCTTAAACTGGTCATACACAGTCGCATCGGTGGCTATAAACTATAAAGTATAAACTGTAACAACCGCGAGTGTTGCCGTAATGCCGTTATGAACTTATGGTTGTTGAGAATGTTGTGATTAATATACATTTATCTATTATATCTATATATAAACAAAACGCGGCAAAGCGGGCGCATAAACACACACATACATATACAATGAACAAAATATGTCGAGCAATGACAAGCCGTGTGGGAAACCCGACTAATAGGCGAACGCCGATATTTTTAAACATTTAATCGTGCCACTTTTATCGATTACAGCAAAATTACGGATAATGGAACAATGAACATAATCATCTTATTTATTATTTACGATTACGAAATAATAAATCAAAAATAAATACACTCTTAAACTGTACAAGCTATAAACTTATAGCTAGTATAAAGTATACACTGCTGTCTGCTACAGTGATGGTGAATAATTGTCGATAAATATTATGAGGAAACCAGCTGGCCATGGTCCGGTTATTCAAAATCTCAGAATATAACTTGTGTTCAAAAATCGTTTATATTACAAAAGTTGGGACTTGGGGTCGTTGGGGAACTAGCTTTTTCTAGTGCTCCACAGTCACACACCAGTAAATAGGAGTAAGAAATATCTGGGGGGGCGAGAGCAGGGCGAGAACTTATCCTGGGTGGGCGATCGCCCACCCTCGCCCCCCCTTGGCGCCGTCCCTGGACTAGAGTGGCTCTTAAGACAAAATACATGGTATAAAATACATGTCATGGTACAGTAACTGGTGAACGGACATCCTTTTGGTCACATATTATAATTATATATGATTATTTATAATATACTGTATAGTGTATAGGTAGAGTATAAGGATAATATAATTTATTAATGCATGTAATAATGCATCAGCGCGCCAATATATCCCCGTAGGACCGGACGGCATATAATATAATATATTATACTGCGTTTCTTGTCCTGTAAGGACAAAGGGCTATTTTGTGTAGCAGCCGAAGGACCCGTATATTATACGGTTCCTGGACCGCATCGGCCTTGTAATTTAATAATCCCTTTCATACTACAAAGACCAATTGGCGCCAACCACAGCATTGAAAATGGAATGCGGTGGCCGTCATATACAGGTATAATGCGTATTCATTGTCCGTACCCAATAACGATTTTGAGCGTTTCCCACTCTGGCGGGTTTTTATATATGTAATCTTCTTTATGCTGCAGAGTAAAGAAACGTATCATTCTACTGCATGCCAGGTGAATTCAAATTGATACTTAAATATGTTTGATCTTTATGTTATAGTTTATATATTTTTTATTTTTTTACCGCTTACCATCATATTTTGCGAACGTGTTTTCGCTGCGGGTGTTCGTGTGTTGGAACAAATGTCGGGGAAATTCTTTAAAAATAAAAAAGTAACAAAACTTGTGAAAATTGTTTTATTACCATGAAAATTGTACCAAAAGGTCCATTTCAAATCAAATTTTATTCGATGATTTATGTGTGTTATACTGTTGTGTGTGGGAATAAATATAATAACAATATTTCATATTATATAATACAAATTCAACAATCAAATTAGTTGTACATTGTGTTTATCTTTATATACATAATACATGTGTGGGAGTGGAGGTATTTGAGGTAATAAATCAATAATTTATACATCAATTTAAGCATGAAAATAACGCGCAATACGATAATATTATTATAATATAGTATTTTAGTTTTTAGATATTATCGTAAAATAGTTCTATTTTATTTTTGGTATCTAAAATATGTTCCTTGCCAGTTACGTGCCAACATAAAATTAAATCGATTTACGTTTTTTCTATTAACTGTTAATGGAATATCCATTTTTAATACTGTGGTTTTGTTCAAACCGTTTTCTATGGCTTCTGTAAAAACAATTATAATATGTAACATGTGTCGTTCTATAATATACCTGGAAAACTCTAAACGTATTTTTATTAAAGGTGTTCGGTTTTGTTTGTTTGGTGTAGAGACTATAATAATATATATTTTAATATTGAGTTTGTAATTTAGTATTCCCGATTGTCTTTTATTAGAATATCTAAGCAGCCAAAATAAATCGTTGGTATTTTGGTAAATATAATATATTTTTAGAAATTCTAGTCTTAACTCCAATTTCATTGATAACTTGCACGTACCTACTACTTGTACCTGCCAGTATAATATACAATGTTGTAAAATAATAATAGTTTTAATATATCGTGTAGTATGCGTTTGCCTGAACGTTATAAACCTTATAACTCGTAATAAAGAACCTCCCTCCCCACGTATTGTTGAAAAGAAAAAAACAAGATTAATATTTTATCCGGTTCGATAAAATACGTGTGGTGGTAAGAATACTGTGCGTTTAAAATATAATGATATAATGGTTGTACACCACAGGCCCACGGTCGGTTATTCGTAATAATACGAAATACCTATACTAAAATATAGTTTTTAATTTTTTCTCTCGGCAGAATGTGGGAATGTTAATTTTTGACGAATTAAAATTATTATTCTCGCTCGGGTGTCTCGTATTCTCATTTTTGATGCGTTTGCGCAAAAACGTAATATAACGTATTATTGTAACGTTTGTACGACGGTGAATTATTCTCGTGACGAAAGTATAACGTTATTGTAATAATAATATTAATTTTGTTATAATTGATATTTTATACATGATTCGCTCGGCCTCGTATTATTATTATTACGTGTCGGTTACCACACGGTTACTCATCATTATTTCGGTCGTGTTATGGAATCGAAGTAAAAAAAATTAGAGAACCGTGCGCGCGCGCATTAATAATAACATATCGTCACGACTCGCAGTGTCGTACGTTTTTCTTCCAATTTCATTCCATCGAGCTCATTATTTTGTTGCAACACACTCAACGCATACAACATACCTAGTTATATTTTGATTTTATTATGTTATCATAGCGGCAAACGCGATATTATTATCGTGTTCCTCGTCTAAATATTCGTCGATCCGCGTTGATCAAGGTGTACTACTAAATTATATAAAGTATAAATCGTGTATCGCACAACACCGTCAATCGTAGTAATGCCATCGCTCTAACAGTCGTACGGACAAAAATTGTAATTTTTAATAATTATTTTAATATTTATCAGTGTCCCGTTTCACGCGCAATTAGTAGGCATATTATTCGTAATATTAATATAATACACATTACACAATATTATAATCGAAAGTATTTACTACACATCGACGGATAGGAAAAAAAAATCACAAACCAGAAACGATATTTATTCATCAGCCATTAAAATACGTCAAAGAGGATTTCACGAAGGGTATGTTATTGCGTTTGTTAATTATTGTTATTTTGTGCACTGCGTAAACTTGCGACGAGTACAAAATTGAAAATAACTGCGGACCGATGCCATAATAACCGTGTTTTGGCGGCAAACGCTCGGCCACGACGACGTTCTGCCGGCCGTGTGTTGTTGTTTTAGGCGGGATTTACCGCTTAACGCGCGGTAGACATCGGCGCTAGACGGTCAGCTGTTGCCGGCGATCAGCTGATCCGTATTGTCAACAAAGCGCCCGCGCGCGCGCAAAGGGGACCAGCATTCCATAGGTTCCTCGCGTCCCCCGGTCCATGTAAACCAGTTTCGTCTGGTGGTGGTGGTAGTGGCGGCCACGGCCCCGTTGGGATCATTGTCTTTTCGTTTTCACGGACCCGATCAGTCGATCGCCAACCGTGAACCCCTTGGCGTTCGTTTGTAGTTCAAATAATAATAATAATAATTCTACACCTAATAATCACACGGTAGATACCTTCATAATATTATTTTCTATTTTCGTCTACACAGGCACATTTTTTGTTTTTTAATTTATTAAAATTTAAAAATAAGTTTTTGGTGTTTTTTTTTTCAAAAATCACCCACCCCGTTTACAGTCATCGACCGATCCCCACCACACGACGAGCGCGCGCGACTCGACGAGTTCGCGGTCATCCGCGATCTCCACGTCCTTGCTTAGGGCCAGGGACTCTAATACTTATCGTCGCCGCCACGTACCCAAGTACGCCTAACACGCGGCTAAAACGTAAGTTTCCTTGACGTCGATTAGTACGTTATAATATTTATATCATTATTAATTATTATTTGACGTTAAAAATTAATATTTTTGTGCTGTCTCGTAATAATATTGTTATAATTAGTGACGTAAC
The DNA here is from genome assembly GCA_021307375.1 of Tetraneura akinire. Lineage (NCBI taxonomy): Eukaryota > Metazoa > Arthropoda > Insecta > Hemiptera > Aphididae > Tetraneura > Tetraneura akinire. Next base: position 25,068,442 of record JAIUCT010000001.1, on the reverse strand, counting down.
TGTGGGAGTCACGGGGATGCATTCATACTATATTGTTTGCACATCTTGAATTATATATTATAACATTAATATTATACATTAAGGCCGAGATTTCATTATCGTGGTTGCGCCGCGCTGTAGTACTGCTTCAATATGATCCACAATATAATTTTTTTTTTTAAGCCAATTTAAATAAATTTTGCCTCTCAATTTGTACCCCATTTTTGTGCTGTCTCGTAATAATATTGTTATAATTAGTGACGTAACTGGGAGTCACGGGGATGCATTCATACTATTTTGTTTGCACCTCTTGAATTAAATATTATAACACTAATATTAACATTAAGGCCGGGATTTCATTATCGTGGTTGCGCCGCGCTGTAGTACCGCTTCAATATGATCCACAATATACATTTTTTTTTTAAAGCCAATTTATAAATTTTGCACTTCCGGTATATTTCATCAAGTTACGCCACAGAGGCTTATAATAATTTATAGTTGGATTTCAACGTTGGAATACCTGTGGTGTACGTACGTTTTGGTTTTCGCGCGGAAAACGACCGCAGATAGGGTTAGGCGGCGACTTCCTGTGCAGAGGGGGTTTTCCCCGGTAGAAAAGAGCGCGCTCGCGGACAATAGGAAAAACTTTTGGCGCCGTTTCCTCGCGTCTTCCACGTACCGCGGCACGCGTTCCCGCGTTCAAATGCCCGCCTAACGTCGTTGTTCTCGTTGTACGCGTGACTTTTCTGCGTTAAACAATTTTTATAAATTTATTTCGACTCTACTCGACTCTCTTCATCGTTATATAAATTTAATAATATCGTAATTGTAAATTGTCTTATAATTATATAACATTTATTATAAAATACTTTAAACTTGTGATTTTATTGAGGTAATCTGTTTTGCACGGACATTCGTTGTATTCGACATAATACATTTAAACGTATTAAAAACCACCATTCGTTTTTTAAAAAAGTATTTTAATCGCTTCTCGAAGGTTTTTCATTTTTCAAAGTGTCCATAAATTAGGTATATCGTATTATAATAATATACCTATATTCGTGTTAAATTTGTTAGTGAAACGTTATTCTTATTAGTCAACATTCTACCATGAAGATCGATTACACGATGGTACAGTTTGGTTGTGCAATACAGATGTACGTTTTTAGATTATTTATACCTATTAGGAATATATTTTACATTCTTATTTTATTAATATTCTTTTAAAATAATATTTAGGTAGAATATGAATAATTTTGATAATATAAACAATCATTTAGGTAATAGTAATAAATAATAATTACGACCTATAACTACCTAATTTTGTTTATATTTTTGAGATGTCACAAGAAGTATAATTATAATATACAAGTATAACATATAGTTTTAGATTACTTTATACTTTTGTCTAATTGAATTGATTTTAACTTTTCAGATTTGTAAGTAAATTTTTCACCGAAAAGTATGATGAATGATGCTAGTTCATCCAATAGTGATGCTGTTTTAAAAAGAAAGCGCCATGTAAGAATAATATGCATTTTATAATAGTTACTATTATTATTTAAATTTGAGTGTTAATCTATATTATTTATTTTAATAATCAACCCTTTAAATATAAAATAATGCATTTGATAACATTTTCATCGTATGTTAAACATTTATTAGGTAGTTTATTATTAAATTAGGTAGGCATTGAAGATTCTTTTGTTAATATTTCTTTTATGAAGTCAAATAAAAAATATATATTATAATATAAATATAACATAGAATAAAGGATAGTCTGCATATATTGGAATCAAAATAAATTATATTTCTCTGCAAATTGTGATTATTTAACTTATTCTATCTGTATTTATTACATTAGTATAATTTTTAATGAACCAAGTCATAGGACAACCATGATACAATTTTGACACAGAATATGCACGCACTATTAATTTTTCATGAATCACGTAATTCTAATTTACCTCTTTGAGCTGTCACTATATATCTGTATATGTATATGAGTAGGGTAGGTTAAAGTAATTGTCTATTTAAAAATTAAGTTTTGGATTTAGAAATTGCTAATAAATAAATAGGTATATTGACATAATACATTTACATAATGTTGAAAATATTATAGAATAATTAAAAAATGAAAACTACTTAATTTTTTTTATAAAAAGAAGAGGGTAAAAATATATTAAGAAAAAAAAAATTAGTATAATATTATGTTGATAACGATTTATATACTTTTTAGAATTCAGAAGGTTATTTACATAACGGAAATATGTCTGGCAAAAGAATGAAATTGGATCATAGTCCTATTGATCTTCCAAATATTTTATCAAGATCAAAACTACTTAGTGTGTCACAATCATCACCTGATTCTGAGCATCAATATTTTGCTAATTTACAAAGAACCTCTAGGGTGCGAGCTGATTCTGATTCATTTCAACTCATTTCTGATGAAAACATCGATTCCTTCCAGCAACCAACTGTTGGTATTAATGGTAGTGTTGAGAGACGGCCGTTATCTGAGTTGCGAGTGCTATCACCCGACTCACATTCAATTTATTCAGATGATAGGTAACTGTAACAAATTAATTTTATTGTTCAAATTGTAGTTATATATAATTCTTATGTACTTTAGATCTGAATTGGATACAAGTAGTCCAGCTATAAGTGAACCTGTCCCATTAATATCGGAAAATGACTCAAGTCCTGATTGCATTGATAGTTCAGAACCAAAGAAAAATATTGAAAATGATCCACCTACCTATATGCCAACACCACGTTACTCGACTATTCAAGACAGTGTTACAACTTCATTAGTTACATCTTGTTGGAGCAAGTAAGTAAATATTCTCAAGCATATTATTAATAACTAATGAATTTAAATTTGTTTTTAGATTTCGTGACATGGCTATGAATCAAAAGCCAATTGTTTTAAATGAAAGGCCTTGTCCATTACCAGAAATTCCATGGGGAAAACGTGCAGCATTTTGGCAAATGATTTGTAATAGGGATTCAGCCACATTAACTTATAGGAATCCTGATTACCAAGAATGCCATGAACATATAACATCTCGAATGAGAGCTATTCTTTTAGATTGGCTAATTGAGGTATAATTTTGATATAAATAATTTTTTTATATTCAATTTAATAGTTTATATATAAATAATATAATAATAATAATATTTTTAGGTGTCATCTGTTTATAAGCTACACAGAGAAACTTATTATTTAGCTATGGACTATTTAGATCGATATATATCTAATAGTGATTCCATTCCAAAACAAAAATTACAACTTATTGGTAATGCATTATTGTTTTATTTATATAATAATACATTAGATAATTTAATGTTAACTTATTTTGTTCCTTTAGGAATTACATGTCTATTTATGGCTGCCAAAATAGAAGAAATTTACCCTCCAAAATTGGCTGAATTTGCATATGTTACTGATGGTGCATGCACTGATGCTGATCTATTAGATATGGAAAAAATTTTATTAATGGTAATTTAAATAAAATGTATTCAGTTAATAAGGTTCACTAATTTCTTATATTTTGTTTAGCATTTACGTTTTCGTTTAACACCAATTTCTATAAATTATTGGGTGGAATTGATGTTGCAATTCATTTGTGTTGATGATAGTACTGCTGAAGAAAGTCTGATTATTCCGCAGTTTCCTCAAAATTTATTCAATCAAGTGGCACATCTTTTAGACTTAGCCAGTTTAGATTCAAATAGTTTACGTTACTCATATAGTGAATTGGCAGCATCTGCCCTTACTATAGTTTTGAATAAAAAAATTGCTTTGACTATTTCTGGTAAAGTTATTGATTAAATAAATTTGGTTAATTTTTTAAATATTTATAATAATTAATTTTTGCACAGGTTTGTCAGAAGGCAACGTATGTAATTGTATTGAATGGATGTCCATATATTGGAGTGTTATTTTAGAAGAATACCAATATGAAGAAATTGATTTTGAAAATGATTCAGAACAAGTTGATGGTACTCATGTTAAACAGCAGCATTTAGTCAGTATGGATATGTATGTAAGTATTACAGTTATTTTTTATTTTTTAATGTTATTTTCACATAAAAATTAAATTAATTTTTTTTTAATATTGCGTTCAGATGTGTGTACGGTAAATTATTTTTAATAATATTGTGAAGTATAATTTTATCATAACACTTATTTTATTTTAACTAAATCTTTTCTTTTAACATATAATTATTTTTTAATTTTATATTAGGATTTAGCCCAAAGCAGATTTGAGCTAATTCAAATATCCAAAATTAAAGGACCGGTAACTCCTTCAAATTTATTAACACCACCATGGAGTGGTAAAAAATATTCTGTAACAGCCGAAGACTGCAAACCCTCATGTAGCTACAAATAATCAATAAAATACTACCACTATACCAATAGTAGAATTCTTAATTGTAATCTGTAAATATTTTAAACAGGTTATATTGTATTCAGTTTTAATTTTCTTATTATTAAAAATATGTTTTCAATTGATTCATACAATGACTTAGATAATTAAAATGTGCAATAATATAAGTATACTTTAAAGGACAAAATTCTACTGTTGGTAGCTAATTTTTGATAATAATGTTTGGGAATCAGTAATAATACTGAAAGTTTGAAACTTTGTATAAGTAACTGATTTCTCATATAAAAAGTGTAAAATTGAAGTCAATAATATTAATTGTAACTGGTTTTCATCACAATTATTTTAAAAGACTGTAAATTTCAAATTTATTTATTAAAAAAACTGGTCATAATAGACCTTTATATAATTTGTCTAACATTAATTACTTTTTACATTTGGAAGCTTATGGACGAGTAATTATGAATATTATATTTTTTTTTTTCGTTAGAGAAGCCTTACATTCATATTAATGCAATAATTTAATTTTGACTTTTTATATCAAATTACAATATCCTTTTGTATTCTAGTCTTACTTTGCAGATAATTGTATAATTATTTTGTTTAGCCTTAGCATGATTATTATGTATATTTTTTTTTTTAGAAACTTTAAATTATTATTATTTTAATATGCCTTTAATGGCACTATACTTATCCATATGCCAATTATACGTTATATTCAATATTATGTATGTTGCAATGCGCTCAAATGGTTTTTATAAAGTGTTAGTATTTATTTATTACACAATGTAATGACCAAAATTTTTGAAAAATTTGTAAAATTGATCTCCGTTTAACAATGAATTAATTAGTATTGAAGCTCTATTATAGAACATAAAGTATAGAAAACATGTTTCTAATTTTTTAATTTATATAGAATGAATTTGTGAATTTGTCAATTAAATACAATTCAGTTTTTGTAATCAAAAGAAATATAACTTAATTCCACAATAGTAAATTAGCCATTATTATATTAGACAATAACAAATAGGGGAGGGAAATTTTATATGTATCTTTAGTTGATATGCATTTAAATTTAAGTCTTATCAATGGGAATATAAATTTATAATGGGAAAATAAAAAGTTTTTGTTATATTATTAGCAGTTGAACATGTTTGTTTTATAGTTAAAATTATTTTATTCAAAGTTATAAATCTCTAAAACATATATATGTATATATATAATTAATTTTGTGAACCTACATGTGTATGATGTAACTATGTCTTAAATAAAATTATAATTTATGAAAAAAAATTATTGTTTAAATATTCATTTCACCTCATTCCATTATTAGTTAAATTTAATTTAAAATCTGTACATATCTTTCTATTCATATTTCATAGATATTAGTCATAATTTTGATAACAGTTGCATTTTTAAACCAGAATATAATATTGGAAAAACTTGATAACTATTAGCAAAATAATAAATTTCTTAAATTAAAGGAATAAATGATTATAATATAATGTAATTTTAAAAGATAGTTCAGTCATTTTGTCAATTAATGTGAATAATGTACAGATTAAATTTTAATTGAATAATGCTTTTTAATTTTGATATGACATCTGAACTAGGTTGGAAGTTGTCACTCATGAATGAAAATTTAATATGTCTTGTTTGTATTGCTTCTCAATTATATGGAGTCTGCCACCTTAATCCTACACATTCATACATTTCAATCATCAACATCTTTAATATTCACATTACACTATTCCATCTATCACTTTACTATTCCTCTCCCCTAAATACCTGCCTTTTGATTATATTGACATCTCGTCTTTAAATACATTGACTTCCTTCCACAGACCACAGTCCACTTCATCTGACTACGCTTAATACTATTTTTCTGCCCTCAAAAAATAAAATAACATCTATATTTTGAATGTCAGAATTTTAGACAAGTAAGACTAGTATTATACTCGCTAATTCACTATTCGTGAAAATTGAAGCATTATTTCGGGTAGTAAAAATGTCTTCGACTTAAAACAAAACAACAAAAACAAAAATCTAAAAAAGAAGAGCTGATACTCCTGCCGCATAGGATACAGATGTGCAAATCATAGTGTTTAATTTAATTAAAATCGAAAAAACAATTCTGAGCGAAGTTCAGTCTGATAATGTAAGTATTGATTAACATTTTGACATTTTTTATTAAATATTGAAAATATATTAATTATTATATCACATATACAGGTACACATATAATACATAAATGAGCACCCTATAAAATTTTCAAGTCTCTAACTTCTATATAAATGCTCATAAAATCCCTTGTTACCTAAATGTCCATATCTGACAAAACTTCGATCAAAATAGTTTTTCCAAATACAATGATTTATCATTGCATTCAAATTCTAATTAAAATTAAACACTATGATTTGCACACCTGTATCCCTTGCGGCAGGAGTATCGGCTCTTCTTTTTGATACTTTAAACAGCTATAAAAAATAACCGTAAATGTAATAATTCACAATTAATTGTAACTGAGTTAAGTAAAATGTATTTCAGATCAAATTAAATTTTAAAAATTTTTAAAAAAATATTTTTCAATTTTATTTAAATTATTGTAAAATATTGTAATATAATAAGAAAAATTCATATAAATAATTTCAATTTTGATTTTACTGAAATGTCAACCTTAAAACAGCTATAAAAAAAAAATTGAGACTAGAGATTTTTCTAATATTTTGATATGATGTTAAGTAATATGTATACAAATATACAATATACATATTTCAGTAAAATTTTCAGACCTTAGTAGCAAAAATTGTCAATTTTATCTAACATTATATACATAAAAACAAGAATTTTACGAAATATTCAAAGTCCTATATTTAGTAAAAAAAATTAACGTAACGGTTCCAAAATTTCACCACATATATACTCGTATAGTAGCTAATTAACTATGTGAACACCCAAAAAAATTTTCATGTCTATTTTCAATATTGCCTGAGTTATCGTGAAATATTGTAATTGAATTCGTCAAAATTTCAGTTCTCGTGAAAAATGCCGTTTTTTCGTAGTTTTTTTTTACCGCTTAGAAAATTGAGTCTTGAGAATTTCTTAATATTTTGGAAGTACGTTAAGATATAATATCAGTATGCTTCAATAAAATTTTCAAAAATGTTCCAAATTTATTGATTTTTCTATTAATTTTTATTGTGAAAGTATTGAGAAATAAGAAGAATATTCTTTATGAATTCTAAGATTTTCGTTTAAACTAAAAATATGAACTTAAAACAGTTATAAAAAAAAATTGAGACTAGAGATTTTTCTTATATTTTAGTATGATGTTAAGTAATATACTAATATGTAAGTATACTTCAGTAAAATTTCCAGACCTTAATCACTAAAATTCCCAATTTTATCAAACATATACGTAAAATTTAAAAACGAGAGTTTTACAAAATATTCAAAGACCTATATTTTGTAGAAAAATTAACCAAACGGTTCAAAAATTTTACCACATATAATATAATATACGTATATGTTACGGTAAAAGTACGAATACCGGTAAAACCTAGGATTTACCTGTTAAACCTAGGTTTTACCGACAGCTCGCGGCAAAAGTCCGAATTTCGGGCATTTACCGGTTGAACTTGGTAAATTCTAGGACGTACAAAATTATTCGGTTAAAGTCAGAATCATTATTATAGTTCGGGCTTTTACAAGAGAAATATGATAAATCTTGTGATATACATTTACACGTTGGTAAATGTCCGAATAATACAATTTATATTATTCAATATTTATTTATTTTTTTATGAGTGTTAAAGATTATTAAGTATAATTATTATTATTAAAGTATTATTTATTTGAGAAAATCTATTTAATTACAAGTAATATTTATATCTTCTTCTTCTTCTGCTGGCATTTAATACTCTTGAAGAGTTTTTGCCGCCATCACTATCTGTCTCCATTCTTCCCTGTTATGAACTAGTGTCCTCCACTCTCTTACCCCTATTTTCTTGAGGTCTTCTTCCACTGTATCCAACCATCTTTTCCTAGGCCGTCCGCGAGGCCTCTTTCCCGTAGGCCTCCATTCCAGCACCGCTCTAATCGTCTTTTTCTCGTTTTTACGCATTACGTGACCAAGCCATTGTATTCGCTGGCCATTTATGAAGCTAGTAACTGAGGCCAGTTCTAACTCATCTTGTAGTTCCCGATTGAATTTTCTTCTCCACGCACCAGTTCTGTTATCATAGACAGGGCCACAAATTACTCTCCATATTTTATTTTCAAATGTCCTTAGTCTCTTTTCTGTATTATTAGTGGTTGTCCAGGTTTCGCATCCATAGGTTAACGTGGGCGTTATTATAGCCATGTAAAGCCTTGACTTTGTTATCTTTGAGAATAGCTTTGATTTCAGGAATTTACTTAGTGCGGATGCTGTCCTTTCAGCCTTTGTTATTCTTATTCCGATCTCTCTTGACCAATCATTTTTGACACTCAGCATGACTCCTAAGTATTGGAACTCGTTAACTTTTTCAAACGCTACGACTTCACCATCATCGTCCGTATTCTCTTCATGCTCTAATAATTTCATTATTTTCGTTTTTTCCCTATTGATTTTTAATCTTATTTTACCGGCTGCTTGTTCCAAGACTTGGGCTGCTCTTTTGGTGTCATTTAACGACTTTCCCAGAATGTTTAAATCGTCCGCAAACCCAAGCACCTGAATATTTCGCTCCCCTATTGTTCTACCTGTTGGCTCCCTCTGCATTTCTCTAATTGTTTTCTCCAACGCTAAATTAAATAACATTGGGGACAGTGCATCTCCTTGTTTTAGGCCAGTATTTACTTCAAATGCTTCCGACAATGTATTATCTACTCTTATTTGATATTGTGTATTCTCCATACACATTTTGGTTCTTTGGGATTCCAACTTCATACATTATATTGTACGTACAAACTTTCTCGATGAACACTGTCATAGGCTTTCTTGAAGTCAATAAATAACTGCCAAATGTTTTACCTGTATTCGTATTTTTTCTCTATTATTTGACTAATTACTGACAACTGCTCGATCGTTGATCTCCCTTTTCGAAAACCGCACTGGTATTCTCCTAGATTCTCTTCCACGTAAGGCTCTAGTCAGTTCAACAGTATCTTCGAGAACACTTTGTAAGCTGAGTTTAGTAATGAGATACCTCTGTAATTTTCGTAAATTGTTTTGTCCCCTTTTTTATGTAACGGGTATAATTATCGCTTCGTTCCAATTCGTTGGCACACGTTCATCTTTCCAAATCTTCTGGCATATTTTGAAAATGGCATAATGTAGCTGTTTGCCCCCGTTTTGATTAGCTCTGATGGTATGCTGTCCGAACCAGGCGCCTTCCAATTTTTTAGGCTAGCTATCGGTTTATCAGTTTCCTCTTGAGTTACTTCATTTAGCATTGGTTCGGCTGTTTGGAAGATTTTACCTACTGTTGGATTTGCTGGTACCTCCGCATTCAATAGTTCTTTAAAGTATTCTTTCCACCTTATAACTTTTAGCTCTAGTTCCATAATTATTTCTCCATTACGATTTTTAATAGCTTTCAAGCTTGGGTTGAACGATTTATATTGCCTGATGGTTCTGAAGAAGTTCCTTATACTACCTTGCGAACGGTCTTTTTCAGCTTCCTGTAGTATACAGTTAAAAAGTTTCTTTTTTCTCTTTGTATAATTCTCTTACAATTTTTTCTCTCTATTTCATATATTATTTTCGTGTTTGCGTCATTAAATTTTACGTAGTTATCCCGAGCCATACGTTGTTTCTCTATCGCTTCCCAGCATATCTCGTTATACCATTTTTTCTTCCCACTTTTTAGTCTACCAATTATTTGTTCTGCTACTTTTTTTAATGGCCTTAAGTAGGATAAAAAGGGGGCTTCTAGGCCCGCATCCCGCATCCACCGCATCCCACACTATATATAGCACCACCGCATCCACCGCATCCTAACCTAACCTATCTTATCAGTTTATCTCTTATCAATTAATTACTTTATCAGTTTATCTCTTATCAATTAATTATTTTATCAATTTATCGCTTATCGGTTTATCTCTATCAATTAATTACTTTATCAATTTATATCTTATCAATTACGGGTCATCGTATATTTGTTATTGTCAATAGTCTATTGTTATTTATCGACGTAAACATCTTACTAAAATTCCATGAAAAAGGTCTATTAGTTGTCATCTGTTATATCCAACTGTATAATTCTAGAAGATTCGAGAATATTCGATCTTGTTCGTTTATGACGCGCATTTTTTCTATTATTATACTTCGACGTCAAAACTCGGCGGGATTCGACCAAACTCAAACATGATTACTTTTGGATATATCTTAGTCATATTAAATTCTAGGACACTTTTCTGTTAAAATATTATATTTATACGTTATAGTATAATATGTATATCGTCAATGGTGTTAGAGTCGGGTTGTATTAAAACGTCTATTCAAATAGGGTGATATATTATTATTTTTCAAATATTTTATAAAATAACGTAAATATTATATGTATAGGGGGATGATGCACGTATGCGCATGCGTAAAGCTAATTATTTAAAATAAATATAACAGTATCAATTAATAATAATAATATAACTAGTGATAACATGATAAACTAATAAATTGATAAGAGATCAACTGATAAAGTAATTAATTGATAAGAGATAAACTGATAAAAGATAAATTGATAAGATATAAATTGATAAAGTAATTAATTGATAAGAGATAAACTGATAAGATAGGTTAGGTTAGGATGCGGTAATGCTATATGTAGTGTGCATGGCTATAGATAATATGGTTACCGAACGGCCTATGTTAAACACAACGAAGAATCGAGCCAGAATGTTCTTGAAAAGTCACGTGACCAATAAGAGCAGACTCAAGCGCAACCTACCGACAGAAAATATAACGAATGAGACATGAACATAATATAATATAAATTTAATTTAATATTACGCAAATATTATACCATTGATTATGTATAATTAATCAATGGTAATACTGTAATAGCCATGGCTATATAAATCTATCGCCATGCTTAATACTTATTACTTAATAAATAATAATATATTATAAAAATATGCCGCTTTTACCGTGCAAATTGATACAATAAAGCAAATGGATACAAGAAATAATTATAAATGTTTTTTTCATTTGTTTTATTTGTAATTCTCTATTTCTCTCCATCCTCCAAATTTCTGTAATTTCAATTTATTTTTTTTACATATTTAAAATTTTAAACATCATTATGGTTAATTGCCGTGTAAAGCATAACCATGTAATTTCTAAAACTTCTTTTGGTGTACCAGCTAAACTAGAACAAAAACGTAATCATGTTTACTTAATTATAAAATCATTTGAGTTAAGTTTTGAGAAGTATGCAGATTCTCCAACGGTATTCGAAGATACACAGGTTGATTTACTACAAAATAATCATAATGTTTCTTGGAATTGTAAAGAACACAAAAGTGAATTTCTAACAGAAATGTTTTTAATGTATATAACAATGCGAATGCGTCAACATAGTTATAATAAAAATATTGAGGCAAAACAATATAATAAAACAAAAAAAAAATTATCAAAATTGGTTACTTCCTAAAAAATAAATAAATTATGTATATTTATATATTATTCTGCTAATAAGTAAAAGTAAAGTTATTTTTTTAATATTATTATTATTTGATTTGATTACGAATATTATTATTAATCAAAATAAATAAATCAAATCTCGAATGTAGTTAATATTTTTAACACCTGGAGCAGTGGCGGCTCGTGGGGTTCAATAGAAGTGGGGCACAAATATTTTTCCTATTTCCCCATCATTATCAATTTTAAATATAAAATAGTTGCTATTATGCGTAAGAGTGTGAATGTTTAGTTTGTAGGTACTTTATAATATAATAGTCAAATAATATAATGATTAAAAATGTTTGTCATTTATAATTTATTATTATACAGGTAAGTACAGATAGCAAGACTGCGACAGGAAGTCGATGATATTGATTATTTTATGATAATAAAGATAAACGACTGGTATTTCCAAGTTTTCGTGAAAGGAACGAACTCGCGGGCACAATTCGTGTGTGCCCGATTTTGCTATATGATTTGTGACAATAAATCAAGACTCGTATACAATTTTATACGGTTGATCCGGGCACAAAAAATATGTGCCCGCCGCCTGATACACTTTTATTTTCCATAAAATATCTAAATTCTAAATGAATAATAATTATATATCTGTATTTTTTTTAAAAAATATGATAAGTTATACCATTTACCAATATTATACCTAATATTATTTTTATTTAATTTCAATTTTTATAATTTTTTTTATTTGATATTTTAGGTGGGGCACGTGCCCGTGTGCCCCCTTGCACGAGCCGCCACTGACCTGGAGCGTTATATGCTGGCACGAAAACCAATATACCTTTTGAGCTCACATTTTTCACCGTCGTTGGGCAACCATATTATCTATAGCCATGGTAGTGTGGGATGCGGTGGATGCGGGATGCAGGCCCAGAAGCCCCCTTTTTATCCTACTGCCTTATTTATCTTGCACCATTCCTCTTCTATATCCTCTCCTTCAATATTCTCAACATGTTCTCTCATCTGGACTGAAAATTCTTGTTGTATTTTGTCATCCTTCAAGCGCTCCAAATTATAGGTACATTATTTTTGCTCTCCAGTCTTTTTTGACTTTGTAATTTTAATTTTAATTTCGCTACAACTAGAAAATGGTCCGTGTCACAGTCCGATCACCTAAAACTACGTACGTCTTTAATGCATGAGCGGAACCTTTTTTGGATAAGAATGTGATCTATCAGATTAATTGTCACGCCATCTGGTGACTTCCATGTACCTTTATAGATCTTCTTATGAGGGAACGTTGTGCTACTTATTATCATGTCTTCTCCTGTTGCGAATGATATTAGCCTAAGGGTGGCCCGTAAAATTCCGGAAAATAAATCGACGGAACGTATAAATTCCGGAACGTATTATTACGGACCGTATATGCCCGGAATCCAAAAATAAAAAACCGTATTTGTCCGGACAGGGCCGTACCTTAACTTTTTAACACCCGGGGAAAATTAAAAATATACGCCCTTTTCAGGAAATTTCAGGGAAATGACCAGAATTAGTATTATTTTTTTTTATGAAAAATCAAGCACACTCACATAGTAGTATGAGCACCAACCATTTATAAAGCCGTTTGCAATATACTGGACCAATAAATTATTTATCACAAATTATTTGAACAATTTTAGCTTGAAAACCAAAAAAAAATAATTTTTATATAATCATGTAATATTTTTAAAAGAACTTCTTAATGGTGTATTGTATTTAAAGCTAAAATCTATGGTTAATATTTCTAAGTTTCAGGTTTAGAAAAAATAATATTGGTATTAATAACATTTATGACTTTTATTTCAAAGTGCATTTTAAAAATTAAATTTTTAAAATTTAAAACCTATAAAATACGCCCACGAAAATTATACGCCCGGGGATAAATCCCCGACTTCCCCCCCCCTAGATCCGGCCCTGTGTCCGGAACGTATAATGACGGAAATGTGTATAGTTCTAAACTGTATAATCCCGGAACGTATTTTCCCGGAATTAAAAAACCAAAATCCGTATTTGTCCGGAACGTATATTGACGGAAAAGGTTGCTGTGTATACTCCCGGACCGTATTTTCCCGGAATTTATATCACCGTTATAGTTGGGTCTTAGTAACCTTAAACCAAGATACAATATTAATATTTACATACCTCATACTACTACACCATCAGCAGTGATACATTTTTCCATGAAGACTAGAGATCTTTATCAAAGAATTGATTATATTTATTCTATTACGCAATGTAATGATTTTATTATTATTATTTTCGATAATTTGTTATAGTTTGATGGAGTCATAGTGTTGTTTTTTCCATGAAACATTCCGGGAATATACGTTCCGGACAAATACGGTTTTTGATTTTTGGATTCCGGGCATATACGGTCCGTAACAATACGTTCCGGAATTTATACGTTCCGTCGATTTAATTTCCGAAATTTTACGGGTCCCCACGCAGTTATACATTACATTCCGGAAAAATACGGTTATTGAATTATGAATTCCGCAAATATACGGTCCGTGAAAATACGTTCCGGAGATATACGTCCCGGACATATACGTTCCGGATTATTATAGCCCTCCGCACTAAGCCCATTCCCATTGCTTATATCATGAAGGCTTTATTTCCCTAACGTATGGGAAAACTGAGTTTCTCTTTCACATTTAGCGTTGAAATCGCCCAATACTATCTTAATTGCATTCCCTGGCAACTTATAATTAATATTTATATAAAAATATTAAATATAATTAAATATATAATTATATAATAAGATATAAAAATTATGTTATTTAAAAAAAAACAATATTAATTAATTTATTATTACATATCTACTTGGCTATTATGACACCTAGAATTGCATAACACTTTTTTGGAACGACATTTACATCTATTTGTATTACATTTTTTAGTACAATAACATATTATTAACCCTTGTTAACCCTTGTCCGTTTTCCACCAGTTAAAGATAACTGAGAGACTGCTTATCTAATACCTATTTCATTATTGGGAATGGTTGCTGAACGTAAAAATATTTTTTTCACATAGTGTGAATTTGTTCCTTGTAAAAAGTTGTGTAAGTGTTCCAGCTTTAAGACCTAAACGATAGAATTTTTCTCTAATACTACTTCTAATACTATTACAAGTACTGAACAGTCTGACTGTTTTATAATCTCTCGTAAAAATCTGCCATCAAATCACTAATATCATAATCTGTACTGAACTCTATTCTTATAATTATGACCCAAAAATAAGTTTATTATTTCCATACTATATACTCTTATTTCGTATAGGTAACTAGTAACTACTATATATTATAAGTATAACATATAAATTATTTAATATTTTACGATAAAAGAACTATTATATTATTATGGGGGAAAATATTTACGATTATATTCATATTTTGTAAAATAACAAAAATTATACACAAATAAATAATAATTTTTATATAATATACTATAGGTACCTACCTGTAAAGTGTAATTAAATAAAACATATCTAATTGTTTTCGTCAAATACTTATAATTTAACATCAAAAAATTAAAATTAAATAAATAATGTACCAAGGGCGTATTTTAGGGACGACGACGAGGCGATCGCCCCTCCCTGGATTTTTTTTTTTAATTATTTATATAATTATTACCTAATACATGAAATTGTTGTTAATATTATTATTTTCTATAATATTTTTTACAAATATACAGTATACACATTCATTTTACGTATATAGTACGACGTACAAGTATATCAGCTAAAATAGTGAAATACCAAATTATTTATATGTAATGTAATTGTTCATTTTATGTGCATCAGCTATATACTGTGGTCTCGTACATATTTATTACAAATTTCAGATATGATTATGTGATTTACAAATTACGATAATATAAAGAGAAATTGCAGGTGATATTTAAACAATTAGTATGTGTTGTATTTTCATTGAATAACATTATAAACGATTGACAGATTTGCAGGACGCAAGTGAAATAAAGATTTTATACAATAAAATATAATAATATTTACGAGTATAACTTTTTTTTAGATTCTGAGCGAAGCGAAGAATGTATTGGTTTTACAATGATGTGTGATTTTTTTTTTTTTATGTCTGTGTACAAAAATACTACCCGAAATAACGCTTCGATTTTCATGAATAGGGTATGTTTCCGGTAGCAAAGTGGATGTACTTGGTACTTTATTTGAGTCATTTTTCGAGTTTCTCAAAATTGACCCTAAGCTGTAGAAAAAACGACGAAAAAATGACGAAAAAACGGCATTTTTCGCGAAAAATGAAATTTCGACGAATTCAATTTCTATATTTCACGATAACTCGGGCAATTTTTGATAGAGACTTGAAAATTTTTTTGGGTGTTCACATAGCTACTATATATATGTGGTAAAATTTTGGAACCGTTTTTTAAATTTCTTTACTAAATATAGGACTTCGAATATTTCGTAAATATCTCGTTTTTACGTATATAATGTTTGATAAAATTTGCAATTTTTGGTATTAGGGTCTGAAAATTTTACTGAAGTATACTTACATATTACTTAACATCATACTAAAATATTAGAAAAATCCCTAACCTCAATTTGTTTTTATAGCTGTTTTAAGTTGATATTTTTAGTTCAAACGAAAATTATAATCTGTCTGAACTTCGCTCAGAATCGTTTTTTCGAATGCAATGGTTTATCATTGCATTCAAATTCTAAGTAAAATTAAACGCTATGATTCGCACACCTGTATCCTGTGCGGCAGGAGTATCAGCTCATCTTTTTTTTATATTGTTTGTAGTAAATTTTAAATACAATGTTTTATTTAAAAATTTTACTATGTAGGTACATATTATGTAATTTATTAGTAAAAAAAAAATTTTCAATAAAAAGTTTTATTTAATTTCGCCCCTCCCCCCCCTAAACCGTTGGCCAGGGACGCCCCTGTAGTGTACAATGATATTAATTGTATTATTCGGACTTTTACCAACGTGTAAAATGTCCTAAGATTTACCATATTTCTCTTGTAAAAGCTCGAACTATAATAATGATTCTGACTTTAACCGAATAATTTTGTATGTCCTAGAAATTACAAAGATCAATCGGTAAATGCCCGAAATTTGGATATTTGCCGTGTGCTGTCGGTAAAACCTAGGTTTTACCGGTATTCGTACTTTTACCGTAACATATAATATATAGTAGCTATGTGAATACCAAAAAAATTTTTCAAGTCTATCTTCAAAATTGCCTGAGTTATCGTGAAATATTGAAATCGAATTAGTTGAAATTTCAGTTTTCGTGAAAAACGTCGTTTTTTCTACCGCTTAGGGTCAATTTTGAGAAATTCAAAAAATGACCTAAGTAAAGTCCAACTACATCCACTTTCCAACCGGAAACATATGCTATTCAGCATAAAGCGTTATTTCGGGTCGTAAAAGTATTTTCAGACGTAAAAAAAAAGAAAATAATTAAATGCCACCTATAATTGTGTATCATGGATTGATAAATAATAAAACGAAACTTAAAAATGAAAAACGTATTTAAAAATTTAAGTGATTACAAAAATAGTTTGTTTGGAATTTGGATTATAGAGATATAGTCATATAGAGTAATATTATTTTATAATAATAAATTACCCTATCTGTGGTTTGGATTTATGACGTTTTGTGTAACCATAGCCACGAATATCTAATAATAATCGTGCCATTGACATTATTTATAATTATATGCTTTGTATTATTTCTACAACTTCTTTGATAACGTTTTTGTTCTCTTATCATATTAAATTTTATCATAATAAAACGCCGAAAAACAAAAATTTATACCACGCATTAAGAATTTAAGATAGCTTAATTAATAAAAACATAAAAATCACTATAATATAAATATTAGTTCTTTTGTATTTTAATATGTGTAGTTATTGTTCAATATCGCAATTTTAATTTAATTTTTTTATTTTTATCAATAATTGTTTGATTTGTAGTTTACTAGTTTGTCTTTGTACATCGCATCTTAGTTTTTTGTGGCAGACGGTCAATTTTAACGTTTAAAATTTTTGATATTGTCTCATAAAAGTAGAAAAAAAATTATAAACCAACTAAGTGTTGTGGTTGTTGTTGTTGTGTTGTTGTTGTAAACACGTTAAAATGAACGCTCCTCCGACATTCGAATCGTTTTTGTTGTACGACGGTGAAAAAAAGTGAGTATTAGTACCTACTTGTTGTGTTTTAATTACAGTTCAATGCAGTTAATTTTTATGTTACAACAACAAATATTTTTTTACATATTAGAATTGTCAAAGAAGTTGATACGAAAGTAACAAATGCAGCTATATTCACTGTTAATAAAGAAGATCATACTTTGGGAAACATGATCAGAAAGTAAGTAAATTATTATTTAATATTATAATTGTTCATTATCATTGTTTAAAATTTCATTCGATTACAGTCAATTACTTAAAGACCCAAATGTACTGTTTGCCGGATATAAACAACCACATCCTTTGGAACACAAATTTGAATTACGTATACAAACCACATCGGATTACACGCCACAAGATGCTTTAACAAATTCTATAACCGATCTCTTAGCTGAATTGTCTTTGTTTGAAGAACGTTTCAAGGTATTATTAAAATTTGTGTTTAAATTAAAAATTAGATTCATAATAGGTAAGTATTTAATATAAAAATAATTACATATTACAGTATAACTTACTTAAGACCCTCTATAAGGGATCAGCTCTCTAGAGCGTTTTATGCGAGAATTGAAAAAAAATTAAGATATTGAAAAATCGAGTTTATTTTCTATTATTGAACATAATTTAATGGATAATACGGATTTATAAATATAAATTAATTATAATTACATAGGTACATATTATATATTTTGCTATTGAATTTAATTAAAAAATAAATACATGTATACAATATACTTACGTATTTTTATTATTTATTTTTTTTATTATAGGTAGGTATTATATTAAAAAAAATACTTTTAAAACAAAAATTCTATTTTTATATTTACACGACTACTAAAACTACTTTATCATAATCTGCTGAATACAGGTGGTTTTTTCATTGACTAGTATAGAAAATGTCTAGGGATTGACAGAAAACACCGTCTTATGCAGGAAAATGTCTTTAGCTATTTTTAATGTATATCTAAATTTAAATATTCTATACTAAATTGCAAGTGATATTTTTAAATTTGTATTTTTTTTACTTCACAATTATGTGAGAAATATTATATTTATTACCACAAAAATAATTTAAAGAAAATGATGGTATAGTAATGATTTGTAAATATATAGGAGTATAATTTATTCAGAAAGTGTAGATTTATCTGTAATAGTTAAATTCTTTAAAAATTGTAATAATTGTGTCAGATCAAACAACAGTCTTTATGAAAAATGATTAATACATTTTTTACTAATCAATAAGTTGAATATATAGTTATTAATAAAATTACATTTGTCATTTATAAATTTAGGTACCTATATCATTTTTAGTATACAAATAATACGATATAATATATATAAATAGGTATAAATATAATTTGTAATCAATGTTAATTTAAATTTATGCTGTATAAATAATATATAAAAATGGAATATATATTATTTACTTTTCTAAATATAATTTTTATTTTATTTTAATTGTTTCAATGGAGGGTGAATTTTTTATAACCAAGTCAAATAATTAAATATATCTTTGAGCATATAATCAGTGGCGTAGCTATCGACTATCGTAGAGCAAAGTAGGGTAATGCCCCGGGACCCCAGAGCTCAGAGGGCCTTTGTCTAATTTTAAAATTATATTTGAATAATACTACAATAGTAATAAAGAAAATAATTTGATCAAATTACCATGTACATAATATTTTATATATTTTTGTTCATGGAAATAATTATAATAACAGGCATGATTACGAGTAATTTTTATATTTTAAAAAGCTATATATATATAAAAAGAAAATGTTAAATGTACCTATAATATTTGTAATAATTCGTAAATAAGTTAGGTAATATGTATGAATTTGAGCTTCAATTAGATTTTCAACGTTTCTTAACATTTTTTGTCAATTTTATTTAACATTATTGTAAAATATTGAGAAATATAAGAAAAATCCATATAAATACTACAAATATTGATTTTACTAAAACTTCAACTAAACACCTACAAGAAAAAATTGAAACTCAGGATTTTTCTAATATATTGGTAGTACGAGCAAATATGTAGTATAGCTCCAATAAAATTTTCAGACTTTAAAACTCAAAATTACTAATTTTATCAAACACTATGGAGATTAAAATTCGAATTACCGGAGTTATCTAAAATATTGAAATTGATTTTGTCAGAATTTCAGTTTCGTAAAAAATTCTGTATTATTGTTGGTAGTTTTTCCTATCACATAAGCTCAATTTTGAGAAATTCGAAAAATGATCTACATAAACTATCAATTACATCCACTTTTCAAATGAAAACATACGCTATTCATGAAAATCGAAACATTATTTGTGGTAGAAAGTGTTTAGACATACCTAAAAAGTAAACACATTATAAAACCAATAGGTATATCTTTCGCTATTTTCAGAATCTTGAAGCAATGCTACACATTGCAATATGTATATTAATTTAAATTTTGATTAAAATGATATTAATTATAGGGCCTATATTAAATACTGCCCAGAGGCCCTTTCCCATCTAACTACACCACTGCATATAATATAGCACTTGTGGTCCATAAGCTAATAATTATTATTAAAATTAAAAAATTATTATTTTGATGTGATATTTTTAGACATAAATTATAGTTTATAATATTACTTTTATGTTAATATAATGTAAATTTGATGATTTATTTTTATAAAATGATGATAAAATTGATTAAAAAAAAAAGAATATTAATTAATATTTACATTTATTACTTTAAAAAAATGTATATTATTAATATAATTAAATGTTTTTAAATAATAGAATTATATTCTATTTATTTACCAAAATAAATTATTTTATAATTATAAACTTATTATGTATTATAATTTTGAGTTGAGATAATTTTTATTTATAATTTAAATTATATTATTTTAGTTTATTAAACACAATTTAACTAATATATTGTTTTTATTTTTTATTTTAGGAAGCTTTGAGAGAAAAGAAGGAAGGTCTTGATTAATAATTAATATGATTATAAATTATAATATATTTAAGGATAAATAAAAAATGGTATTGTATTAATGGTAAGCATTGTAATATTAATAATTATATTTAATATGCTTTCTTATGTACAGTTGTAATTTGTATTATTATTTTAATTTTTCATCGGAGTAAAATAATAGTAATTTGTATTTCTATTTTAATAATAAATTTTTTAAATGAAACACAACTGCTTAAATTATTTAACACTAATTTTAAAATTAGATATAATATTTAAAAAAAAAATTATTTTAAATTAAAGAAACTTATAGTACATTATAATATGCAAGAAAAGAAGGATTGACATTAAAAAATATTGATACATTTTTCTTTTAAGTCAGTTAACATTAATTCAATACTCATTGATTCTTAATGTTTGAGGTAGTTGCTTAATGTTTAAAATTTATGATGTAATTAATTATAGATAAATAAAACTGTTCGATTAGAATCAAAATTAACTTTCTATATTAATTTAATTTTAAATAGTACATGATTAAATTATTAATAAAATAAACTCGTGTACCTGTAAATCAAATTATAATAATTTATCAATTATTACATCAAATGATGTTTCCAGTTAGAATATAAATGTAAATAATTTCAGTAGGTAACAATTTTAAATATAAATTTTATTGTATCGTTGTATACATATACCATAGATAATTTTATGTTTATAGTATTTAATACTTTAGTCTTTACTACTTCAAGTAAATAAATTACAATTTTGTTTGCATACTATTATAAATCATAGAGTTGAGTGCCCTTTGCTAAAGGTTTACATTTAACATTTTGTTATAATTTATAATCAATCACGTATTCCTGTCATAATGAGAAATATTACTACCCCAATGACCACTTTTTTTTTTTAACCAAGTGTCTTTTGGCTCATACCAATCTTATACCCTTGTTAGTATTGTCAGTTGTCAGTTTGTCACACATCAAACTTCAAATAAATATTGTGTAAAAGTTGTTAAATCGTGTCATTTGGTAGATGGCGCCTTTGTCGCCACGGTTATATTGGTGGGAGTAATTCGTCCACGGTTCATAATATAATATTATGATGTTTATTTATTTTCTCTCTTTCGTCATTGCCGCAACCGTTTCTTATCATCATTGACGATTGGTCACAGAATATTGAGGAGTAGTGTGTGTGTGCGTGCACGCCCGTGTGTGTGTGTGTCTGTCTCTGCGTTTTTCGTATTTCGTGTGGACTGGATAAAGTAAAATAAAAATATAATTTAGAACCATATTATACATGACAGCGAGTAGAGCGACCTATAAGTACGTTATTTCTTGTTAATTATTACCTATCATTATTATTATTTACGCGTTAAAAATTTACATCAGACAAATGGTGTCGTTCATGAAAGATCTTGACTTATTGTCCATCGGCCAATGTCATTAGCACCAAGTCGTCACCAGATGGTCTATCATCGTCCGGAACCATCAACACTGTCATCGTTGGGATGACCACACAGCAGCCGCAGGTAAGTCTTCATAGTACGGTTGTAGTCTAATTGGTTATCATCAACCACTGCCATATGTCCGTTACAATGATGTTATTTATGTGTGTTGTAATAATTGATACAATTATTGTCCATAAAAATTGGGTACTGCTTGGATACGATCAGTTAATGTGGTTTTTATTAACAATTTTTTATAATTATTCATCAATTTCAATATCTATCTGTAGAATAATTTACTTATGCAATATGTGTAATTATCTCTTATGTTTATTAATTAATATTTAGTTATTTAATTATTGTTAGGTAGTTATATTTTATTAATATTTTTATTGTTTTTATGAACATACATTGTGTATCATGTTTTTTAATACCTATAAGTAAAGACTAACACTTAAATGTCAACACATTATTGAAGGCTATCCCTTTATTTTATTATTAGGTACATACATAATATTTAAATTTAATAATTCATTAAATTCTAATATTAGATTAAATAGGTATCTATACAAATAATGTTATAATTTATAAATAACATATAAGATTTAATTATAAATACCTGAGACCTGAGTTCCCTATCAATTTCCTTCTTATATTTAAGTATTTAGTTTAATAAATTGTAAACATATTGCCAATATTTTTTTTATAAATGAAATAAAATACACTATGTAGTTTCATATAGATAAAAATCTTATCTTAAACTTAAAACTACCAAATGGTCTACTAGTGATGATAGTTAACAGTATAATTTAAGTACTTAATTACCTATTAAAGTATTAAATTTAGAAAATTTTAATTTGTTAATATTAATTGTTTTAAAAATATTAATTAATAATAATTTGATCAATAAAATGTTTCTCATTTAATGTAATTAGTATTATTTTTGGCACTGATTTATTTAGATATGTAATAGTGAAATTTTATCTAATAGGTATATTTTAATAAATATGTACATATTAGTTAACTCCAATAAATACTTTTAATTATTCATATATTCAGTGTAAATTTATACTATCTTGATTAAAATTATTATTTCAATACTAACCTGATTTAGGTATCTACTATATAAATATTACCTACAGGTTAAAAATATAAGTATCTATTGTTAAAGATTAACTATATCATAATATTTATGTTTAACATTATTTTATATACATGTTATAACTTAGGTATAGTGATTTAATAAATTTAATTTTAACTATTTAATTTACAAAATTATAGAAATTTATTTTAAATGTATTTTTACCTCATTATTATTATCTATTGATGTAATAATTGCACATTATTTTGTATAAACTAAAAATATTAACTAAACTTAATTACCTATTTAAATTTAAATTTTTATTTATTTTATTTTTACGATTTTTTAAAATACTTTTTATATAAATAAACCAATGTTATATACCTATATATATACCTATATATTAATAATTTAATATTGATTCATTTTTATGTTGTAAATTTAGAATTTAAATTTAAATAAAATGATTAGTAATATTTATTTTAATTCGTAATTTACTAAATTGAATATAATTATAATTAGTCATATACAAATGCATTGGGTAGTTGTATGCAATTGTTTAGTATGCATATTTTTATTATGCTTAACAATATTGTTTCCTTGAAGACGAAATAGTTAATCTATAAAATAAAATATTATAATAATAATTCAGATTTTGTTAGGTAATTAGTATAACATAGTATTTTATATACCTATTATATTATCTATTAAAAAATATTTACCAAATTATCTAACAATTAAAATAATTTTTAGTGTTATATGATAGGATATACTAATAATAACATGTTTATGAAATGTTTAATGTTACTTATCATTTATGCATAGTACTTATACATTATTATCATCATATGCGTGCACTGATTTCAATTTCAGAGGTGGGAGAAAATAAATTCGGCACAATTTTTGAAGAAATCCGGCCAATAATTTCATTTATTTTGTAGTTAATTTTAAATATTACAATTATATTGTATCATTTGTTATTACTATTATATTATTTGTTATTAATTATATTACTATTTCATTAATTGAAATGAATTTTTTTACAAATATAATGTAATTAGGTATGAAAATTAAATTTATCAATGATAAAATTTAATAATTAAAAGCCCAAAAAATGCTTTAGGTCCAGCATTTGCTACCCCCATGATTATCATATTGTATATAGGTATCTAATGTTTTAATTAATTTTGTGAAAAAAATGAATTTAGTTATTTTCGATTTTAACAATTTATGTACTCGTATAATAGAAATGAATATATATATATATATAGATACCTACATCCTATATGATTCTTAACAAATGGTTAATTATTGGTACCTATTTGAATAGCAAAGAAAATGTTTGAAAGAAGATTATGTTATTTAAATTTAAATAAACTACCTGCATAGAAAGAAGGTACATACTTAAAATAATAAATTGTTATTAGAATTTATTAAATATAATAGGTATAATTAATTTTGATGAATCAAAATAATAAATAAATATTTTTAAATATATTTTATAAATAAAAATAAAAATGTGTTTAAACATGTGGCAGACATACCTACCTAAATATAAATTATTTCTCAATTATTTTTAATAATATATAGTATGCAAAGACGTATAATATATTATAATTTAGTATATACTTGCGAATGTTTTACAATGGTTATTTAAAGAGTTTTTTTTTTTTTATTATTATTGCCTGATTGATAATACTATGAAAGAATAAAATACCTAATAATAACTTATCTACTATTACTTATTATTATTATAAATATAAAATATATTATAAATTAAGAAATAATAAGATTTAACACGATGTCGGGTTAAAACCCAGGTTAAAATTATTACGACTGATTGTATAAATTTAACGATAATAATTTCGTAAAACATTTCGTTTTTATTTGAATTAATAGCATTTGGCGGGGACGTATCTATTACCAAAAACGTGTTTACGATAATTTTATGAAAAAAATTAACCTGCGCAAAGTCGAAAAAAAGAACAGTAGAGATGATAGATAAATACGTATAGGTACACTATACGTTATATTTAAAATTGCTCTATTGCTCTGCACAGCTCACGGCCAAAAATATAAATATTTTTTTTTATTTCGTCCAACGTGAACAACATGTTATGATTATTTAAATTTAAAATGCTTGACGATTTGCACTGGTGAATATGGAAAGGACCTGATGTAATCGGTAATCCATACCGTATATAGGTAGGTACGGGCGTTATGTAATTTTAAGGGTTCGGAAAAAATCGTAGTTACGCAATTAGAAGAACGCGTAATACGTTTAACCATTTTATTCAGTTACTATAATAATAATATTATAATCATCGGCGCAATTAGAAAATAATAACGGCGTTAAAACGTGTAGAATCTACACTGTAGATTATAATTACCTAATACAGCATATTATGATTGATTATAATGTGTGTGTGTGACTAACGGTAAAATTATACCCATCGAATATTAATACAATAATATTTTATGATTATAGTTAAATGTTATTTATTATATTTATGTCGTACGTGTAAAATCGTCTCGCGTTCATTTCGTGTTAGATTTGTAGCCCCGTTTGTAAAAAGCTTATAAAAAATGTACGAGTATTCGAACATGTAAAAAGCGACGGCGTATATCCAATAATATATACCTACCTACACGTTACCATAATATTAAACTCGAATACCGAATGAATAAAAAATAAGTTTAACGTATAATTAAGTGTTAAACTGATGTTTATATCAAACTTATAGGTTGTCGTTTTAATACTTAAAGTTAGACTTTCCTCATAATATTTCTAGACGATTTAATTACACATTATAAGAATATTTTACAATAACCTATATACCGAACTTAAAATTTTAATCTATAAGCGAAACTCTTATAAACTTTTAACTATATAATATTATTATGTTGTCCTTTATTTTTCCCAGGTATATAATTTAATAATTTATTTATTTATGTTCTGAAAAATATACGAGTATTGTATATTTCGTTCAATATGTATTAGGTATAAATGTATAATATATTAATAATATTTGATGGAATTATTTTAATGTTTTAAATTATTGTTTGTAAAAAATAGTAGTTATACCAAAGAGTTATTATAGTTCAAAGTAATTATAAGTATAAGACATTATTCTCTGTTATATTCTCATTTGAAATGTTTTAAAAATCAATGTCTTTGGTTTTTTTTTTTTTAATTCCATGAGAATTAGGTACTTATTAGATAACAATAACAAGAAGATTGCGATATTTGAAATTTTTTTAATAAAGTTAGTTTTTTATCGAGCATAAAATATTATATTACATCGTCTATTTTACCGTGAAAATTAATTATTTATACCTATTGGTATAAATATTAAGTTAATTAATTTTTATTTTAGAATATTATAAAATGTTTGTTGTAATCTTTAATTTAATTTAATGAAAGTTTAAATATTTAAAATAATTTATAGTTTTAGATTCTGAGTGAAGCGAAGAATGTACCTATTTGTTTAACAATGGTGTGTGTTTTTCTAATCACTTTATGAAATATCCGAATATCACTTAGGTATAGCATATGATTCCGGTTGGAAATTGGCTGTAGTTCGTATTTTATATTTCAAAATTATTATTTCTTATATTTTTATATTAATTATTATTTTTATTATTATTATTAATATTACATTTCAAATTTTTAAAATTTCTCAAACTTGAGCTTATGGAGTGAGAAAAATTACCAAAAAGATTATGAAAGTACGGAATTTTTCATAAAAACTGAAATTTTGACGAAATCGATTTTAATATTTTACGATAATTCAGGCAATTTTAAACTTAGTGACTTGAAAATTTTTTAGTGTATTCATATATGTACGTGTTAAGATTTTGGATTCGTTACGTTAATTTTTCTACAAAATATAGAACTTTGAATATTTCCTAATATACTCGTTTTAATGTCTGAAAATTTTACTCAGGTATAATCACATATTCCTTAACATGATATTAAAGTATTAGAAATATCCCTAGTCTTAATTTTTTTTTATAGCTGTTTAAATTGAAATTTTAGAGTAGTCAAAAATCTAAGATATTTTTTATGGATATTTCTTATTTCTCAAAATTTTGTCAATAATGTTTAATAAAATTGATGGTTTTTGATTTTAAAGTTTAAAATTTTATTGAAACTTTTAATCTTATATATAGTTTGATGTGTTACTAAAGTATTAGAAAAATTTCACGGCCCAATTTTTTTTTTTATATGTGTTTAAAGTTGATATTTTAATAAAATTAATTAATTATAATTATTCTTCTTATTATTTTTCAATATTTTACAATGATGTTAAATAAAATTAACAGAAAGTATAAAGTATAAAAAGAAGAGCTGATATTGCTGTGGAAGTGATTCAGCATTCAGGTATAAATAGGATAGTATTGAATTTTTAATTAAAATTTGAATGCAATGATAAATCATTGCATTAAAGATTAAAAAAAACATTTTGACTGTAGTTTTGTCAGGTATGAGTATTTAGGGATTTTATAGGCATTTATATAGAACGTTGAGACTTGAAATTTGTATTGTTTGTTCGTATATGTCTTAATTTATTTGATGAAATTTTAGAACTCTTACATTGAAATAATATAAATGTAAAATGAGTATCTATGCGTTTTATATTTTTAATAAAAATATTAAAATTGTAATAAATACGTCTTATAATACTATTTGACTGAACTTCACTCAGAATCGTTTTTCTAATGCGATGATTTATCAATACATATTTGCCTTCAAATTTCAATAAAAATTCAACGCTATTCTGTTTACACTTGTATCACAGGTTGGTTTCACAGCAGTATCAGCTATTTTATTTATTTCACATAAAATTAATATATAATATATTAATGTCATTTATTATGTACATAATTTAAATTACAAGTTAAAATACAAATTTAACTAATAATATGAGTATATTACATTTTTATTAACTTGATGTATTGATTATGAATATGGATGATTTGATTGTTTTAATATATAATGATTAATGGGTGAGTAATTCTCATAAAAAATATACAGCGTTGTAATAATAAAACAATAGTTTATCTTATTTTAGATTAATAGAATACTATAACGAATGTAGTGTGAAGATCATATTATTTTACATAGAAAACTTGTATTTTACAAAATCATGGAAAGTCCGTGTGTAGAATAATAATTGTATAGTTTTAGATTTTGAGCGAAGCGAAGACTGTATTGGTTTTACAGTGATGTGTCTTTTTAATTTTTTTGTTTTTTTTGTTTGTTTGAAGACAATTTTACTACCCGAAATAATGCTCCGATTTTCACAAAAGACATATGTTTCCGGTTAGAAAGTGGATGTAGTTGGTAATTTATTTAGATCATTTTTCAAATTTCTCAAAATTGACCCTAAGCGGTAGAAGAAACGACCAAAAAATGACAAAAAAACAGCGTTTTTCACGAAAACTGAAATTTCAACGAATTCGATTTTAATATTTAACGATAACTCGAGCAGTTTTGAAGTTAGAAACTTAAAAATTTTATTGGGTGTTCACACAGGCACTATATATATGTGGTAAAATTTTGGAACAGTTACGTTAATTTTTCTACAAAATATAAGGCTTTAAATACTTGTATTTCGTAAAATTCAGGTTTTTATATGATTCCATATTTATATAGATTTTTCTTATTTTTATGTATGAAGACATTTTTTCGACCAGAAATAATGCTCCAAAATTTACGAACAGCATAGGTTTTCAGTAGAAAATTGGATGTAGTTGGTACTTGATTTAGGTCATTTTTCGAATTTTTCAAATTTATACCCTATACGGTAAAAAAATGACGAAAAAATGGCATTTTTCACAAAACCAAATTTCGACGAATTCAATTTCAATATTTGACGATAACTTTTGAAGTAAGAATTTTGAAGTAAGAGACTTGAAAATTTTATAGGGTGTTAATTTATGTATACTAAATGTGTGATTCAATTTTGCGTTTTAAATATGTCATAAAAAATGTTAAAATTTTAATCAATTCCTACATTAACTGACTAAACTTCGCTCAGAATCGTTTTTCGAATGCCATGATCTCATTGCATTCAAATTCTGATTAAAATTAAACACTATGATTTGCACACCTGTATTCCATGCGGTAGAAGTATCAGCTTGTCTTTATATAGGTAATTGAAATAATATTATTGATATTATTATTTGTACTAAGTAGGTTGGTGGGTATATGTTATTATATAACAATAACATAATCGAATTTAATAAGAAGTATAATTCGCGGAACTTTTTAGAGATATAGAAATATATTTTTTAGAAATGTATTTAATACGTATTTTGAATGTTTAATGTATATCTATATCTGTTGAAATTTAAAACGTGACATTGTCTTAAAAAATAAAAATCAATACTTTTTCTTTTGTGAAGTCACTGTAATATTTTCTATGCTCCAATAGTATGTTCACTGACACTACATTACAATATTTTAGTAATAGTAGGTATAGTATATGTAATATTATGATGAAGCCAACCAACATGCGTATAACACGTAATGGTAATGATAGTATTATTATGTTTATAGATTATACATTATACAAAAATAGGTTTATCTTAATTGAGTCCCAGTTATATTTGTAAATATTTTGATATTATTTCAATTAAACAATTGATAACCTCAACGATAAAAACAAAATTAATCGTTAAAACAATAATATTGTAATCTATTAAAATTAACGAATATAACTGATGGATATTTAATCAAAAATTTGATGCAAGACTATAATTATTGTATTATATAATAATAGGTATATCATTTTATGTCTATGTATATTATAATTAAGCTACCTATTTTTTATTTTTAAAAAATGGACGGTTACTAATAATTAAATTAAAATTTTTTAATGCTTTAAATAATATTAATTTTTATTATGTTTCTTTATCATATTGGGTACAAGGTACCTATATATATATTTTTTTTTCAGGTACTTATTTTATTATAATATACGAGTATTACGTATTATGTAAATATGGTTATTATTTTATTTAAATCAGTTTGTTTATACATACTAAAGTATCTTCGTATTTGATTGAATATCTTGATATTTGTATATTTTTTGTAATTGAAATAATTAAATATGTTTTAAAAATTACGTTTAAAAAATTAATACAAATATTATAACCCAATAATTGCAATTAAGAAATAAATATATAATATAAATAAGTTTAAAATTGTTAAGAATTAACAAAAAATATTATTAATGATTTATTTTATTTTCATATACAAGTAATGCGTATAAAAATGTTTCGAAGAAATATATGTAGGTATATGTTATGAAATATTATTATTATACGAGTTATTACATAATAATTAAGCATTTTTAAAAACGAAAGTTAAGTATAAAATATGTTCAAGATTCTTCAAGGTCTCATCAATATTTTTTACTTGCATAGTCTTCGCAGAATTCGAATATCATATTTTCAAAATTATTACTTTTTTATTGTAGTGATTTTGATTACATTTTAATGATCTTTAATATTTTTTACTAGTATTTAATTTAAACATATTTACAAAACATTGAAAAGGAAAAATAAATTGTCATTTTTTTTAAATTGGAACTGAAATAATATTGTAAGTTATTTTTATTATAAAATATAGGCAATACAATATATACGTTACCGTCAGAAAAACAGGCAAATTTATTTTTATTAAAAATAATGACTGTTATTAGAAAAATTGTAGGACTTTTTTACAAAACAAAACTATTCACTATAGTCAAACGAGGTTATTATTCTATGCAAAACATATTTTTTTAATATACATCTGAATTTTGAAATTTTATTCACGTTTGCAATAATTATTAGGCCACAGTTGGCGGTAAACATTTAAATTTATATTATTTGTTTAACTGTATATAATCTGGTTTATTTAACAATTTAACATATTATGAAAGCAATAATTTTATAAATGTATGCATGTAATATGTATGAAAATAATATACTAAAATTTTGTTTAAAATTTTATTCCAATACTGAAATAAACGATCCATGCTAATTTAAAAATAATTATATAAACACTCGAACCATTATTTAATTTGTTAAAATTAGTTTATGGTTTTTATTAGCGCATTTTAGGTACATTAGTCATGTAATACGAAAAATGCATTTTTTATTTATATTAAAAACCTATAATTATTTTGTACTTTATATATATGTTACTTCGCGATTTGCCCGGGCACACCGCGTTTTGCCCGAGTTTCGGGATTTGCCCGTAACATATATACAATATAAATATGTACTACCCGGTGTTTTAATATTTTATTTTTTAATTTGTACTTTAAAATCTTGACCTTTTACAATTCATAAAAATAATAATACATTTCAAGTATATATTATTCACGAAATAATAATATAATGAGTTTATTTGATTAAAAATTTGGATTGTCAGTATATTAGTATTTGTATTTCGCTATTCGGTATAAACGTTTCGAAGGGTTATGTTATTATGTTTATTGATTATTCCATAGAAACGGAAATGTAGATAATATATATTAAAAACATTTTTGTCCGAATGACCCACGTGCCTATATTTATTTATTTTGGTTATTGAAAAAACCTATATTACACATATTTTAATAACGTATGCGAATATATAAAATAATGTATACCTATTTTATTGGATAAATTATATCGACTGTATAGAGGCAAATTAGTTTAACTGTCATTTATGGAATTATCCAATATACATATAGGTATTTCTACTTTTTTAGTTATTAAAGTTATATTATTTGTAAAAAACTACTATAAAGTTAAATAAAAATTTGTTATTTTATTGTTGGAACATCTGATATTTTCGATAATTTATGTTTATTATGTAATATTTAATAATGTGGTATTCAGGGGCGGATCCAGAAATGTTCCAAGGAAGGGGCGCATATAATATAAATTAATATTTATTAATATAAGTTTTATTTTGCATATTATTGCATATTTAGAGTATTTTTACCAAAATTTGATCATATAATGCAAAATTTATATTTTTTCACAATATAAAATATATTATGAGCGTTTTTTCAACGTACAATTATTAAAAATAAATAGTATAGAGCATAACATACGTATACGAATGTATACGTAGCTTGAAATAAGCAATTACTCAATTAGTGTAAAACATATTATATGAAAATGAAATAGTCTTATTTTGATACTTTTACAGTGGTTTATTCTCGACTATTACAGTCGTTATTGTAACATATGAGTGCGAACGTTTGTTCAGTTTAACAATATTTCGATAAATCTTATATAGTTATTTTTTATAAATTATATATATATTTTTTTCATAACTTCATTTTGAAATTATCTATCATGCCAAAAGAAAAACTGTCTTTGGCCTAAAACTAATACAATTATTGAATGAATTTGGCGAAAATATATTTTGTAAGGTTTGGGAAGTAAAAGTTGCGAATGTAAAATGCTTTAATGTGGTGCAACAGATTTTTAGTGCATATAAATGCACATTTCTGAACTTTTGAAGGCATATTTCAATGCATATTTTTCTATCGTTTAGTGCTTAAGTGCATACTTATTTGGGCAGTTTTTAGGACTTGGACTCACGAGCCCTGATTATAATTATTATTATGGAAAAATATTATTTACAAAATATAAGTACAAATATTTACGAATACTGTATATTGGGTATATCCCATTTAACAATGAGTTTATCTCATATAATGTATTAATATTCAAATAATATTATATAAATAGGTATACACGTATATTATATGAATATTCGATTATAAAAAAATATTCGTTATGATATATTTTCGTTTTACTATGAATTATAATCATTCGAAATTGCATTAAATTTTAAGATTGCAATATTGTGGTATGGTTTCAACAATTTATATTTATATTATAAATATATATCTTATTTTTTTATTTCATTTGGAGGGGGCGCGCGCCACCTTCGCCCCCTCCTTGTATCCGCGCCTGGTGGTATTTATATGTATCGGATCATATTCCAAGCAGACCTCTTTAAAATATAACAATTTCATATACACATTTTTTCATTATTATATATTGATTATTTTCATGTTATTGGACGTTATAATTGTATAAACTCATAAATTATTTATATAAACTAAAAAAAAAAATAGTCCGTAATTTAATAATATTTTATATTTATATATTTTTTTAAAGCTTATGTAGATCATCTGAAGAGTTATGTTAAACAGTTTAAGGGATGGTCAAATAAATTATGGAACTACAAATTTTCCATCTGTCCATGTTCCACCTCATAATGTTGTCGCTCCAATTCATCAAAACTCACTTATATCAACCGAACCCGCTACATCAGTCTACCCTTGGAATACAAACCCACGTTTTGAACATTTATACGGCTTTCATTCAAGATATTATAACCTTGACTTCCCTACACCATATCCACCAACTACAAATCAGTATGTATCTCCAAATATGTACGGTCAAAATTTACCGCAATGCTGTCAACCATGTTGTAGACTCAGGTCTCAAAATATATCGAAAGCATCTCCGTCGCAAATGTTGTATAATCCAATCCGACCTGTACAACAATTAAATCGACCTTATAAATCAAAAAAGACTTTAAAAACTTCGTGCTCTGATCAGTTCCTACCTTACATTCCCAATGATTTTCCAGTTAAATATGATACTCAAAATTGCTATCAACAAAAATATAATAGCTCTTATGTAAATAATACAAATTATTGTCCTCCAGGTAATAACTTGTGGATTCCACCTGCAGCTAATACTGCTTGGTCTACAGACCGATTACAATCATTAAGTCATCATACAAATATAGCATCGCACGATTTTAGTAGGAACAAAAATTATCAAAGATTACCAAATTATCAAAATAATCTATATTCTAATCCTACTAGTACTAGACCGTATAATTACATTCCACCAATTTCAACTAATGTACATGATTATCGATCTTCTTCAGTTAATTATAATTCGTCAAAAAACAATACTTCAGAGTATATATCTCATGAAAGTAACTCTAGGATTCCTGTTTCATCTCAAAATAATCAAAGTCCGCCATCTTTACAACATTATTATAATGCTCAATCAATGGTACCTTATCCAGACTTAAAGAAACATAGCGAGTCATTTAAAACACCTCATGTCACTTCACAAAATTCATCAAAAAGTGATTTAAATGTTCGAGAGTTTCTAGCTAACTGGGATGAAGGGGAAGAAGAAATAAGTGAAAAATCAACTGATGTACCCGCACCAATTGTAGTACTTGATTGTATGACAGTCGAAGGAGATGCATTAACTAAGATCCAAGAAAAATTAAATGTCGTATCTTATGAAAATTTAGAAAAAGTACTTAAAGAAAATCAAAATCAAAGTATTATTAATACAGAACCAATTATTGAAATTGATTCTATTCATAATAAAGCGAGACTACCATCAAAACCTAATTTTGAACCTCTTGATTACACTAAGCGAGAAACTGGAATAATTAAACCATTTATTAATGAAAAAAAAACTTTGTCCGAAACAGATGGACAAACTGAAAAAAGTTACAGCGTTAATTTTGATGGAATGGTTGCTTGGTATGGTAAAAAGAACACTGATATTTCATCTACAGATCTCATTGAAAGATTAGCTGATAGGATTTTTAATCTTAGTAAATCACAAGAAAATGAAGAAGTATCTTTTGGTACAGCAGCATATACAGGACAAATAACTCAAACAAACAGATCCATTACAAGTTCTATCAAAGATTCATCAAAATATATTCAAAGTCAACAATTATTTGGATTACAAAACCACACAGAAAAATGTACTGAACCTTCTGTTATAAATAAAATAAGTTGTAACAATGATATTCCTAGAATTTATTCTGGTGTTTTAAATGAAAATGATAAATCGTCAGATATTAAATCAAACAACTTAAATTCTTCATGTATTGTAGAAAATATAACTAAAAAATATTTAAATGTTACCAATGAGCAAACGGCTCCATGGAATTTAGAACAAGCTACACAAGAGCAGCATTTAAATTTGTCCTTATATGACCATAGTGTTATTATAAAACCACTTGATTTTTCCTCTCTCACTGATGAATCTAAATGCAATCCTTTTGCATTTGAAAAGAATACTTCAAATGGTGATAAACTAAATGACTGCATTAATAATCAATTTAGTAAAGATTTAAGTCAAAATAATAATTACAACACTACAGTTTCGATTAACCAACATTCAGTTCAACAAATTGATTCTGGTAATAGAAATTTTCCAGTTATTGTATCACCACACAATAATAAACAAAATTACAATGTATTTCATGAAAGTGTCATACAAAGAACAGGCTGTGATAAAAATAAACAAGATAAGGTATCAACACATACTGATTTTGATAGCATAAATTGGAATATGTCAAGTGATTTTGATAAAATGATAAAAAATACCAACATTAGCATGGAACCATCAAGTTTGTATGACAGAAATAATTATAACATTTTAGATAGTATAAACGTTGATAAGAACGTTTCTACTCAGTGGAAAAATAATATACCGTGCATTGACTTGACAGTGAACAGTAAAACAAATTCTGGTCATGATACATTTTTCGATGGTTGGAATTTTATTGAAAGCTATGATAATAATTTAAATAAAAAAATAGTTAATTTACCATCTAATAATAATGAAGCCCATAATTCGTTGTATACAAATCAAATTACGACTTTAGGAGAATCGAACAATAAGAATAATTTGGCCGATAAGGATGAAACCGAATTGGTTACCGTAAAAGATATTGCATTTTCAAAAATTAATGATATGCCGTCTAATAATATACGTTCACGGGATGTTTTTAATTTAAACAATAGAATACCTGATTTCAGTGATGGATTTGAATTACCAGTTATTAACGAAACACATGATTACATGCAATTTAAAAAATCGTCTAATGATAGTGAAAATCGGACGGATGGTTCAATTTTTGAACATTTGACCGAATCTAAATACGTTAGAACCATAAATGATTCAATCACTGTTAAAACTGATCAACACAAACCAGATATTATTGGATTACCCAGTTTTAAAGATAAAGAACCGTTAGCACCTATGCCAGTTCCTCCGAAACTTAATATTGTGAAGCCCATCATACGAGACCCAAGTCAAATATATACAGTTATCAAACAAAAGTTAAAATGTGATAATGCATGTATCAATAATAATAATAATATGGTATTAAATAAAACTAAAAATAGTTTATCAGAAAATGAAACAAACAACTTCAATGTAACTGACTTGAAATCAAAATATAATAATGTGCAATTAAGTCAATTTGACGTTTGGTCTGAAAAATTTGTACTAAAGGGAAATTCAAAAAATTTATCATCTCCAACTGTTCAATGTGATGTAGAAATTACGCAATTTAAAAGCACTCCTGAAAATCGCAATACATTGATATCAAAATTAAACACTTGTGAAAATTATCAGGAGAAAAATACAAAATTACCAGAAAATATAGATTGTAATTTATCTGCAGATAAAAATAATATAGAAAATGTTAAAATTAATTCAAATGATTTTCTTAACTGTTTAAATAGTACTAAAACGAACGATCAAAAATATCGAGACACTTTAGATGAATTTGAAACTTCATTTGGGTTTGATATACATTGCAATAACGAATCAAATAAATCATTTCATGAAGAAATCGTTGATAAATGTTTAGAGGAAAGAGTTAAAGATCAAATTGATGGACATAATATTAATGGGTCAAATTCAAATGAGAATATAACATCATCGGATAATACTCATTTGCCTTTTCATTGTGATTTTCAATCGAATTATCTGATTAAATCTTATTTCGATGAAAATAAAAATAAAACTGCTGTGTTAGATGAAAATCAACTTAGTAACAATAAAAAATCTGATACGCCGACAAATTTTAATTTTGAACTTCATAATATTCATTCTACTCAAAATTCTAAAGAAAACGAAAACTTTAATATTTTGAATAATACAAATAATCATAATATTGAAAAAATTCAAAATAATAATTCAAATATGAATAAAACTAAATTAAATCAATTGTTTGTGTCCAATCACAACAATATTAATAAAATGTCAAGTATAGAAAAAAACAATTTTGAGTATGTGACTATGGAAAATCGTAATTTTGAGTTTGAAAATAATAAAAATTGCATTTCAGAATTAACAAATACTAAAGAATTAAAGGACATTAATGAAACTCATAATAGTAGCAAAATAAGTAACAATAGTTATTCCAATACGCTAAATAGCAAATGTAATAATTTTGAATTAAATATTAACAACATAAATATGTTTGAAACTAATTCAAATAAAATTAAAACCAGAAATAATGTATTAGAACATAATAAGAATAATATTGGGACAATATATCAATCTGTAAATGAAGAAAATATTAAACATAATAAAGATCTTTTTGAATTAGAAAATAATAATGGTGATTTAAAAAATCTAGATAAAATACATGAATTTGATTTTCATAACAGAAATATACCAAATTTTGAATATTCTCAAAATCACATCGATAAACTAATAAGTCCTACAAAAGTGTTTACAAATGATAATCAAGTAAAAGTTGATTACAATTATGATATAAATAATAAAGATATACAATTCGAAAATACTTCATACATTAAACCTCAAACCGAGAAAGTATCAATTTTAGATAGGAATGATAACAGACAACATCATAATATAATTGAAACGAATAATGTAATTCCAGATAATAAAATTGATTTAGAAGGTGATTTTAAAGTTAATTGTATTGAAAATAACGAAAGTTCTAAAATAAATAAGAATTGTAATACTCATGAAAATTCAAATACCAATATTAATTATGAAGTAGAAAATATTTTTGAAAATTTATATGATAACTTAAAGACTTTAAATACAAAAAAAGATAATTCTAACAATTATTTTCAAAGTGATATTTCTAATAATTTAAGGAATATTGAAGATCAGAATTTAAAAGTTAACAACTTTGTAGTCGATAAAAACAATAAAAAAACTGATATTGATGATTGTCAGAAATCTGATAAAATATTTGAAAAAGCGAACACTACATTACTTCAGGAATTTGTAAATAATTCCGTTTCTCATTTGTCGTCGTTTTCTTTACGATTATGTAAACCATTAATGGAAGAGAGTTGTGTGAAATTATCAGCAGGTAATTCAGAGGAATTAAATGAATATATATCAAATAAAAATGAAAATATTTTTAATATTTCTAATAATTCAAAAGTGCATCAAAGTACTACCATATTAAAGGAACAAGGAAGCGGCGATATTAAACAAATTGGAATAGAATCAATAAATCAAAATAATACTAATATGCAAAGTATAAAATGTAATGAGTATAATACAATTAAAGATGAAAAAATTACGAAAAAAGAATTTGAAAACATAAAAACGGATTTACTAAATGCCGTTAAAAATACAATTACAATACAAGACGAAGAAAATGGCGGTCAAAATAATAGTTCAGAATTAAGTTCAGTAAATCACACAAAATTAATGTATAAACATACCAGTGACATTATTGAAATTAAGGATTCTCCTAAATCTGAAATTAGACCAGGGAAATTTGTTGAACTATTACATCGACTTAATTCTAATTCAATTGTTGAAATAAAAAATTTATCAAATGTATTTGATTCACCAAGTCCTAATGAATTAACACACCATCAGAATCACAATGAAATTAATACAATTAAAGATACATCTATATCTGAACCAAATTCATTAAATCAAGTTAAACTAATATGTCAACAAAATTCAAATGAAACGATTGAAATTGAAGATTCACATAATTTTGAATCGGATCTGATTAATCATGGTGCTAGTCAACATCATTGCAGTGAATCGGTTGAAATTGAAGATTCGCCTAAAATTGAACCAATATTAAGAAGCAATGGTGAATCACGGAATCATAATGAAATGGATGCAATTAATGATTACTCTATATCTGAACGTAATTCGGTAAATCAAACAAAATTACAAAATTTAAATGAAACGATTGAAGCTGTAAATTCCCCTAAATTTGAATTGGGCCAAATAAGTACTAGTAAAATAACTGAACAAAGACATGGTAGAAAAACGAATGAAATTGAAGATTCACCTAAAATTGAACCGATTTTAATAAATCATGGCGAATCGATAAATCAACAGAATTTCAATGAAATTAATGCAATTAAAGATTCTTCTATATCTGAATGTAATTCGGTAAATCAAACAAAGTTACAAAATTTAAATAAAACGATTGAAGTTGTAAATTCCCCTAAATTTGAATTAAGTCTGATAAGTCATAGTAAAATAACTGAACAAATACATGGTAATGAAATGAATGAAATTGAAGATTCACCTAAAATTGAACCGATTTTAATAAATCACGATGAATTAATAGACCAACATAATTACAATGAAATTGATGTAATTAAAGATTCTTCTATATCTGAACGTAATTCGGTGAATCAGACAACATTACAAAATTCAAAGGAAATGATTGAATTTGAAAATTTACCCGAATTTGAACCGAATGTAATAGTTAATTGTAGTAAATTAACTCAACAACATTTCAGTGAAACAATCGAAGTTGAAAATTCAGCTAAAGTTGAACCTCTTTTAAAGAGTCTCAGTGTATTAACGTACCAACAAAACCATAATGAAATGGATGCGTTTAAAAAAAATTTTGAATCTGAATCTAATTCAATAATTCAGGTTAAACAAATACATCAAGAACATTTTAATGAAACTGTTAAAGTTGAAGATACAAATTCTATATTTGAATTGATCAAACCTGGTATGCTAAGAAATGGTGAATTAACAAATTTACAAAATTATAATAGTATGGTCGAAGTTAAAGATTCTCCCAAAACTGGACAGATTTTAATAAATCATAGTGAATCAACAGATAAAAACAATTGTAATGAAATAATCGAAGATTCACATATACCTGAATCTAATTTATTAATTAATAGCGAACTACCACATAAGCGTTCTATTAACATGATTGAAATTGAAAATATGCCCAAATCCGTTTCTAGTTCATTAAATCATGTTGAATTAATATCCAAACGAAATTGTAATAATGATAATGATCGTAATGAATATTTAACAATTTTAAATTCGGTTTCGTCCAGTGATGTATTATCAACAAGACATCCAAATAAAGATGAAACTTTGACGGAGTTGTTTGAAAATAACATTGATAAATCTAATGAGGATTTCCTTAAGAATAACTCAAAAGATGTTGAAAACATAAAATTACCAAGAGTTAAATTTCTATTAAAGTGCCATAATAAAAATATTTTGAAAACTAATGTATTTGATAAAGATCCAGTTGTACTTTCCAAAAGTTTAAATGTTACAAAAGACATTCATTTAATTGATAGAGATTATTGTAAAAACCGTAACAGTTTTTATAAACCATGGAGAAAAAAATTTTATGAAAAGAAATTAGTCGATGAACCTAAAGGAAATGAAATAGAAGTAGTTGAAGTAGCATGTCCGGTAATTAACATTGAATCGTATAAATTCCCACAAAATATCGAATCATCCGATTTTGACAGTGGCAAGAAATATGACGATAATAACGCATCTTTGGAAAATATAATATATTCTGATAAAGAAGAACAGTATATTGAACAAGGTAATAATATTGTTGATGATGAAATTTATGAAAATATATCTGATTCGTCTATTGTTTACGATTTGTACGAAAAATGTGTTCACAAAGAAAATACACCGATGCCATCGCCGTACAATGATTTTGAATCGGTTAGTCAACCATGTGAATATCACGTCGAAGAATTTTGGGACAAATCGTTAGAAAATGAATATAAAAACGTTTTGCGCAAAACAATATCAAATCTTGTTAAAAATCGCGTGAATATCAGAGACAAATTCGATACTAGGTTATTGGCCCGTAAAGTAAACCAAATTAAACGTAGAAAATGGCATCAGCGAAGACGAAAATTTGTTAAGACTGCGTTGGCGAGACCACAAATTCATGATCTAATCGCTATTGAGAACATGGAATTAACAAAATTATCACGGACGGATCCCATGCGGTGCATGATCAAAGTGCAATTGCCTTGGGGCAGGATATTCAATTTGAACGACCAAAACCGTCTGGAAGACAGTCAAGGATACGTCAAGGACACAAAAATTGAATTGGGTCCAGCTAAGGTGGAAGTAAGACTGAGCCAGACTCCGGGCGAATGGCAAGTAGCTGCGTGTCAGTCGGTTACGTCATCCAAGTCTGTAGTTAGCGTTAAACGGTTAGTGCTTCAAAGGGAGACCATCGGCGATGCCGTAAATGTTTACGACGAATATCACAGTGCGATTAGTCACAGCAGTGATACCAGTAGTAACTGTGCACAGAGAAAATATTCTAGGAAATTACCAAAAATTGTAATCCGGCGAAATGGACAAAATAACAATTATACCAGTTACGTGAGAAGTAGCGGGATTGATGAGGGTGGCGACATTGTGAATAAATTTCCCCGGCTGGTGGTTCGGTTGGTTAGGGATCAAAACTTAGATGCGATGGCCGCAGATGGAGTAACCAAAGTTCACTTAAAACATATTGTTCCTACATCTGCTGCGGAGTCTGTTGCTGACACACACGACGCGAAAAGGATCCGGTACGCGTAAACCACGATTGTCGACAGGTATGTTTCCTATAATTTAACCTAAATTATGTCTACCAGTTTTACCATGCCTAAATAGTATTCTTGAAACTTCAACAGTATAATAGTGGTGTGTAGAAGGACCCGATTAATATCGTGGCACTTGCCATGATAATTACACAGTGTTCCTGAAATATTTATATTTAAATTTGTTTTTAATATAATAATAATAAATTCAGTTGAGGACTGGCATGGGTCTGAATTTGTCTAATAATTGAATATTGATTATATTTGTCGAGTTCGCCACAATACTGAACAATTTACTACCTAGGTCAACTTGTTTGTATCTAATATTTTATCTGTAGTTTCAAATTTTTAACCTATTATATAATTTATTTCAAATATATTATAACACATATATATGTATGTAGAGGTATCATTTAATAATCTATGCTGTATAGATTGCGATTACAACAATTTCTATTTTATTTTTCAGGAAATAGAAATGAAAAAATAATAATTTGTTAACAGAAAACATATATTATGTTACCAATAATAATATGTATGACATTGAATATTTAATCATGATTTTTCTCCAATTGTTGTTCTACATTTTATATTTTTACGATCGTTGTTTTCAATATTATTACTATTATTATTTTATTTTTACTTTTATCAATAATCTACATTATGTATAATTATTTTATTTTTTGTTGATTGTTTAGATTTTATTACAAATAAATGCATTACTATGTTTTTTTTTTTCGGTGATCATATATAATATTGTTATTTATTTAAGATTTTAATTTTGTTGTTTTTGTTTGATTCTAATTTTAATATTTTCGAATTTTGAAAATAAGAGCTCTAAAAAAACCAAAGATTATATGTACTCGTTTAAAATTAATATTTTAACATGGTAAGTTTGATTTTAAACGTAAATCCACCTTAATAATATTCTAGAGTAATCTTGATAGTTAAAACCATGGTAATGAAAATGATTGTGAAATATACCATTATATTTTTATGTATTATGTCATTTCGCGCGATTACTTGAATAATTATATGATCATTCAACAGTAATCAAAATTAAAATTAAGTTTGATAAAGTTTATATTAAGTTTTGATAAAGTTATTTAATTATTAAATTTTTTAAACTTTCTGTTATGGTTTAATGAAATTGCCCATTTAATTTTTTTAATTTTAATTTTTGGTATTATTTGATGTTAATCATTAAATGTTGAATCATGTTGAACATAATATTAGGACTATGTACAATGGTAGTTCTGAAATTTGAAAATACAGTTTGATAATTAGTTTCGTCCGTGGTTACCAATAACTTTCATATGACCTTTAACAGTAATTTATACCTTAAAATCATTCTTAGTCATCGATGTAACTCAATATTTAGTTTAACGACAATTATATTATGTTCCTAGTTAGTATTTTAATTGTTTTATGTTTAAATAAACCAATGAATTATTATTAATTATACTTCAATTTAAATTTGATAAAGTATTTTACCACTTATATGTTATAGAATTATTAACAATTAACACGGCGCTTTACCAAAAAAAAAAAACATTCCAAATGATTTCAAGTTTAATAATTGGCTGTGATCTAAAGAGCTAAATCCCAAATGTATTTTTGATTAAACGTTGAATTAAATCGTTCATATTTAATTATAAAATAATTTAACTTCGAGCTTTAAATTTACGTAAAAGATTGATATTATAAATGTTACTGTAATGTAATCATATTCTAAATGTGATATCCTGGGTATTATATTAATAGAATACGATTATTTTTTGATTCAAATGAATATTTTTCAATAATAAAAGTTGAAACATATATAATAATATATTTCTTTTCAGTTACAAAAAATTTCAATTAAA
Source organism: Tetraneura akinire (assembly GCA_021307375.1). Taxonomy (NCBI): domain Eukaryota; kingdom Metazoa; phylum Arthropoda; class Insecta; order Hemiptera; family Aphididae; genus Tetraneura; species Tetraneura akinire. The sequence continues at coordinate 25,024,198 of JAIUCT010000001.1, read as the reverse complement.
CTTTCTGATGCGTTATCTTTAAAAAAAAAGGACATTAAGGGTTAAAATGTTAAACACAATTCATATTTTTTCTAAATATTTAAATTTTCAAATAATTTTATACAATTTTTTTCTACGTAATTTCAAATTTAAACATGTTTTGACTGTCTATACTTTCGAAATTGCGGTGGAGATAGTATTTTGAGGAGTAATCGGAAAAATATAATAAATACCTACACTTAATAACATACGTATAGTTTGATCCCATAATTTGGCAGTTGAAAGATTGTTATTTTTATAATAATTTGAGTTAATTTGAATAATTATATAGTAAAGTAATAAAATATGTAGTATAATTGTTTTATGTTATTGACACGTTTCTAACAAATGAATAAATTTGATTTCCTGCACCTCATAATCGTGTGATACAAATTTAAAAAAAAAAATTTTAAAAATGGATAAAAATATAATATTTATACTCCACGTTCCTCTGTTTAATGTGTATATATATATATAATATTTTATAAATAAATTATTATCTTTAGTTTTAACGAACACACACCTCTTGTACTTTTCTTTACACGCTATTGTAACAATATAATATTTTAATGTAATTGGAATATTGTCATATTTTTCTTATTGTATAATTTATAATGTATATTATTATAGCATGTTTAATTACCTAATATTACATTTATCTACCTGACTGTAAATATTAATGGATCAAAAAATTATATATGTATACATACTATACATATATATTTTTTATTTATTATATATTGTTTTATCACATGTAAATTGACTTTATGCAAGTGTTAACAAATTATCTCTCAATCACAATATTATAATCGTTTAAAGAGTTTGAAATATTTGAATTCAAATAAAATAATATAAATAACAACACTATATTATAATCTATAATTTTACTGTACCAATATTATATAGTTTCGATTAAAACAGATGAACTTATATTATTATTTTTATTTTTATTATAATAATAATAATTATTATTATTATTATTATTGTTATATTATATTAATATATTATTTTTAAGACTGATATCGCGTAAAAACATTACTCGTTGAGATCTCAGTAATAATGCATCCTGTAAGAAAGAAACATTTTTAAATAATAATTAGATACAATTTTTCGTGTATAGGTAAATAAGTAGTTATATATACGTATATTACATAAGTTAATTTCATTTCACATAATAATAGTTAAACTATAAATTTTATCGTTGTACATGACGAAATATTTTGAATTATTTTCGATTTTTCCCTATAGATTCGCTGAAATGTATAATGTCTAATACGTGTCCGTTCGGTTTGTTGTAGCTAGAAAAAAAAAATAATATAATTGATGTGCCTTAAGTCAATTTTTTTTGCGTTGACGTTTTATACGCGAGACGTATAGTTTGAAAGATTTTAACCGCCGCCTTCGAATCGTAGATATTGCTTACGACAATATTATTTATTATATTCTTATTTTAATATATTATATTTAACGTCGTGTAAAATTTTAAACATTCTTATAATATGTCGTGCGCGACGTGTCGAACGGACGATCCGAATCGCGTTTTATTAGTCGCCCGTGTAGCACGCGTGTGTATTTTTATTTTTGATATTTGGATTGCGTTTTATTTCATTTCATCGCGTCAGCCATTAAAAAAAAAAAAAAAAAAAGAAAAAAAAATTGTCATTATAATAAAATTAGTTAAATACATTAATATTAATTATTATCGTTGATTATGTGCGAACGAATACTTAAGCCTATATTGACGGACGGCGCAAACGATTTTTAAAAATTTATTTTGTTTTTCGGTTTCACAGAGGTAATATTAAATTTTTGCGGACACGCAATATCGCCTAGTATCAAACGATTACCACGTCACGATATCATTTTCTTAAATATTATTTACACACACACACACACCCACTAATCAGTGCACGACGACGGATCGTTGGGTTTTTAGTATTATTGTTAAATGTTAATAAAAAAAAATAAAAAAAATATATTATATATATATATATCGTTTTGAATTTTAAATAATATATATTATAAATCATATTATTATTAGGTATTATTATTTTTATTATTATTATTATTTTTATTATTATTATTATTATTATTATTATTATTATTCGTAAGCGTGTAATACGGACTTGGATTTTTATAATATTATTATCATACAAACGCCTCGTATTATATATTAATGTCGTTTTTCCCCTCCGTATAAATTATATATTATATTTGTATCCTGTACATATACGCGTATATAATAATATATTAGGGTGATCGGTTTTCGCTGTATATATATTTTATTTTTATTTATTTATTTTATTTCTTTTTTTTCGTTTATTACGACCACTCTGTACGTATCGTATTATTTTATCGTGCCGTTTGGCGATTTCACACAAAAGAGTTATTATTATATTAATTTTTTTTTTTTTAAGATAGAAAACAAAACAAAACTATGGCAAAAACCACCCCCCGATATATTATAACACACGCATATTGTAATAACACGTACCTACCGATTATTGTTATTATTATTATTATTAGTTTTTTGTCTGTTTTTCGTTGTAATATTATTATTTTATGTTATATTATATTATAGATTTATTGATTTATTGATTTTTTTTTTGTTTTTTCGGTGTTTATGTCACAAACGAGTATATTATTATATAGTAGCTCGCACACCGTTATATTAGTTTTGGTACCTAATAATTAATTTAATTATGTATTGGTTTTTTCCCCCTCTCATATTGGTGTTTATAATATTATGTTTATATATAAATATATATGAAATAAGAACACTTTAATATTATTGTTTTGATTTGCAAAATGTTGTGAAATAAATATACAGGGTATGTATGTATAAATTATATTGATTCGTTTTTCTTTTTCTTATTTTTTTTTCTCCATTCCTTTGTTCTACTCCCGATTTTAGATTGATTACAACACAAACGTTCGAATCGTGTATAAGTACCGATTCTAGAAATATTTACCAATAGTAATCGACCACGAGTCAAATAATTATTATTGTGTGTGTGACGAGTTGGCAACAGGTAGACTTAACGTTCAATATCTTGAACTTTATAAAAAAAAAATTAAAATTTTAAACCTACTACTCTCCCGCCCCTTTGGCCTTTTTATTAAGTGATATTTTTTGATAGACGAAATTAATATTATTAATTTTTTGTTTTTTACCTACCTTCCTCCTCGACAAATTCATTAATACGCCACTGTCGTACAAAGGGTTCTATAAAGCTACGTAGTGATTACAAAAAAAAAAAACGAAAACTTAAAATTTCTTTCCGAACGGTTCGTATATTGCCCAAGAAAATATATAAATTAATTAATAACAAATATTACGAAAATGACAAAAAAAAAAAAGACAAAAATCGTTATGTAAATATTATATTTGGGAAGATGTAAATTGCGCCGGAAAACGAAGAAATTGTAAAATGCCACCAACAATCATTTTTATTGTATTAAATACGCCCAACAATATTACTTAACTTTAAAAAATATTATTTTTATGATATCCATTTAACACGTTATCCATCAGATGACACCACGAAAACGCGGCCTTATATTTTAAGGGATTGAAATTTACCACTACGGGTGAGGGGTAGTAAGATCTAAAGGAGTTCGCGTCAACCAGAATCTTTCAAGTGTATTATCCCCACGTGTATACACCTGTTTGCCAAAACCTAACCTGCACAGTATAAGTCGCAGTAACTACTCGTATAACCCTAGTGGTTAGGTTAACATTATATAATTTGACATACCTACCAACATGATGGTTTTATCTATATCCTATTTCGATTGTCCTTAAATCCTATATAATATCGACCAGGAGGAAGTGATTCTAACGCAGTTCCTTCCGGGTCGTCAGTTAAAACTGGAAAAAAAAAAAGGTAAGTTTATAATATACGAATATATATCAATATAGTACATTACGCCAGTAGCTCATTTTTGGATTTTGTCAAGGGGGATACGTATCGACAAATATTAATTTCGTCCAAATGGTGATATAATTAGGTATAAAAACAATTTTATCTATTAAAAAAGTTAGGGGATTTATCCTCAAATAATTCCCCCTCGTAAATACATCACCGCATTACGCAGGTTTTTTAACGATATATACCTAATTATTATCGCCGTTTCTTCTACGATTTGTATTCGATCGGGATTTTCTATAAAACTCATACGCTTACGCATTGAATTTTCTATTTTTTCTATTAATTTTATGTAATTTGCAGACCTTTAATTAATTTTCACATACATTTTTACATTTTACATCGTAGTATGGTAAAGCGAATTAACGAATTGAAGTATTAATTTTTTCAACGATCCCATGCCAACTGGTTTAAAAGAATTGAAATAATTCAAATTTAAATATATTTACATTAGGCACAATGGTTAAAAAATTACAGCAAAAAGTAATAATTTATCATAGGTATAAAAATTATTATAACACGAAAATAATATTATAATCGTTTTATTCATACAAGAAGTAACCGCACCGCACTGTCCACGTCTCACCTCGGGCGAAATAGAAGAACACAATAATGGCTATAATACTCTAATAATTTTTTTTTTTAAATAAAATATAATTTTTCTTGAGTTAATAACTTTTATTCAATAATTTAATACCATAAACGTTTTTTTCGGTTTTGTTCGTGCTAGTTTTATTACGAAACAATTAATTAGTCATTAGGTAGTATACCTACCAATTCAAATATACTTTTATTAATTTTATATAACTAATATGTATTAAACTATATTAAAGTGTTTAGTGTTTATTAATCTAATATTTGATTGCATAAAATTAGATTGTCAAATATTTTATTTTCAAATTATAATATAGCAAATTTGGGCAATGTGTATAGTATGCCTAACCTATGCTTAGGTATATCATATAATATTATGTTAGTCAACGTATCGGCATTAAATGTTTAATGTTGGCGAATAGGTATATAATATGTAATATGTTTACTTTAGATAAGTATGTTCAACATTAATTATTGATATATTTGTACTTATACCATAATATAATACCATTTACCAGGTTATCAAATAATATTTACCATATACCTACTTATAGAAAACACGGATTTATGGATACATTTAAAAATAATTTCGGAATATTGTAGCAGGTATATTATATATAAGAACGCAAAAAACGATTTTTAATATTTGAACAATAACATAAATTAAAGAATTAAACAATAACATCTCTTCCATATTTTCAAATTTCTAATTTATGTACGCGTCTAAATAATTCAATTGGATTTTTAATCACGCGTGTGTCATAATATTTGAATATGATTTCAAACAAAAGGTGTCAGAATGTAAAACGAATTTAATTTAATTTTTCTATACCTTTATTTTCTTACGTGTTTTGAAAATGATATGCCTATCATACGTTTATACGAAAACGTGTTAATTTATATACGTTTTAATAGGACATTTCTGTTAAGTCTTAAGTTTAAATGTCTTAAGACAATTATGATAATAATATATTTTTTATACCCATATCGCGGTAATAACTACAAGCCTCGGTTTAATAAAATATAACATTTTACCCTATATTATGTTAAACACCCAATTATTTCGTCACGACGCCAATAATTATCCATCGTGCGTGTCTGTATTTAATATAATATTAATATATTTCTTTACGACCTAACTGTATTATTATCTATGGACTGTAAGTCTGTAACCATGTTTATCGAACAGTTTGTGGTTTGTTTGGGTAGCAATACGAGTAAAAAAAAAAAACAAAAAAAAAAAAACCCGAAAATTTCAAATTTATTGTCGCCTGGCATTAAAACCGAATCGTCGGAAACGAACGAAAAAAGGATATCGCAACGGCCGTCCATGACCCTCGGATAGTCTCGGTCAATTAAATCGAGAATAACATTTGAATAAATTTAATTTTAATCGGTACGCAATTTGATTAATTGAATGAACTGAATTTATTATTATAATAATAGTAATAAATTCAAACGAATATTATGTTTACAATATAGGTATAGTAATATATTATGATGTATATTTATAATTATAGACTTGTCAGAAATGTGATGACCGCGTAAAAAAAAAAAAAAAAAAACAAAACGTTCCAAGATAAAAAATCAAACGCGATTTTCCTATCGTTTTATCCCATATGAAATAATATACGCATATTATACGTTGAAGCTCTAATAATGACGACGGTGGATATGTCTACAAACCGCCCTTAAGTATATACCCTATACCGTATGCCTAAGTATATACTTTATATATTTCATTGTAGGCGTAGGTACATGCTCAGTTTTTATTTTATTTGTAAATGTTAACATATTACCTATATATACGCGTATAATAATTTAATATGTAGATAGATTTAAATTATATACCATTTAATGTAACCACAATGGTATAAATTGGTTAAATATTCATAACAACAATATAATATTAATTTAAATATAATATTTGTGTATTGAGGTACCTACCTATACTATACGAAAACTAAAACTAAAACAATAGTGTTAATTTATTAGTCTATTATATAACTTGGACGTATAAAAATACGATGCGCAACTAAAGGTTTATAGGTATATTTTCATAACGTTTACACACATACAGAACGATCGAAATGTCGTGTTACGAAATTAATACATAATACTGAAACGTGTGCGCTATAACGTGTAGTAGGTACGTAAAATGTTCAAAAAAAAAAAAAATAAACACCCTGTACAAACGTATCGTTATATATGATATATATAGGTACGCGCGTTATCCGACACACAATGGACATTATTATAATATTTTCCTGTGTTTTTTTTTTTTAATTACAAATATATTAATAGGAAAAAATCAATAATGTCGTTTTCATTATTTATGACCATAACATTGTACAATAATATTGTGTACTATAACCCGATCGGTAGATCGCCAACTGAAACGTCCGTCATTCATATATTAAACTTGGATATATTTATGAATATATTATTATAATTACAACGTTTAAAATTCAAATCATCTGGTATTCATGTATAATTATTATCACTATATTACTATAACCAATTCTTATTTGATGCATAAAATCATCATCCTATATTAATCGAGTCGTATTATAGCCATTATCAGTGGCGTGTTTGAGGGGGGCCCCCTTTGGTTTTTTTTTATTTTGTGTTTTATGATATTATTATTGATACCCATTTATTATTATAACAATATAAAGAATTAGGCAAGTGTGTTTTATCTATAGGTACTGTTATAAAATTAATTATAAATTTATAATTATAATACTATGTTATAAGGTTTCTTTTTCATTGAAACGCATAAACTATTTTGAGGCATTGAAAACAAATGTAACTACTCCCCCCCCCTAGATGGAGCCTCGTGCACGCCAATAGCCATTATACGTATACGTGAGTAGAGCAAGTATATAGGGGGGAAGATAGAGGGGATTTAGGTAGAAGATCAGATTTATGTGCCTTCTCCGAAATTAGGTAAAATTTAAACGATTACCATATACAAAATTTGAAATTTAACATTAAATATTATCTTTTCAAAAAAATATAAATTCAAGGTTTACGATAAATTACGTACAGGGAAATCATAAAATTTTTATACAACAATATGTCTACAATAAATACTTTGGAGTCTTTAGACTTAGGTATATATACAAGTATAGATATATATATAATTACATGTATATCTAAAAGTGTATTGCGAATTATTTTACAAATCGTATTCAAATTTGTTTTTAAAAAATATGATAAATATTTTAATTGTATTATGGGTCATAGTAAATTTAACACAGAAAAAAAAGAGAGAGAGAGAAACATGATGTTGTGTGTTCACTGTGAATCTGTGATGCTCTATGGTGTGGGTGTGGACTTTCAATAATGCTATCACAAAGAAACTAGACACTTTTGAGTTATAATAATTAGTAGGTGTAAAAAAGAATATTGAACATACCTTAGACTACTCGGATTACAAACATCGAAGTTCTCAAAAGAACGAACAAGAACACTAAGCTCGTTAACACTATTAAGATAAATATAGATTAAATAATTTATTTAATTTACGAGGTTAGGTTAGGTTGTATGTCCTATCTACACGGACACGTGGTGCTATGATCAGTAGCGGATTTAAGGGGGGAAATATGAGGGTCATATTCCTCCCCCCTTAGACTAACCTAACCGGTGGGTAAAATAAATATTTAATGAATAATAATATAGTATCATAAATTGATATAATATTATCATAATGTAATATCATAATTATTATGTCTTTTGGAGTCTAGAAAATCAGATTTAGTATTATAAATTTATAATATTATAAATTATTTCTTGTATTTATTAATAAAGTGTTTATAAATAAAACATAAATACATAATACATATGTACCTACATATAGGTATATATTTTTATAATCCTAGATCTGACGCTGGTCGTGACGAACTGGCAACCGACTTAAATATAACTACAACTCATTTTTATAGGCAAATAATTTTCATGTATAGAGTCATATCTCATATAAATATCTGAATTTTAAATTCTAATCGATGCACAATGTTCGCTATATACATTACATATATTATATTTAATATTGGTTAGCAGTAGAAACGTGGGAAATTATAATAATTATTAATATTATTAATGATTTTAATATATTAAACAATAAATTATAATTAATATATGTAGGTACATTATTATATCATAAATAACATTTTACAGTATAGTTTTATATTAATTAAAGATTTTTGTAATTCGCAAATTTAACAATATATTATAATTAACTATTTTCGATGAGTGTAGAATTATAAATATTTGAAAATACAACTACAACTTTGAACCGTTTTCTATTATTGCGAATAATCGATACCTATTTGTAAATCAATTGAAATTTGAAAAAAATATCCAGCAACGACAGGAAAAATATTGTAGCGTGTAATATTTTATGTTAGGAACCGTACGAAATGATATTATATAATATACCTAATATGTATTATTAAAAATATTGAACATATTATTAAGAATACCAAATCAATAAAATCGTTGTTTTTGTATTTTGTTTGCGGTTTATTATCGAATGTAATATAATAGTTTTTATTTTACTGTATATTTATATAATATTATGATAATATAATAATGATGTATAAATTATAATAATATATATTCTAAATAAATCATATAACAAAATATATTTCGTCGGAAAAAAAATAATATTTCGATTTATTCTATTTATACATTTTATAATAACCGTATCCATAAAACGTATTAAATTAAATATTTAAAAACCGTATAATTATCAGAGGAAAAATACAATATTGTCATTACAACGTTTTAGAATATTTAGATATTATTTTTATATTATCGTTATTCGTTTCAGATAAAATTGAAATATATTCTTTCTAGATTTTGTTTTATGTCATCAACATCATTCGACTATAACATAACTGTGGCTGGAAACGAGGAAACATAAATTATATTATGATATAATGTGTGTATTGTATATTATATCATGCATAAATGAAAAAAAATAAATATATAGCGGAGGCCTGTTTTTGTCATCCGATGACCTTATCGTTGGTTTTTGGTTTCTTGTGCTGATATTATTATAATATTATGTACAGTATAATATTTTGTACACACACTCTTATTATTATATTTAGTATTTTACTATCTAAACTGTCAAAAAATAATATTGATATGTGCAGTTTTTATCAATCCCTTCACACGTTATATCACAAAACAAACTCTGAAATCGAATAAGTAGGTATAAAAAAAAAAAAAAAAATAGATAAATTAAAATGATAAAATGGATAAATAGCAGATGAATAATAATGTGACTTGTCAAAAATTTTAATCTATCCGACTATCTCATTATATTATATATTTATATTATTATTTTTAATTGATAATCGAAATAATATATAACGTTTTTTAATAATGATTATAAATTATAATATAATAGTTCAGAAATAAAATATCGTTTAATATATAATATATTACATAACATACATTTCGTTACTAGTTCGTAGTTATTATACTATTTGCTATAATGGTACACAATTATTGGTATTATATAATATTATGTTCTCCGAGGATCTACTATATTTTTTATTTGTTGTATTTTGTAAACAATTTTAATTTCAATCACAAAAACTTAATAAATACATCGAACGTAACAATATCAATAGGATCCCACTGTCATCCTGATAAACACGAGTGACTAAAGATCAAATTACAAATAAAATCTGGATATATATGTATGGTAATATTAAAAAAATATAAACTGCGAACGTTTTGTAATATTTTAGGTAGTAAACTAGTAACAATAACAAATTTATTGATAGTTAATTCAATCACTATTATTTCATATATCAATTTTATATTATTAAAAATAAGAACCGATATGTATATTTTAATAATATAATTATTAAATTAAATAAATATAAAATTAAATTTTTACTTATTAAGAAGTTATTTCTATACACGAGACACAACAAAAAAATAATTTGTCATAATAATTCAATAAATTTAAATAAATATAACATTCTTATTATATTGTATAGATATATTATAAATTAATTTAAAACTAAAAAAAATATATAATATACGTTTTTAATATTATATTATTATAATATGATTTGCAATATCGTACATTTATTAAAAAAGTAAATATAATTACTTATGAGATATGTATTTAAATAAAAAATTCAGTTAGAATATGAGTTAATTTTTTTCGTCTTTACAAATATTAATAATTTATAATAAATATTAATAACATGGGGTGCTATAATTATAAAAATAAGTTTAATCGTTAACTCCTCCTTTCCCACACAGCAATATTAACAAGAGTGTTCTTTATAGTGTATGAATCAATTTATTCTTTAAATTCTTAAAAAAAATTAAATTAGAACATCAAGATTTAATTATCGATAAAAAAAATATCAAATTTTTTTTCTTAAAAATGATATTCATAGCATCCTTGAGAAAATATTATTTCGAAAAGAAAAAAAAATATAAGATATACTTTAATATGTAGTAGGTATATTTATAATAATATTAATAAAATTATAATTATTATTAATTAATTATTAATGTAATAGAATATAATATTATTTGTATTAAAATTTTTGGAATAATGGAACCCTTAAAATTAAAAAAAAAATTCATCTTAATCTATAGACTGATTAATATTCAATATTATAGGCATATTGTCCAACGCCAACATAAAATAATATATCCACTATCTACACCGTGCACTATAATTTGCATCATATAATTTTAAACAGATGTTTAAACTCTAAGCAATATGTAATTAAACTCATATAAAAGTTTCAGACCGTAAAACTCAAAATTATTAATTTTATCAAACTATACAATTTTCAAGTACCTATATTTACTATTTTCTGACTTATCGTAAAACATTGAAATCGATTTCGTCAAAATTTCAGTTTCCGTGAATATTGCCAAATTTTGACATTTTTTTTTTTTTTATAGTTTTCCAATCAGATAAGTTCAATTTTGAGAAATTCGAAAATAACCTAAATAAAGTAATAAAGTACTAATTAAATCCACTTTACTACTGGAATTATATGGCATTCGGATCATTCTGGATCATTCGGATCTGTAGGTCGAAATAATGAGCTTCGCTCAGAATGTAAAAAATAGATCAAATAGGTAACTAATGTCCAGTTTTAATAGCGTGAGGTGAATTTTACTAGAAAATTGTGTTATAAAGACGATATTGATGAAATTTCTTTATGTAAAATATAATAGTCTATCGATAAATAATTATCGATATATAATTATTGACCCTACAAAGTGTCCACGGTCGAAAATTATCGTTTTATTTTAACCGTACAAAGTGTTGGCGATATGCAAATATAACAATAGACAATACAATGTGTCCGCTAAACGAAAATGTATCTATTATTTTCGTACATTTGTCCACGAATAGGACGGAAATTATAACTATAAAACGATTAGTAACGAGTAAATTATTTACTTAATTTTAATTCTACGAGTGTGAATATTGTATAAAGAATATTTTATTCAATTTTGTCCGTAATATACGTGTATATAAACGTTTGTATATCACAAAAATAAATTGTCATAAATAATAACGATTAATTTAATAATAATATAATATATTGTACAATTATTTCTATACACGCGTTTTGCCCGACTAAAATATAGTAGGTACCTACATAATATTATAATAGTCTAATTAAAATAACTAATTAGTAATTAACATTTTAATATAATTTTAACTTATATAGGTACATAAAATAGACGTATAGTGGGGTTGCAACGTGTAATTGCGCATTAGCATGCCAATATTCGCGTGTACACCAACAGTCAACAATATATTTTTGGATTGTTCACAACAATATTCTAAATTCGAATTTACAGTGTTGGTTTAGTAGTAGGGACGCGTCGTAAATGTTATGTACGTACTAAACATCCAATCGTCTTCACGATATAGCCAATATTATAATAATTATATTCATATTATTCGAAACATAATAATATTTTAAGAGCGTGTAATTTAGAGTGAAATTTTACGGTGTAAAAACGGTTTTCAATTACAATTGTTTGTCGAATCGGAAAATCGCATAAAAAATCCTTATAAAAAAAAAAAAAAATATATTAAATAGACCTTCAAATAGTTTTAAATATTATACAATATTATTATTATATCGGACGATTACAAATTATTACAGATAAATTATTTTTTTTATTTTATACGAAACGAGAAAACATTGCTGTAACGCATAATAATTTAGAATATAATCTCGCGTGCACCGTACACGCTGCCAGACGATCAACAGGTTGCTTTGAAGTTAACACGGTATAATAATATAATAATATTATTATACTATAGACGCAAAGTGTTATTATAATAATGTAATTTCATATGCGCGTAGAAAAAAATAGGAGGAGGTATATCGTAGCCAGACTTCCGATAAGATTATGATATTAATATTTTTATTACTCATTATTGTATTTTGCTGACAATGGTATATCATAATTATAATGCATTAAGTACAGTTTACGAGACTAACTGTCGCCGTACTGTTATCGTTATTTGAACTCATTATAATATTGTTATAAAGTTATATTTTTCGCGTTTATGGCATTTTGTAGTTTTGTACTCTAGTATAATAACATAAATGTATAACATCCAACCATTATAATAATATGGAATATGTATATTATTATTATTATTATTATTATTATTTTTATTATTATTATTTTTATTATTATTATTATTATTATTATTATTATTATTAATATCCTATAGTGGCTATGCGTAGGGATATCAGAAATATCCAAATTGGCCGCCGAAATTAGTGTATGGATATAATTGATATTTATATAATAAATAATAAATAATAGTAATAATAATAAAAATAATAATATTTATTATTATGTAATAAATAATAAAATATATAAAAATAAAATTTAAAATAAATATAATATAAAATTTTAATTTTATATTTTATTCACCAGCGCTAATTTTTTGTTCGTTTTTCATTTTTTTAATCTAACGCGTTAGCGTTATCATAGTTAGTAATATCTAAGCAGACGAGGCGTAATTAAGATTAAATATAATAATTAATAATATTTGACATTTCGAAACATATTCCGTATATACTTGCTGCGACAGCCCTTACACGACATTGATATTAAATGCATTTAAAACCGTAATATAATAATATTTATGTTTACATGATTTAAACTTATAAAAAAAAAAAATAAATAACTAAAAAATATTGGTGATGATAATTATTACGAATTTATGCGCTAGCCGCTAATGAATGGTTACGCCACTTATTATATTATAATATAATATTAAACGGTCCTGACACCACTCAATATTTCCATCAAACTCAAACTTCCGACGACGATTTTTTCCCCTCTGTACGTTTATTAAATTACTATCAGGTATATGAATATGGACGCGTTATTGGGTATGAATATATTATCATGATAATTATTATATTATTATCAAGTCGGTCGGTCGTCGTAAAACAGGCGGGACGTTTTATTCGGACGGGCGCATTATAATCGAATTTAATACAACATTGCGGCTTTTATTAAAATAATTTACAGCAGTGTTAGTATAGTCTCATATTATACAGGACGTCCAACTGCCTTTGTCCGGGTCAATAGTTTTTTACCTGCAGCCTAATAATATTCATATTCATATTCATATTTTTTTTTTTAAATAGTTCGTATATGCAATAGACGTATATTTTATTATAATAATAACAATATAATTCAAAACGTACAGGTATAATGCGATAGAGTCACGTTTATTCATATTCTTGAGTTTACGAGTATTTGAAATTGTGTTTACAGTATTATTTATTTTAACTATTAAATCACGTATTTTATATAGTAATTAGTTATTCCTTTATTAGTACAGATATAATATTTACAAGCTTACCTATAACCGCTCTTCTTTATCGTATATAATAATATTATATTCATATAAGTATACACTGGTAACATGGTAGGTATACTGTGTTGCTTGCCGTATTTTATTTTTTATTTAAAATACGTTCGTATAACTATATCAAAAATGAATGTCCAAAGGAAATTTATATTACCCGCGATGATCGTAATTTAGACTTTTAACAAACGAGATAAATTAAAATATTTTAAATTTAAGTAAACTCATAAAAATTTGGAAAAAAACCCATAAATAATAATTGATCAAAAATTAATATGTTATCAAGGCTGACCAACGCGCGATTAGATATCGTATAATATTATTATAATATATTGCTATATTTCACTATTACTTGGTTAATATAATATATAATATATATACAGGGTGACCTAGATCTATTTATTCATTATAATATCTACGCGAAAAATTAATAGATTCTTAAAAGCTGTTTTAATTAATTTCATGTTTACAAAGTACCCGAATATTTGGGATCGTATGTTATGTTTTTTATTATAATATTGAACGGATCTTTGATATAAAAATATAAACACCTCTTATTTTTTTTATATATATGGTGCATTAATTTTTATCTGTGAAATGGGATTGAAATCCGTCGGAAATCATTCTGTATCTGTGATGATCCTCTATGAAAGATTGAGACAACAGTAATTATATACCGGGGTTGGGCAAACTGTTTAATAATGTGGAGAACTAAAAATTAAAAATAATAATAAAAAAGCAAACCAATAACAGTTATATTATATAATGTATTATAATATAGTATGTATAAAAATATAAAATATGTACTTGTAATATTATATGTATTACCTTTACCTAGAGTTAAATCAATATCCGTTATAATGTTACATCATCATGTTATTTTCTTTTTGAACGTTTACAACGTATTGTAAATATTATGATCTGAACGCAGTCGTAGAATAAAAATTAATTATGTTCATTAATTCCATACGGTTTCATTTTGTATTTTTGTTTATATAAGCGTTTTAACTAATATTTTGAAATATTTAACTATATCATATTATGAATCAGTAAATAATCAGCAATTATATTGTTAAAAAAAAATATATATATTAATTATTTATAGTCATTCGTCATTGGAAACACGAGACGGATTTTTATTTTGAGCGCAGTTGTGTATATTTTTTAAATATATCCCATAGAAAAAAACTTATTTTAATATTGTAAGTACCTATGACTTATGCGTGAAAATAATTAATAATTTATAAAATAATTAATAATTCTCAATAAATGATGAATATTATACAGGTATATTTTTAAATTTTAAATTTATTTTATTTATTATTGCATTTAATTCCTCATCACTATGTGTTATATCTTATATGTGTCATGTTATTCTCATATACCATAAGTACATAATATATTCATAAGAAATACGAATTGATATTACATATTAGAATGAAAAAAAAAAAAAGAAAAATTAATTAAATATATATATATATAACTACAAGGATGGAATAGTTGAACTGCACTACATAATAATTATATAATACCTATAAATGTTCGAATTATTGCACTTGAAGGGTTAATCTATAGCCGGTAATATGAGTAGAACTAAACAAATATAGGATATATACATAACGCAATACATACCGTAGGGTCATCAAAATTTCGTGTTGTATAAAAATAGTGCAGATATTTCATATTGATATTATATGTTTTAGTTTTTCAACGTTATTTCCATTATTACTTTGTATTGCGAAATTCTGATCTTCCTGTATAAACGTAAACAAATATTACCTGAAATTATAAGTTTTATTTAATCAGAGATCAGATTTATATATTATTAAGGTACAAAATCGTTCAAATCAGTCATTGTCGTTATCACTTATCAGTTATCAACCAACCCTTGTAACTATAATATATAATGTAAATATAATTTATTATTATGTTATGTACCTATATTATTATGTATAATATAAATGCGTATAAATTATAAATAATATTATTAAAGTAATAGGTACCGACAGCTTATTTTAAAATGATGAAAATCATAAGTCCCATTACAGTAGGTAGTAGGTACAAATAGAATTTAAAAATTTCAAATCGTATTAACTGATACAATCCAACCATGAATGCCCACAATTCAAAAACTGACAATCTGCAATCTGCAAACAGTGCAAAGGCACAAACGATACTTTTATTTTAACAATGTTTTATTACCTACTGAATACAATATATTTTAACGATAATGATATTATTATTATAACTTTATAACGGCATATTATTGACAATTTTGTGGTATTCGAACTATCGAAGGTTATGGCTTGTGGATCATAAAATCGAAATTTCATAAATAATTTCCAATAGATTGACGAGACAATTGACGAAACGTATGAGCATATTATCACGTCATAATAAATGGACCTATGCTTATATATACTTATATTATAACATATTATACTCTTATAACTCTTAAGTATTATACGGACAAGACAAAACGGGAAAAATGAAAAGACATGCAAATTTTTCTCCGACGGATGTGTAAATTGTGGAGTGCTTATCGGATCAGATCTATCGATTCGTTTGTCACATGTTCCGATGAGAAACATCCAATAACATTATGGGTTAACTATATATATATATTATACAATAGCCAATAGATGTATGCTATTTAGTTATGATAAATATATCGTTTGAAATAAATACTTCGATGTGTCAATGCGTCATGTGTTATATCCGGTTGTCTGTTATGAAAAAAAAAAAAAAAACATTGTATACCTAATAATTATATATTAAGGTTTTAACAAGATAAAATATGAATGAGTTCTTTTCTGAGATGTTGTCAACAGCTTGTTAGGAACTTAAAAGCAATAGCGATGAATAAGTTTATAAAAAATGTCGCCATCTAGTAAATAAACTATATTTTTAAAATGTATTCATAACTCTATATATATTATATTTTATATGTACTTGTTCGAAATACAGTTTTCAAAAATATGTTTATAAAGAAAGGGAAGGGATACTGGTGTGGAAGGGATACAGGTATAAAGAGAATAGTGTTGATGTGTTGAATTTTGATTACAATTTGAATGCAATGATAACATTCGTGAAAATGATTTTGAGCGAAGTTTATCAGATAGGTACTCATAATACACTCTAATATTGCTTTTTTATACTTCAAACAGCTATAAAAAAAAATCGTAAATGTAATAATTCACAATTAGTTGGAACTGAGTAAGTAAAATGTATTTAAGCTTCAATAAAATTTTAAAAATTTTTAAAATTTTTTTGTCAATTTTATTCAACATTATTATAAAATATTAAAATATAATAAGAAGAATTTATATAACCTAACCTATATTATTTTAGATATTCTATATACCAATGTAAATATACTAATATATTATGGTCCTGACCTAACCTAACTCCGATATTAATTTATTTTTTTTTAAATATATAATTTACCTGTAAGAAATTTAAAGTAGTCGGCATCTTCGTAGAGGGAATAGTTAGTACTATGATTACTGCTCTGTTTTGGATCTGTTGAAATTAAACAAAAAATTAAAATTATATAAATATAGTCAACGTGTATTGTAATATGTTATTATTTTAATATAAGTTGGACATTATAATATATACCTAACCTAACGCTGTGACATTAAAAATGTGTTGCTACCACGTAATTATTAAAACTATGTGTATAACATAATCACACTGCAGCTCTGTATATATAATTATATACATTTAATATTTATATTTATATACTGAGACATACCTACGCACAATAGAATTATTATTATTATTAAATTGTATTTGTTTACCATGATAAAAATGTTTGCGCGGTTACGTTCATAATATTATATATACTTTACCTGTTATAAAAACTATTGTAGGTATATGTTTTATTGTGCGTGAGTTAGTACAGTCGCAAAGTTATATGTTTATTATAATTTAAATATATAATATTATATTATATTATGTTACATTAAATATACATAGGTATATACTCAAATATATAACTTGGTTGTGACCGTTTTACTGTTTTTGAATTAATATTTACGAGTACGAGTTATATTATAACTTTTATAATATCGCATTCGTAATTTAATTTATACATTTTTCAACGTCAATATTTTTGATGTACTTACTATATTATATATTACTATTCGAACTAAATTGGTGTTTTATAACGAGTACCTAAATATATGTATATATAATGGGAAAGTTAATAAGTTAAACTATTTTTATATTATTGACTTCTTAAAACAATTTGATTTCTAAAATCTCGGTCACTTCCATTTTTTTTTTTTTTTTATTAATTATACTCGTGTGATATACTTATTTGCGCGCGACGTGATGTTATAATTATAATGTATTATCATATTTTTCAGTCAAACGAAGTACGTGCATGCACATATTATAATACATAATATTACATACCACAGAGTATACATAATTATTTTGTTTATTTAGTTCCTATTTCTACTTAGAAAAAATCATTTATACTATTATATAGTAATATATAAATATAATAGTAGTTTAACTAATTAAATTAAGCTTTATAGAGACGCAAATAATTATAAATTTATTATATTTTTATGTTAACTATTAACATAGTTTATATTAATATTAAATAATATATTAAGTACATAATTATGTTAGGAACGTTGTTAATGTTATATTATACATGACTACAGATTTGTTTTAAATATTTCAAAAGTAATCTATTTATTAAAACTACAATCAACATTAAATTGATTATTCATACTTCATAAAAATCTTCTTATATTATACGTATACTTCCATAAAATTGTATTGTCAAGTTTGTAGAAATATTATTTATACTCTTATTAGATTTTTTTTAAATAAAATAATAAAAAAGCAGCCGTTATGTTTTTTATGTCAACAATTAAATTTTAACAAAAATTATTATATTAACGTCTAATAACCAGACTATAAGTGCTTATATAATATTAGCTATTAATATTATACCTATATTAATATCTTACATAATACAATGCATATACAGTACTTACCAATACTAAGATAATTTTAGATTTCTTCAACGATATAATATTATAGTTTTCAATTCTATCGTATACTACAGTATATACTATATGCACGTTTTCAAAATAAATTCACGATAATGCGTGTTATTTAATTTTAAACACTAAACCACGTAATATATATCTAATGTGTATAAAAAAAACAATTTTTTTTTTGTAAGTAACCTAATATTGATATTCTTCTATGCGTGTTAAACGTAGGTGGTTGGTATATCAAGATACATACTACCTATATATGTGAATATTATATTATGGTCTGAACGGTTTATGTCAGTTTTAGTTTCCATTGATCATATATTCTTTATAAAATAACATAATATTATATAATAAAAATTTATTTGTAAGATTTCATTTATCCTCTATATATTATTATATATAGTGTTTAATGATTATGCAATATATATCGAGTTTAATATAGGTAGGTATATTATATTATAATACAATTATTTATAAAATCTAAATAGTAATAAATTATAGACTATGATGGTTCTCAATGTATATTTTTCTAATAAATTTATAGGTTACATACTACTTTATAATATAATATCTATATACTTTAAGTTTAAAGAATAAATTATATAATTTCATTTTTCCACGTTGTGTATAGCTCGAGGTCGAACCACTTGAATTGCAGTACAGTAGGGAACCGTTTAACGTGTACAATATATAATTTTCTTATAATTATTGTAGTCCTAAAACTGTAATATGTACCTGTATACTGTATAGGTATATGTATTGTAAATTGTAATTAATTGCATTACTAGATTTATATTTGAATCGCAAATATTTTTATCCAGAAATTCGACGAATTAATATTTCTGTTGTTTATAAATATTATTATTGTGATAAATGTTTACTATCTTTCAACGATATAATTCATAATTTATGCATTGATTCGTTATTAGATTTTGAATTAAAAATACAAAAATGAATTGTTTTGAGCAATGATCCATTAATAAAAATAATATTATATTTGTATATAATTTTACTGTGGTGTCATTTTCGTTTACAGCGCCTACTATACATATGTCCAATGGAACATTATAGCAAAATTAGCAAAATATCTACAATAAGAAATAGTTGAATGAATATTATCTTTCAATAGATAAAATTGTATTGTTTGTCATTTTGTCGTTAATTTAAAACAGTCGTCAACCATTTTTGACTACCCAATATTAAAATTGTATATACTCGTATTATTATTTATATTCGTTTTGATTGAGCCATAGCCATCAATATATAGTTCATATTCTGATATAAGTAAATAACTATATAATATAGTCTATAAGTATAACAATATGTATTAAGTAAATTAGTTATTATTTTTAAGTAGCATTAGTATAAAATTATATATCAGAAATTTGATCAATATCAATGTTACAGTGACGAAAACTATTATATATAATATTTATAAAAAATGCTTTATTGGCTAGAATAAACCAGCGAATTATATTGCGAAGTTGTAATAATTAATTAAAAATTAATATAATAATTTTTTACTAGATACTAATAATCCTCCTTCTATCACAAGTTTTATTGACGACTCAGTATTTAAATAAATGAAACTATATATATATATACCTATATATATATATGTAAATAATAATGCATGTGTTGTATGTTTAATAATCTATATTATTTAATTATCTGAGTCTATATTGAGTTGTGTAAGTGTATTATGTATACCTTACGTCTTTACATGTGTTTTTCATTAAAAAACAATATTAAATACCTATATATATATATATATTTATATATAGATAATTAATTGAAATTAGTAATAATTACCAAAGACTAAACTACATATACCTACGTATAAATAATGCGTAGCCAAACAACTACCAACTACAATTTTAATATAATAAGACATTAATAAGTATACATTACTTCAAACGTCTATCACGTTATATACCTACAAAATATTATAATTTTTCAGTTAGATCGTTACAATTTAATAGTTAATAATTTTATCCATTCTTTAAATTAAACCATAATACGAAAGTGTAATAATTTAGGTAAAAGTAAACGTACCACAGTCCACAATAATAATTATAAATTATAATAATGTTAATGTATTATATAATGTAGTGGTTAATGGTTATAGATAATTTTAGTTTCTTAAATAAAAAGGCGTTTATGGTAAAAGTTTCAAACTACAAATTTTGAGTATAAAATGGAGATAAAATATGCACTACAAAAAGGCAACAAATTTTAATCTTGTCATAAGTTTAATTCCAATCAATTAAGTATTTATTAAAACTATAATGTACAATAGAATAGATTCTTTATCGTTATATATTTCTATATGTATTCCATTAGGTATGGCATTATCATGCATGGAATTAGTAATTATTAATACAGCGAAAGCATAATAATTTACAATTTGAATTATTAAAAAATCATACCTATATTATTTTATTTATTTTTTTACAATTGATGATATGTATTACTATAGATTACTTATTGTATTTAAGATTATTAAAACTAAATATTTGATATTTATTAAAGTTAAAAGTATACTATTATTATAACAAATTAGATTGAGATCGTTTTATCTACTGATAATTGTCAATTGATCCAATATAAACTGAACAAATTATCTATACCTACGTAGTAAATTCCATTATATTTAATTAAACGTTTTAATGGGTATTAGACTATATTAGATTATTAAGTATACCTACTTGAGTACTTTTGTTTATTAAATTTTCTAATAACATACAATAACTAAAACATATTATTATACTCATGGGCGTAGTTTGATAAAATTTTCTAGGGGGGGCTATTGCCCTAAGATATATATTTTTTAAACTAATTAATCGGTAATGTCATTTTATTTTAGATAAATAAATAACAAATATAAAAAAAATAATTTATATTTTACATTAAAATGGGCTGTAGACCACCCTGCCCCCTATCCAACTACGCCCATGATTATGTTTTATTAAAGGTATAAAATAAAAAAATGAAATGATGCAGGAGACTATTTTAAAATAAATATTTAATAATAAACATAGGGTAAAGTACCTAATTTATTTTGAATTATTCTTGTAAATATATATTAATAAAATAACTAATTACAAATCACTAATCATATAGGTACCAAACTCTTTATATTGTGTTAAAGTTTAAATAATTATTAAGAAATGTATTAAAATTCAGTTTTGGTTACATTTTAGATTTTGAGCGAAGAAAGAAATATATTGATTTTACAATGATGTGTGTCTTTTTGTTTTTGTTTTTATGTCTAAAAACATTTTTACTACCAACTACCCTACCCGAAATAATGCTCCGATTTTCACGAATAGTATATGTTTCCAGTTAAAAAGTGAATGTATATAGATATAGTTGGTACTTTATTTAAGTCATTTTTCAAATTTCTCAAAATTGACCATATGCGATCGAAAAAACAACGAAAAAAAAATGAAAAACGGCATTTTTCACGAAAACTGAAATTTTGACGAATTAGATTTCAATATTTCACAATAACTTAGGCAATTTTTAAGTTAGAGACTTGAAAATTTTATTGGGTATTCACATAGGAGATAGGAATTATAATATATGGCGTAAAATTTTGGAACCGTTATGTTAATTTTTTTACAAAATATAGCATATAGCCCGATATAGGACTTTGAATATTTCGTAAAATTCTCGTTATTATATATTTAATGTTTGATAAAATTTTGGGCATTATGGTCTGAAAACATTACTGAAGTATACTCACATATTACTTAACATGATATCAAAATAATAGAAAAGTCCCAAGTGTAAATTGTTTTTTATAGCTGTTTAAAGTTGATATTTTTAGTTTAAACGAAAATTTTAGAATCCATACAAATATTCTTCTTATTTTTCTCAATACTTTTACAATAAAAATTAATAGAAAAACCAAAAAATTTGGAAAATTTTATTGAAACATATTAATATTCATATTAGTGATAATATGAATATAATATATAAAGTATTTCCAAAATATTAGAAAAATCTCTAGTCTCAATTTTTTTATTAGTGTTTTAAGTTGAAATTTCAGTAAAATCAATAGATATTTATTATATGGATTCTTCTTATTATATTTCAATATTTTACAATAATGTTAAATAAAATTGACCAAATTTTATTGAAGCTTAACTCAGTTCCAATTTATTGTGAATTATTAAATTTACGATTTTTTTTTTCATAGCTGTTTAAAGTATAAAAAAGCAGGATAAGGGATACTGTTGTGGAAGGGATACAGGTGCAAAGAGGATAGTGTTGAATTTTGATTACAATTTGAATGCAATAAATAAATCATTATATTCGAAAAACAATCTGAGCGAAGTACTGTCAGATTTGGGTACTTAGGTGACTCATTTAGGGGTTTTATCTTTTATTATAAATTATTTATATTGAACATAGAGACTGATAAATTTAAAAATTTGAATTGGTGCATATATACGTGTATTATCTGATGAACTTCGCTCAAAATCGTTTTCACGAATGTAATGATTTATCATTGCATTAAAATAATTGTAATCAAAATTAAACACTATCCTCTTTACCCATTACCCCTGTATCCTTTCCCTTGCTTTCTTTTTAATTATTATTTATATAGGTATTTATCCTAATGTTACACTTATCACTATGGGGGTATTAAAATATATTACCTATATCTTCTAATCTTCTATATAGATCTATATTAAGAATGTGTAGGTAAATATCAATTTAATAGTTATATTATAATCTATTGTGCATAGAATTATTGTTTATTGAATGTAAATATAATTTTAATATCATGTAAACTGCAAATACATTTACATAAAATATAATATACAATTAATTACTATATGTATATAATACACACACATATATATATATAAAATATTATTATATTTAATATTATAATGGTGTCTCGTGTATATACTCGTCAGTTTGCGACCTACTTACATTATGTACAATATATTCTATCAGTGGCAACGGCACGTTTGTTATTATATACACTCGTATATTATTCTATTATTATTATTACTAAACTACACAATCATTTTTTATTAATCGACAGCAGTTAAAAATAAGACACTCGTCAATATTGTAGGTATACTAAAAATCGAACCATTAAACTTGAATAGTATTCATTTTTTTCAATTTTATTTTTCTCATTTTTGTTATTTTATTTTATAAGGCCAAATATAATTTGTGTATTATGGGTAAGTACACTGTAATATGCAGTATTATATTATATTATACATTTGTCCGTGTAAATGAACCGTAAACTATATTAAAAAAAATCTATGAATTCGCATAGGTATACTCGTATAGGTAATAGCATTGATTATAGAATAGACTTTTCTATAATCTATTATCTATTCTATAATCAATGGTAATAGGTAATAAGTTTTTACTAGAAGTTTATATACAAACATTTGGATTTATTTTTATATAAAATATACTTGTATATATAGGTATAGATAAGGTACCCATTTAAAAGTTGACGTTTCAGTTACCGTAATGGTAGGTACCTATTCTGATACTGTAGGTTGTATTTGTATGGGTTGAGTGAAATATATCATATAAACTATATATAGGTAGGTACTCACCACTCACTTGTTTATAATATAATATACCTACCTACATTACTTATATTAATTGACCGATAACAATTATTATTTGTATATTTATGTATTTATAATTATCATTAATATTATCTTAAGTGTTTATGTATTTAGTTTTTAGTGTTTCTTCACTACAAATATACGATTTGATTTGATCGATGTCACACATGTTATTTAGTTATGACTATGATGGTGTAGACTGTAAAATGTTATAAAAATACGAGACATAAACGCACGTTTCAGCACTTATGGTTTGTATAGACATTGATATATAATTATATATGTATAATTTATTTATCCAAAGTAAGCGTATTTTAATAATATTTAACCTTCATTGAAACCCATCATTAAATACACTGAATATATATAATAATATATATTAATTATAATAATATATGTATAATATATATACCTATAATTTAATTTAATATTATACTTACTAATAACTATATATAGATAGTATACGTTAATATTGACTTTCTACATATTATATAACTATAATCATTAATCGTCAAGACAATGCCGTGTAGGTATATTGTATATATATTGCCTTACTGGAATATAATTTACCCGTGTTTCATTATTGTCGCTTACAATAATTTACATTATTTGTGTATTGTGTAATATTATAATTGAATTCTTAATAATATATATATATATATACCTATATTAAACAATTAAACGAGTATAAATAATATAACTGACAGAATGAGATTGGTAATAAAATTTAACATTTTAACACATCTATAAATATTTTGTTTATTATTATTTTTATGTTATCGTTTTACGTCAAATATTCAAATATTTATAATTTATATATCTACCTATTCGTCTAATTTTTTGATACAATATACCGCAGTAATGATGATGGTACCATGGTTATGGTAGCATATATTATGCGCGGTTCTCTTTTTATTTACGCATTTTAATTTATATTTTAAATATTATACGTAAATATTCGCATGTAAGTAGGAAAATTTAAAATGTTTCACTCAAATGAAGTTTAGTTCAGTAGATGGATATCGACGATATCGTAGTTTGTCATAATATAAAAGTATATTTATATTATTATAGACTATATATAATATATATAGGTTAGAGACGATAAAATTTATTTTATATGAATTTATATTCTATAGTTATTTTCGTAAGTATATATGTAGTTGTAGTACCTTGTACAGTTCTATTTTTACCTACTGGCTACTATCTAGAACACATAGGAAAAAAGAGAATTATCCGAATACGTATGTATACACTGTATATGATATATAATATTATTATTTTTATTTCAATATAAGTACCGTATCAGTGTTTTAAATTAAATTCCTATACGAATGTAATATAATTTATATATTGTATAAGTTATAAGTATAACTATACAATTAGTAAGTCACTATAAAAAAATAAAATAGAAGAATACCTGAACCTGAATAGGTACGTATAAATAACATTACACTAAAACAGTATAGGTACTCGAGCCTCAAATACGTGCTCACCTAAACCTATACTTGAATCAACGTTCAACTGCAGTAATAAACAAATAACATAAACACATTTTTTAAACACATCATATTTCGTAACAGATTTTTTAGTATAGGTATATCTACCTACAAATTTTGTTGCGTGTTACGGCATGTCCTTGGATTATATTATCAGAATATCAGATATATAATATAACCTATCTATATACTGACAAAGGATATTTATAATTTGTATATTGTATATTGTATGGAATATGATTGAAATGACGATATTGATGTGGCCATATCATATATACGAAATACGGATATTATTTTATAAAAATTTCAATGTTTCATAAATAAAGGTGCCATACGTAGTATAGGTACTATAGCGTATTACCGTTCTAAAATTTAAATTCTGTACTGTGGTTAATATGAATTGAGACTAGATTATACAGTCTCGATATTCAATAATTCAATAATCTCAGTATGGTGAAATGTATTATTTTATTATATATTAGGTAATTAGTTATATTAAATGATACATTTATTTTTTATCGTAATAAATAATAGGTAATATTAAAAAAATTACAAATCTATAAAATTCAGTGTTTAGGAATATAATGTTAACGATATTATAATCTTTATCTATTATATAGGTAGGTACTAGATATACTCATTGTTTATAACACATGTTATAAATACTTAGGTACATTTGTATGTAGGCATATAAATTACAAATTAAATATTAGTAGGTATCTACATATGTATAGAACATAATTTTTAAATATTCTGCTAATCATAATATCAATATGTAACACATTACCGGATTCATAATTTTATAGTAATTGAATGGTAGGTACTTATTAGATTATATTTTTAGATAAATCTAAAATAAAAAAAGTAGAGCTGATACTGCTGAGGAGGAATACAGGTGTAAAGAGGATAGTGTTGAATTTTGATTAAATCATCGCATTTGAAAAATGATTGTGAGCGAAGTTCAGTCAAATAATAATATAATTTGTGTTGATTAAAATTTTTACATTTTTATTAAAAATATAAAATGCATATAGATATTCATTTACATTTAGATTTCAACGTAAGAATTCCATAATTTTATCATTATTTATTATTACAGATTCATTATTATGAATATCCAATAAAATTTTCAAGTTTCTAAGTTCAATATAAATGCCCATAAAATCCCTAAATGGTTATATCTGACAAAACATCGCTCAAAATTATTTTTTCGAATGCGGTGATATCTTATTGTATTCAAATTTTAATGAAAATTCAACAGCTCTTCTTTTTACATTTTAAACAGCTTTTGATAATTTTATCACATATATTAAGAATTTTAATTATTAAATGTATCTATCAATGTTTCACTTGTTTTGTGGTAAGTTTGATTTTGATACCTACTAATTTTATACATCATATTAAATGGTATAATATTTAAACTATCAATGTTATCAGAACAAATTTTTTCTGACTTATAATTTTTGAGTTATTCAATTTTTTCATTGGTGGGATAACATTGATATAGATTATAAGGTTATTTGAATATGGTTGATATCATGATTTCATGATTAATATAAATATTGATTTTAGTAAAATTGTAATTTTAAACATCTATAAAAAAAATTAAGACAATAGATTTTTAAAATTTGGTAGGTAAACATCAAGCAACATATAGTAGTGCTCCAATAAAATTTTCAGACCTTAAGACTCAAAATTACCAATTTTATCAAACATAGAGATAAAAAATGAGAATTTTAGGAAATATTCAAAATTCTATATGTACCTAAAAGTGTTTACAGACATATAAAAAAAGACACATAATATTGTGAACTCACTACATTCTTCGCTTCTCTCAGAATCTAAAATAAAATAATTTTTTACATTGTGGTTAAACATTAAGATCAAGTTAAAAATAATAATTATATCTGGTTCGTTATTATAATATTTAAATATTTTTTATTCTATAGTATTTATATCGTAAAATTATAAATTTATATTATGAAATATATAATATGGTTAATGAATATAGAATAATTTAAATTTTATTAATTAATAAATAAGACATTTTTTTAAATTTATTGACATACCTATTTTAATTATCTCATTCTTCTAAGTAATTATATGATACTGTGTTATAAATTTGTTTTTATGGTAATAATTAAATTAATATTTAATATGCAAAATTATAAAATTATTTATAGATTTTGTAAGGAAAAATAATTTAATTATATTTAAAAATAACCAGTAAGCATCTATGTATATTTTCAAATAATTTTATTATTCAATATTAAGTATATATTTTTTTTATATATATACCTACCAATTAAATAATATATTACTTATGTATAGCCTACATGGGTAGGTAATATACTCGTACAAGTATGTTACAAGGCCTAAAATTTAAAAAATTTCGTATTACACACTAAAAAACGATTTTGAGCGAAGTTCTGTCAGATATGGGCATTTAAGGGACTCATTTAAGGATTTTATGGGCATTTATATTAGAGACATGAAAATTTTATAAAGTTTTAGAATTTTTACGTTGAAGTCTTAAGGTTCAAATCTAAATATAAACGAATATTTATGAGTTTTAAATTATTAATAAAAATGTAAAAATTTTAAGCCATAGGTACGTCGTACATATATAGGCTATATTCTATATAGCAATATATGACTGAACTTTACTCAGAATCGTTTTTTCGAATCATAATTCAACACTTTACTCTCTACGTCTGTACCTGGTATCTTCCACAACAGTATCTGCTCTCTTTTTTTTTTTATTTTTTAAAAATAAAAATTTTAATAGGAATTGGTACTATAAAAATATATATTTATTGGTCACACTGTAATATTATCAACAGACATTATCTGTATGTCACGGCGTTTGTCAAACAATGGAACTATCAAAGTATTCAAAGTAGCAACTATAATACTATATAGCAAATAGCAATTGCCATTGGAAAATGATTATTTTTGTTTGCGTTATTTCTACAATTAAATTAAATTTAATATTATTTGTGTAATTTTGTGTTAATGGATTAGACAATTAAAATATTAGTAAGATTTGTTTTATTTATTACATAGGAAGACAATAAAATTATTTAAATGAAAATGGCTTCAAATCTAAATTTGAATGACAGCAATGCTTCTGTAATGGAAGATATTTCGAAGCGACGAAGGTGAGTTAAAAACACATGTATTACTTGCTATAAAAATATTATTTCATTTTTTTTTTTTTTATTAGTTCACGTTCGATTAAACGAAGAAAATTTGATGATGAATTAGTGGAATCGAGTTTAGGTGCAGGTTTTGGATCACCTTTGCCAAAAACCCAACGTTCAAGAACTCAATCGTTAAACATGACTTCTACAAGTTCTGGTTTGTATTTTCATCGTTTATTAAAAAATATTATTACATTGTTATTATCAATTATTGTCAACTAATTTAAATACGGTGCATCCAAATTGCGTCTGCGTATTCTTAACGATAAATCCGAGTTGTGTGTGTGATATTTTCACGTTATTATGTTAATTAAAATATAAGATTCTTATTAAAAATAAAGTTATTAAATTTTGATCCTATTTAAAAAAAGATTTATATGTACATTTTGTACACGACCACCTTTGAACATTCTTGTTTAAAAAATTTTGGAAAGAAAATTTATAATAATTTATAATGTATAATTTTTTATTTTTTTCACTAACCATTTATAATAATTCAACTTACTATAATAATTTATCAAATAGCTAGTGTTAAATTAATAATTTTAAAAATCTCGTTAAAGTTAGTAATAGTAAAGCATCACTATAACTACACTAACTGATGTAGAGAATTAATTTCCAACAATTTTGGTTATATTGTTTGATGGGTAATGTATTGATAATCCATATAATATTAGGTTATTCCCAGACAATATAATATACATAAAATATTTTTCTCATTAAATACAAGTATATTTACAATAAAAATGGAAACCATGCATACAACTCGGACGTGAAAACCACGGACGCAATGCAGATCTTTTACGAAAAAATCATGGATGCAATTCGGACCTGTCCCGAAAATGTTGTGGACACAATTCGGACCTGTCATGAAAATATAGCGGATGCAGCCATATTTTAATATTTTATTAAATTTTTTATAGGTAGTTTTGTAAATTAATCGATTGTTAAGTTCTTATTTATTATAATAATTACACTAATAAATTACTAGGTGGTTTAAAAAATGATATGAATTATAAGGATTTTTAAATATGTAATGAAGAAACATTATTTGGGAATATTTCAACAGTATAATAATTATATTTGTAAATAATACTATTAAATTGTACTCAGAATACATAATTAAATAAATGTATAAAAAAGTGTTCAGGTTTGATACTCGATTACAGTTTAATTAATATATTTAAAATATTTATTTAAATAAAAAAACAAACTATTTAACAAATAATAAAGTACATATTATTTTAAATTACATATGATGAGTAATACAATTTAAGACTAGGTATACATATATTAATTTTCAACCATAAAATAATATAAAAGTATAAGTAATTATATACAAATTAACTTCAAAACATATATTATATAGAATGTTCCATTAAGAACACCAGACTTAATTTTGTTATTACTTTATTAAAAAATTATATGAACATGTGGTATATATACACCAATATCTAGCATAATTACCACCTCTGCTTCAGTTCTTGCCACAAAATTGCCCATCGCTCGTTGACACATATCCTGGTCCAGTTTACAACGAGTTTACCAGTAACACTACAAATTTCATCCTTACAGTACATTGATTGATGGTTCACAGTTTATTTTTATAGACATGCGCTTTAACTTAACCCCAAAGAAAGAAGTCTAGTGAAGTAAAGTCACACAACCTGAAAGGTCAGTTCTAATTGCCACTAATTGTGAAATTAGTCGATCCAAAATTGTTTGCGCTATAACATGATTGTCACACGAGTAGATGGTAAGTGGTTTCATTCTGTTGGAATCACATACTGGCTGTGTCAATATTATATAAAGCTGGTCACAAAAACTCTGTAACTATACCTCAGTAATGTTCTCCATTTGTAACCAATGAAATTTGTCATGTTATTGGTGAACTGGACTAGGATATGTGTCGGCGAGTGATAGGCAATTTTGTGACCAGAACTAAAGTTTGCCAGCGAAACAGAGGTGGACATAATATGCCAGATAATATATTCTATATATAATTAGAAGTGTATATATACTACATGTTTACATGTTCATATAATTTTTTTTTAATTAAGTAATAACGATTTTAAATCCGATGTTCTTGATGAAACATCCTATATTAGTTGCATGTTTAATTTTTCATATCCATTTAGGTATTTTTAATTGTTAATATATAAATATTAAATATAGGGAAAAGAAAATACTATTTTTAAACTTAGTAAAAATACTAATTAATATTATTCAAAATACATAGGTATATCGAATAATATTGAAAAAAACATTCAAAATAGTATTCGATTATATACCTATGATGTTTGGGTATTTCTCATAAATCATATTTTTATTTTTTTTTTTAAGAATAACATTCATGACCTTTCAGTAAGCTTGTCATAATTATGTTTCATAAGTTTGTGACAATATATTATACTGTACTTTGTATTTAAAATTTATTTACTAAAAATATTAATGAATAAATAAACAAATATAATATTGAAACAACTTTTATTTACTTTTTTTATATTTATACCTTAATTTCATGCACATTTTATTTAAATTATTAATAAGTTTTTTAATTTAATATTGGCATAAAATGAACAGGTTAACAAATATAAAATTAATAATTAGCAAGTTTATTTTAATAAACTGTTGTTTTTATTTTTTTTACAAATTATTACGGTTATAATATGTATATTACAACAAGGCGTATCACTTAAAGTGTGTATTCAAGCAGAATTAACCACAATGAATTGTAGGCGAAGAAAAAATATATTACAAATATTACATATTAACATGTATGTTGTCTTGGAATAGAAGAAACCTTTATATAAAATATAAGTTTACTTTGATCATTAGTCATTACATCATCAGAAATAAGGTTGTCATGTATAATGTGTCTGCATATTATATAAGTTGAGATTTTTAGAAATCTGTAATGTAATGTCTGTAACATAATGTATGTACCTAACATATTATAATAAAATAAGATTTCTAAATGAGTAACTAAATAAACTAGTGAATTACTTTAATTAGATTTTGCATGTTTTATATTGATACTGTGATCATACTAAAAGTTGGATATGTTTATTTTATATTATTATTAATATGATTTTTATTTTTGAATAATATTTAATGTAATATATATTTTTGTACAGAAATTGATAATGTTATGTCACCAGTTCATAGTATTCCTGAAACAGTTCTTATAAATTCTACACCATCAACATCAACTACTCAACCACGAAAAGTTCCCTCTAATAGAACACCTAATACTTCTACAATAAATCATTTTACCAATGCACCATCTACTTCAGCAGTTCCTTCATCATCATCATCATCAAGTAGAAATAGATCAAGAAAGCAAAAGAGTGTAAATAAAGATTTAGGACGTTGGAAGCCTACTGATGATTTAATGTTGATACAAAGTGTATTACAAGTAAGATTTTAATTGACAAACAAATTAAAAACATGTATATCAATAAACTTATTATTTGTTGAATGGTATGATTTTCTAATTTTTGCAGACAAATAATCTACCAATGGTGCATAGAGGTGTTAAATTTAGCTGTCGATTTACACTTAAAGAGATTGCTCAGAGATGGTATGCCTTATTATATGATCCAACAATATCTAGACTTGCTGTATTAGCAATGCAAAATTTACATCCAGAAACTATTGCTAATATTGAATCTAAAGTTCTTTTTTCTATTGCCGAAGAAGATATTCTGGCCACCATTGAATCTGTATGTTATGAAACTTTATTAAGGTCTATAAATTCTGTATAATTGAACAATTGTTTTGTAATAGACTTCCGAACCAACCATAGAAACATTTGAAGAATTACTCATTCAAAATCCTAACATATTTCATCGCAGGCGCACTGCTAAAATTCTTATGTGTCATTGGCAATTAATGAAACGTTATTCTTTACTTTCAGATCAGTGTAGTAAGTGATAATTTACAATTATATATGTATGTAATATATGTTATCGACAATATGTATAATTCCGGCATTATATTAAAATCTCTAGGCATTATAATATAATAATGCCGGTTGATTTTAGGTAAAATGTAAATAAACATTATTTTATTGTAAATTGCCTATATAGCCATTAATAATAATTATATCTATACTTTGTTCAGAATAAGAGCGGTAGTTGGGGGCGACAAGTTTTTGTTCGTTTTGGTCAGACGTTTCCCCTTTCTAATTGTAACTATACGTACATAACATAAATACGTAAGCATTTGTGTGTTTACATTGTGCGGCGTATAAAACAATTCAGTACGGCACGATGCGCGACAGTCATTGAGTAGGTGCAATATATTTTAAATTATGTGTACACTGTATATGTTAGTTGTCATTACGAGAATAAATGACATTCTTGTAAAAGTTGTGGCGTTAGGCACCGAATGTAGATCCGCCGACAACTATCGCTCTTATTCTGAACCTAGTATATAGCATTGTATACAATACTTAAATAAGTTTGGGCAAAGTCTTAAAATAAATTTTAATATACCTTTATACAAATACCTACATATTTTTCATTTTTTATTTTAATAATTATTATTTGATACAAGTTAAACTAGCATAATATAACGAGTAGTACAATACAATGTTTCTAATATCTGTGTAATATGATATATATTTTTTTTTTTATTGGGGGTTTTCCGGCGTTTAGACCATCCCATAAAACAATTTTCCCTCCATCTTATTCTATCTTCAGCCACTTCTCTCTAATTTGCTCCTGGGTTTACTACTCTAACTTCTCTCTTCACGCAGTCTTACCATCTGAGGCGTGGTCTTATTCCATTTGGTTCCTCTTTAATTACTATATTAATCATTGCGTATTTTTTCCTCCAAGTGTGACCGGCCCATCTTTTTGTGACTTCCCTTGAAATACATGGTCTTTGGAACAAGTTTAGAAGTTTCTCATTGTTCCAAATTCTTCATTCTTTGGTTCCTAAGTCGAGACAAGTTCCATAGATTTGTCTTAAAACTTTTCTCTCAAATGTGTTCAATCTTATTTGCTCTATCATTCTAAATGCCCATGTTTCTGACCCATATAAGATAACAGGGCGTATTAATGTCATTTACATTAAAATTTTTAAATTTAAAGATATTGATCTGGATTTTAGCAGAGTTCCCATACCAAAATAGCAGTTGTTGGCCAGTTGTATTCTTTTTGATATCTCTACCTTTAACTTATTGTCCTGAGTTAAGAGGACACCTAAGTAATTTTAATTGAGGAACCCTGTGGAAGATATGTCCATCTACATTCATACTTTATCCGTGTTGATACATCCTACATTCTGTCTTTTCATCATTTATTATAAGCCTAACCTAACCGACTATTCGCAGCATCCACTAGTTTTTTATAATGTATTTTTACTATTTCGATCTTGTCTCCTATGATGGCAATATCGTCAGCATAACTAGCAGTCCTATCTTTGACTGTCCCAAAGTTATGCCTTCTAATATGTTTATATCTCTGACACTCTTTTCCAGAACTAGGTTAAAGTGGATCAGAGATAATGCACCCCTTGCCTTAGACCAAATGTTACTTTGAATGATTGAGATGTAAAGTTCGCTATTTTTATTTTTATTTCAGAATTTTCCATAGTTGCTTTATCAGGTTAATTAAACTTTTTTTGCATATTGAACTCTTTCAATATATTAAATAGGGTTGGTCTATGTATGGAATCATATGCTTTTTTTAAAGTCAACAAACAATGTATATGAATTTCCATAATAATTAGTAATTACCAATATAAAGGGAGAAATATAATACTTGTAAATAAATGTAAATAAATAAATTTAATATTTTCATTAGTAAATGTAATAAACTATTGCAGGTGCTCTAGAAAATCCAATACCAATACCATTAATGAGTGCTTTAGAAGATAGAAATATTAACATTTTAAACAATGAACAAGAAGGTATAATATAATTTAATAATAATAATAATAATAATATATTATTTTAAATATATTTATCAATAATTTGATGTTGTTTTAGTAACCACTTTAACATCAGAACACATCCCAACTTTTGCAGAATGTGAAGACTTACTTAACGATCAACATTTATTAAATGAAAGACCTGATCCTTTACTTGAGCGTCATCTTACTTTAACAAACAAGTAATATATTTATTAAGAAAAAGAAAAAAATTTTTGCGTATTACAGTTTAGCCATTAAGTATTTCAATCTAATTTTATAGAGTATTTAATATTTTAGAGTTACTTTTGATAGATATCTGAAAAGGAAGTATATTAGGTATTATAATTTTTTTCAATTATTTAATTTCATTTAATTTCAAATATTTAATAATGTTATTGCTGTTTACTGATGTGCAAAATATTTTATATATTTAATGTTTTATGATAAATTGCTATATTGATTTTAATTTTTGTTTTCATAAGGTTTATATCAAAGCAATATAAAACTTTATATCATTTATATTATATTATATTATATTTTAAACTAAAAATATTTTTGTGTACAATTTTCATAAATCTAATATTTGGCATATTTATAGGAAAATAAAAAAAGAAATTAAAGTCTTAGAAGATGAGTTGCCCAGAGCTCAAGTATTAGTGTTTCCTATGACTGGCATTAATCCTGTAGAGTTTGAACCACAAACATTAGCTGTCTTACGTGGTCGATTAGTCAGATATTTAATGAGGTCTAAAGAAGTGAGTATTTTTAGATTTTTTATTTATATATAGATGTTTACTTAATGTAAAAATGTATTTCTCAGATAACTATTGGACGTTCATCAAAGTATCAGCAAGTTGACGTTGACCTAAAACTTGAAGGGCCCGCTTGGAAAATTTCTAGAAGACAAGCAGTTATACGTATGCGCAATACTGGTGATTTTATAATTTCTTGTGAAGGTAAAAAGTGTTTGTATATTGATGGAAAACCTTTGGTCGCTGGTAGTCGCAGTCGGGTTAATCATAATTCTGTTGTAGAGGTTAGTTTAAAAAGTTTTAATTAAATTAATTTTGGGTGTAATATGCTCGTTATATTTGTTTAGATTGCTGGTTTAAGATTCCTTTTTCTTATAAATCATCAATTGATCAATACAATTAAACAAGAACAAAATCAAGTACAATTACCAGTTCAAATAGTAAACCAGACACCACAAAAACAGAGTGCTAATCAAAAGTCTCAGAAGTCTACAGTGACAAAAGCTGAAAAACTTGTAAATAATATGGAACAGCAACATCAAAAAATGTTAGAAGAACAGCATAGACAGAAATTTGAAGATGATCAGAAAAAGAAAATGGAAGAGCAGAGGCAAAAAATGTTGCAGCGGCAACAAGATGAAGAGCTAGAACAACAACTAAAATTGTTACAGGCTGAAGAAGAAGAACATAATCAACGACAACAAAATTTGTAATTAATTTTGATTCAGAAAATATTTTGAAAGAACAATTATTTTTATAAATTAGAAATTAAAGAAAAAAGTATAATACTCCAGATTAATTTTTAACTGTATAATTTAATATTTTAAATATATTTTGTATAATTATGAGGGTATTATACTTTAAAATATATATTATTTACTTACTGAATCTTATATTCATTTAAACTACTTGATTATATAAATATTTAATTATTAATTAAAACTAAGATTATAAACTTGATACACTTTTTATTGTGTATACATATTTCAACAATTAAGTTGATATCTTCAACATTCACCAAGCTCTGATGCTCAATTTTTTTTTTTTTTTTTTAATCAATATATAATCCAATATATTAATATAAATTTAAATCAATTTTCATATTTTCAGCGTTTCTTAACCATTGTATTATATTATTTATTATTATTATTATATTATTTATTATTTATATTATAATAGCGACGCTAGTCAAATATTTTATATTTTGCGACTCCCAAGTAAATAAATAAGGAAAAGTAAGAAAAAAGTTTAAATATAAATGCTATAATTTATAAGTGCAAACTTAATCTAACCTAACTTACATAATACATAATAAGTGCTTTTTATGTATAATTATGATATTATGTAATATATTATGTATTCATAAATTAATCAATTTATAATAAATATGGGTACTTTTTGAACAATTGCGATACGGATGGCGACTCTTCAATATACTTGTAATATATATTTTTATTTGGATATTATTAAAATAAAATGACAAAAAAATTACAAGGGTAGATAACTAATTTAAATTATCATAATTATGTCATAAAATATTAATATTTGTATTTTGTATTGGTAACCTTTATTAATATTTTTTGGTTATTATGTTATATATATGCCTCACAAACTTATGGCATATTTCAACCTATCCTATGATACACTAGTGTGTCGCAACACAATGGTAAAGAAATACAGACTTAGAATATTTTTATTGAATTATTTATTACATACAAATACAAATTGTTTAACTAAATCTCATAATTAGATATATTTAAATAGCTAGTTATTTATGTAATAGATTAATAGCTAAGTGTTTTGGTTAAAGTCCGTAAGTAATTTGAGACATTTAAAATAAAAATTGAATTGAACAATATCCTTTCCGTAGAGTTTCGTTATTCATTGATACAATTGAATATGTAAAATAATTTAGTAAAATGTGTTTCAGTAATAATTGTTTATAAGAGTTTATGTATTAATGATTGAAAATAACTGCATATTATCATTGTTATTTAAATACATTTTTATGTATTTAACTTGATAAATCTGAAACACATTAGGTATTTTAAATGAATCTATATATTAATATGAGTATGTACACACAGGTGTGTTTAGATAAGTTATGTAAATGCTATTAAAATTTAATGGAATGATTTTTTTAAAAAAAATTATATACAGCCAGTAAGTCTTGATAGCTATTATTTATTATGATTACCTGCCAATGGAAAATAAAGAAATATTTTAATTTATTTTTAAATAACTGGTTTTTTCGTTCCAAAATCGATAACTGAAACTGAAAGACCCAAATGTTACCAAGTTTAAGGCATCCACTTTTCATCACACATTCACACTGGTATGTCTACATGGAAAACTCTTCAAATCAAGACAGTATTTCATGCACATTACAAAATGGAGATTGCTTATTGATTAGTGAAATAGTGATTATAAAACGAAAAAAGACAGAATATACGGAAAGAAATAAATACATTACGAACCAATAAACCGATATGGATACGAGCGGTAGAAAGCCTACTACCAGGACAAAATCTAAAATATGAGACATGGAAAATACTCAACCGGCTGAGAATAGGTGTAGCCAGAACCAATAAAATTTTAATAAAATGGAAAAAAATAAGACAATGATCTCTGTGAATGTGGAAGCATCCAGAACGAAAAACACTTTTTGGAATGCCCAATGATAGAGAATCAATTAAACGACCATTTCCAACAAAAAAGACGCGGTTCAAAAAATGATCACTGATCAATTACTGGACAAGAAGAGGAATTTAAGATGATTGATACGAGAGTAACTAAGAACTATCATTCCTAAATAACTCTACAAAATGTTCAATAATATTATGATAATCATATTTTCAAAAGTTACTAAGTTAATATCTCCCTTATGGTAACACCACAGATTATAATATGAAACACATAAATTTCACATAATCTGTGGTACCTAGGTAACAATAGAATTTTGTTTTCATTTCATTCCATTCCATTCCATATTTTAATAAAAATATAATAATAAAAAAAATAGTGGATAAATTAACATTACAGTTTAATAAAAAAAATTAATAATACCTACTATTAAAATACTATAATAATTTAAACATATAATATATACCTAACTAATAAATTTATGTGAATATATCGTATAGGATATAGGAAATCGGTTAAAATTTTAAATAAATATAAGGATTAATTATTCTATATTATTTCTTTTAATGAGTAAATTCCATATAAAAAAGAAATCAGCCAGGCAGTGATCGAAATGGGTCAAAATAAGTGAAGAAATAGCCAAATATTTAATGAAAACTACTTAATTGGCTAAGTCTAATTATTTATAGTAACATGTTAAAATTAAATTATACAAAAATTGCACACATATTGCTTTGTAGTAGGTAAATGACGTCATACCTACTACAACTTCAAATAAAATATTATTTTTAATATAAAGTCTAGGAGGGACCAGGGATGTATCAGGTATTATAATATGAATATAAATGTAGTGTTTCCTAAAAAATGTAGAGGGATAATATACTCCGTATACGGTATACCCCTAACCATTTCGATCCCTGACTACATATATTTCATAGACTCATATTATATATATGTTGGTAAACCAAAGGTGATGAAAGTTTTTCTATTTCTTTTCCTAACCAGAACTCAGAAGTGGTTAGGTTAGGTTAATAATTTCCAGTGAATCTTAAAATTTCGTGATATATTTTTTATATAATTTATTTTAAATTTACAAGAAAAGTAAACAATAACATTTAACAGCATATAAAATAGTGAAAAATGTATTTATTTCATTAAAATAACCTGTGTCCTAAATCCGTGATAATGTCTGTTTTTAACTAATATTTCGGAAATCTAAAAAAACTTTCAATTACGTGGGATTTTCAACCGAAAACTTCCTGTTATTTCAATGTTCAATCAACAAAAGTGTGGCATAAAAAAATAAAAAAAATATACATAGGTAAACTCACTTACATGTTACATCATTATTAAAATAATTAAACTTAATTAAAAATTTACGTATGTAATAATATTCTTATTTAATTTTATATTATTCTAGACAAATATTTGTTTTTATAGTACATCTAGAAATTAAGTAATTATTATATTAATATAATAATAATAATAATAATAATACTAAATTAATAATAATAATAATAAGAATAATAATAATAATAATAAGTAATAATTATACTTTATACATGATTTTGTTGATTTAAATTATATTTTAATAATAAATAAATGAAATATTACCCATATTGACTATCAATCGTAGGCATTTTATATATTGCCTAGACATTGTCAGCATTGCCTTACTTAATTAGCCACTGTTGATATTTACCACGATTATCTATAATCATGATATTGACATTACCGATAATGACTGATTTTCGACATTGACGGTAACATATATATATATATATATATATATATACCTATAATGGATAGGTATATATATGTATATAGCTACGTAGATATATAAAAGGAATTTTTCGTCACAAAGAAATATTACAATAATATTTGTTTTTACGCATTATATTTACATATTATATACAAGTTATTTAGTTATACAAATTGCTTCATTTAGGTACAGTCTACTAACATTCAGCCTATGTTATTAATTTATTATTATTATTATTATTATTATTATTATTATTATTATTATTATT
>JAIUCT010000001.1:24942105-24983046 GCA_021307375.1 Tetraneura akinire | reverse complement strand
TTATTATTATTATTATTATTATTATTATTATTATTATTATTATTATTATTATTATTAACATTCAGGTCTATTTAACTATTATATTTTGTAGAGAACACCATTACCTTAATGTTTTCGTTTATATTATATTTCATTTTAAAGGTCGTTCTTGTTATTAATGTTTAAAAACGGTCGCGTTATGTGAATACATAAAGCTCGCGTTTTTTCTACCCCTCGAGAACGTTTAAATAATGCTCAATTTTCTTCTTCGTGGGAACGAGTATATACGTGTACGTATAATATATTATACGTCATGTTTATACGAGTATACAGCCATACAGGTAATATTGTAATAATATATTGTTAAATATTATATCAGAGCCTCGAGGTCTTATAATAAATTCGTGTACCTATAATATAATATAAAAAAAAAAAAAAATATGCGATACCATTTTGTTGAAAATTATTTAACAACATAATATTTAGGTAATAATAATTAATATATTATAATTTACACTTAAATTGAATTATTTGCCGGTTTTTTCGTTGTAAATATTATAAAAATATTATAATCGTATATTGCATTATGTATTTATATTAATTTATAACCGTACGCGCAATATAGATTTCAATAACATAATATTATTATTTATTATTAATATTCGAGTACTATTGCATATTTACCTACAAATATTATTAAATAAATAAAAGTAAATATTTAATAATAATCAAATAAACGTTATATTCATAAAATGGATATTAAAATTTAAAAGTACGGTTTCATCTATAACATATGTATATTGTATATTTTTAAAATATTTAGATTTAAATAGTTTACATAAGACATAACCCATGACCCATCCCATAACCATGTTAGCAAATAAATAGAAATTCAGTTCAAATTATTTTATTATTATGATATGTAATTAATATTATATACTTACCTATTTATGTATAATAATAAGTATTCTATTAGTATACCTACCGTTTTGGTATTATGATTAATTACCTATTTTAATTAAATATGTAGTGGTATGTGAAGTTAAATTTTAATTTTATAATTTTCATTTAGTAATTTAGTATCATAATTTATATATAGTAACATTAAGTAATAAAAATAATTTTAAAATTTAGCTTTGAATTATTTTAATTAAGTCGTTAAAAATATGCTATTTTAACGGTAACATATATACGTCATTTGCAGGTATAAAAAATGAAAAAATTACGTTATGTACTCGTATAACTATTATGGTTTTAAATTTTTAATCGATTTATATATTTTACAAAGGAAAGTTTTATTTTTAAAATTAATTTCGCACTTAAATAATTTAATTTTAAATCATGAATCATGATGATACATTTCTGAACTTTTTTAATTATTATTGTTTATTGAACGTGTTCATTGTGTTCAATATAATAATTTATTAATTTTTTCTCTGTTTTGCGATACGAATAATACTTATATATTATATTATACACAAACCAAAATTTATTCGTTTTGGATATTTCTATAGTGGGGTTTTAAAAAATAAATAAACATAAAAAATTATGATTGTGTTGGGTAAAATTTAAACACACGTGCGATCGACCGCTATAATCGCTAGTCACACGTTACCGCGTGGTCTGTCGCAGAGAAGCAGCTGACGTCGCTGCTGACCTTCTTATGTTGTAAATATACAGTTAAGTATAATAATATAATGACGTTCGAAGGGTTAGGTTATACGTAGGCTTGTTGTGCGCGCGATGCGATTTGATTTACAGAAAAAAAAAACAATTATTACGTATTTACGTATAGGTAATAAAATCGCATTATTGTTTTATGCGTCGGGTTCGAGACGGCCTTCGGTCGCGCTTGAGATTATTTATAGGGTGTCGAGGGCGGCACGCGAGACGGCGAGCGCGCGCGCGAACGCTAAGTTTCAATCGCTACCGCATACCACGTGCGTAATCGTGACTGTACCGTGGCCGGCGACCGCAGCGTAAGTGTGTTGCGACGCTGTTGTAAGCTGCACGCCCTGTATATACGGCGATAA
This sequence comes from Tetraneura akinire, assembly GCA_021307375.1. Classification (NCBI taxonomy): domain Eukaryota; kingdom Metazoa; phylum Arthropoda; class Insecta; order Hemiptera; family Aphididae; genus Tetraneura; species Tetraneura akinire. The sequence goes on along the minus strand of JAIUCT010000001.1, from coordinate 24,981,034 downwards.
CGGCCGTCACGTGTATATATATATCATCCCGGTCGGCTACAATAGGCACCTACGTCTAATAAGCTATAGAACGCCGTCCGCAACAAAAACAATAACAGCAACAACAATAACAATAACAACAACAATAATAATAAACATCGGTATTATAATATTATTGTTACACGCGAAATAATATAATATAATAATATTTATACGCGCGCCGTCGTTCCGATACCGGCGTGCTAACGATATACCTAAGTGTAATACAATAATATATACGTATATACGCGAGGATTGGGGAGAACGACGTCACGCGCACTCACGCGCGCAACGTTCTGAGCGGAGCGTGTTATGTCGTACGTGCACACGCACAACGCCGTCGGGCCACGTCGCGCGCGCACACACACACGACGCCGTCCACACAAATACGGCGCCCCGGAATAATGCCAAATGGCCAAATCGTCGGCATCGACGCCGTCGTCGGACGCATCGCCGCCGTCACCACCGTGGTCGTCGGTTCATCCACAACAACACCACCGTCAGCAGCAGCAGAGGCCGCCGACCGCCGGGTCCGTCTCTCCGACGACGAACGATCGTCACGAGCAACACCACCGTCAGAATCACCACCAGCACCAACGCGACGTCGCTACCCGCAATGGCGACTACGGTTACGAGCACGGTGTACAGATCAATCTCAAGAGCATCGAGTGCACGCTGTTGCCGCTTGTCAAACAGGTACGTATATTATATACGATGTCGCCGGTTACTGGTAACCGCGATTTCAAATATTAACATACCGCGTTACCACCCCCTCGGTGAAGCCGCCCGCCGGCACGCGTTGTGATCGACGCCGACGCCGACGCACCGCACACGATCCGTTCCGCTGCGACGGATGTGGTGCATCGTTCATGCGGCGTGTTTTGGAACGCCATCGTATCAAAATATGCTACGTATACGTATCGTAATGAAACGAAATTACCGTTCGACGGTAATGAAATATAATAATTATTAATAACATGACATAATATTATTATATTCCGTGCGTGAAAAATATTAATTATTATTGTCCATAATAACATAGTCGCGGCGAAAAGTGAAACGGCACTGTATAACTTATAATAAACGGCGTTGGCCAACATCTCGGGTTCCGAAAACAAAAATAGAACACCAGGTGTGACCCAAATCGTGTTATTATAACGTATAAATAAATTAATATTATATATATATATATACAAGCGACTGTGATTTTTATTTTATTTTTTTCGCGTACACTTTACCGGCTTCCGTTTTTGCGACGTTGCGCGCCAGGGGCGATATTTTCACAAAATATTACTAATTATTATTATCATCATTATCAGGTATATGTGCGACGCGACAATACGCGGTCCGAAATAATATTTCACTCACTACCTTAGATCTCCGTGACGCATTTTCGCGCGCTAACCGTCAATGTCTATTCGTCCACCGTGTGAGGACTGAGGGGGCGGGAAAAGTGGCGATTTTCTTTGCTTTCTCCTTTTTGTCTGAAGCGTTTGAGGTTAACTGTGTCGTGAAAAGATACGCAGCCGCCGCGGTCGCCACTGCCGCTGCCGCTGCCGGTGGCGAGTCGTCGTGTGCCGACGGGTTTTTATTGATTGGCGGCGGCGGCGTCGTCGTTCGTGCTCGCCGGCGTCTAGGGCGCGCGCGCGGAATCACTTACGCGCACATACACGTACAGGCGAGCACCAGCACCAGCGGCAGCAGCAGCAGCCAGCACAAGCACCAGCAGATCGCCGCCGGACGCCGTCGCCGGACGCCGCAGTCGCCGCCGCCGCAGTTGTCCCCCTCGAAATAAGTACACACACAAACACAAACACATACATGCGCGTACGAGATAATTTTATATTATATTATTTAAGGAAAAAATTCAAAAAAATTTAAAATTTTTTTTACAAATTTAAAATAAATAAAATTTACATTGCACACACATACACACACACACAACATACGCGCGCGCGAAGAGATCGAATATCATTATAATTCAATATAATACGAATATACGAATATATGTTATATTTTTATTTTACTTTTTTTCGAATATATTCGATTAAATATTAATTTTCGTTAAAAAAAAAAAAATAAATAAAAAACGCGCGCGTAATAAAATTCGGTAATAATTATTAAAATTTTTGTTTCTCCCATTCTCTCAACAGTCAACACGCTTCGATCTCTCGTCGATTCCTCGTGCGTTTTATAATAATATTACGTCTACCATTTGCGGTTCGGATGCTGCACGCAACGCGCCGCACAGACACGTACGTTGCATAGACTGTGCGCCACTGCACAGATACGGTGCGACGAAACGGACACGCGACATGGCTTTACTCGGCGACCACTGCGGCAGACAGCAGGTAAGCCGCCGCCGCCGCTGTGACGATATAATAATAGGCACCACGCGGTCACTATATTATAATATTAGGGTTGACATTTCGCGGGGTTCAACTGTTCAAAATCTACGAAATTTTTTTTTTAGAATATTATAAAAATCGAATTATTTGCCTCTCCAACACTGCATGTGCTATATAAAAATTTCGTTATTGTTGGAAGGTTTAACTGTTAATTTCAGCCCTTTCAGATCCTCTCTAATTGCGAACATGACCGGAATATCATATGGAGATAACAAGTTATTAATTCCGATCGTGTCCCGTATTATGCCGTTTCCATATTATATTTCCGAGACCGAACACTCCGCGGAAAATAATTTTTAAAATAAACCGCATTACATTTAAATGATTGAATACTATATGTATACTTGAATATATAACCATCGTGCGGGACGATACGGTCGAATATTATCAATATTATTATCAATGCGGTCGTGTACTTGATGGTGATACTAAATTTTATGTTAAAAAACGTAATAGTAGAGTTTTTATTTGTGTTTTAGAATTTGATAGTTGAAAATTTTGTGCGTTTTTATACGATCTGAAATAACATTAAAATTCCATCGTGCGAAATTATTTATCTCTGGAGGAACGGTACACGCGCAAAAACGAAACATCTCTACGGCACATACGCGTCGTAACTTATAACGTAACGATATTATTATTGTAACGAGAGTAACGATAATACGCGTTTCGCGCCCGATAATGTAATAAAATTTTACAATCTCCACACACATAGACATGATAAGAGTACTATAGGTATTATAAAATTTTATCCGCGTCGTTTGTCCAAATCGATTTTTCTATACGGTATTGGAAATCGTTTCGATTGTGTTTCTACCCTCCTCCACTGGACCAATTCGTCGAGGTACCGCGCGGCGGCGTAATCGTTTTTCTTTATTTCTTCGGGAAACGCCGCGCCAAATATCCATTCAATAGCGCCTTGCGGCCCCCTCCGCCAAGGGTAGTTTTTTATGAATGACAGAATGTAACGTAGGCGTGTACGTGTTTTTTTTTTTTATCTTATAGTGGTACAAGAGTTCTCACATAATGCGAATGTCAGAATAAAATATAATAGAAATACACGATTCATCAAAATTTCAGTGTATTTTTATTATTATAATAATTGTATATAATATATATTTATACGATATACCAACAATTTAATTATTTTAGTTTTCATTTTCGCAAGTTTACACAAGTTCTGTTCTGGTTATTGTGGCGAATTGACCTTTAAAAGTTTAAGACTTTATTATTATTTTAGTGGGTTAACTATACAATAATATAATATGATATAATAATAATAACGTTAAGAAAATATAAATATTATTGTTTGGTTATAACGGCGAAAAATTATATTTTATATCAGGTTTTGTTTCGGTTTATGAAAAATCATAATATAATAATAATATATGACGTAAAAAGGTGACATACGAAAAAATTAAAAATTAAAACGATAGGTATTTTAATTAGGTAGGTATATTGATTAAATGTCATCGAAATTAATTTTCATTACAATATCATAACAATATAATAGTAATACTGTAATAGGATAAAAATAGAGGCTAACTAATATATTTATTTTACTCGTAATTTAAACAAGCATAAATCATTGTATATAGTTGTAGACGATTAAAAAACTGAAAACTAAGATAATTAAATATTATTTAATGTTAAATACATGAAAACCAAAAAAGTTTTTGTATACCTATTGAATGTTTCAATTTGAAAACAAATAGTTTTATGAATATTTTTTTTTTTTATCTATTTGCTGATAATTTTAATGATGTGAGACTTTTGGCGACAAAGTCAGTCAACTAGGGTTTTGATTAATCGTTTAGAGTTTGTATTTTTAAAAAAGAAGTCACGGTAACGGTATCCATTAACCCTCTTACTATCCTTTTCCCATCATGTGTACATGACTTGGTTGACCTAGGGTTATTTTGTACTTGACATAGTGCGATCTGTGTATTATAATAAACATTTTTGTTTTATACGAAGTACGAACGACTTCTGAGGCGAATAATATTTATAGCACATTACGATAAAATCAAACACTCGTAATTATATGTTAAAACTTTTAAGTTCTTCCTAATCATTTTCACGATTATATAAAATTTTCAAGTCTTTCGTAAGTTGTTCGACAACAAAGCATCACAGTTTTCTATAGAGTTTAAGTTCCGGTAAACTTACGCGATTAAATTGGCTTTTTATAGTGTAGCTCACACAAATCCACGTGAAATACGGCGGAACTTTTATGTAGATTAATAATTCGTTCCTATAATAATACCAGTCACAATTAATTTTTTTTTTCGAAATATTTAAACGGGAACAATAATTCACGATTATTTAGTAAATGTCGCTTTGTTACAAATTTACTTTTTGTTAACAAGTACCAATGTATATTAACGTGAAAATATAACAAAAAACATAAACAATACACTTGTATCAAGCCTACATCAAAAGTTACGCGTACCTATTTAATAATATACGTATAACATTGGTATAACATTGGTTCGTTTAATTTGACATTTATTCGATACACAATATCTAATACACAAGGTTTTAATATTATTTTACGTTAATTTTTTTGTATGTTGATAGTTTTACATGTATAATAATTATAATGTTTCGTGTGTAATTCACAAATAATTGTCAGTCTGCGTAATAAACATAAAATTCATTATTAAAATCATAATATAAGTTATAAGTAACTATTAGGTATATGTCATATTGAAACAAATTGGTTTTAAAATTTATAATGGCTGCTACATTGAAAACGGACATGCTCGATTTAAATTTTTCAGTAGGATTGATATTTTGTACCCTATAATTACACGTACGACCATACTATAATAATATTATTATTAAGATAGATCGTCCAAAAATCCACGGGTTCAGACAATTTTATTTTGGTCTAGAATTCTAAATTTCTATTCTATGCATTGTGTGAAGAAATTAAAAAATGAATAAAGTACGTAGCACGTAGGTATGATGTCTCTTGTGTCTCTCCGATAGAACAGAATATAGCTAGGTGTTCTTTAATTAACCGAATTTTGACAGTGGCGCATCAATAATTTGCACGTCATGATGGGAAAACTAGACGGTTAACGTTTGAAACGTTAGCTTTTTATTTTATTTTATGTTTTTGTTTAAGTGAAGCTTGAGTTCAATAGGTTTTCAAGTTCTTGGAGTATAGTTGTGACAAAAAAATATAAAAATAAAATAAAATCCAACATTAAAGTACTTCTATACATGTGATATTCAGACGCGAAAACGAGAATAACGTTTACGCTGCAGAATTTTACCAGGGAAGAAAAAAAACGTACTGTTTCTTAATTGATGTGGAGCTAATGATCTATATTTGTCGGTGAAACAGGATAATATAATAGATACCTTAAAATGTAATCGTAAAGGTTTCCTCTGGAACGTAGAGTTTATCTTTTAAACGAGACTTTTTCGGATGATTTTTTTTAACTAGGTTCAAAATCAATATAATATTAACTACGTACTCAATGTTTTATTTTATGATAACACTGTATTAAATCTGTGACAAATGCACGCGATCGCAGTTCAGTACACACAATGTATTATGTATTTATATACGCATATAAATACATAATACATTTAGATTTTAGATCTACAATAATAATATACGTGTGTTGTATGCATAATATTATATGAATGTTATTATTATATTATGTATGTATGACCGTGTTATTGTTAAACATAATATAATCTAGGGACTAAGGAGCTATTATTGCCATTCACCAACAGAAGCTATATTGTATCATGGGTTCGTAAAGAGAAGGCTAATAATTTTCGTTCTTCGCGTCCGTTATGTTAGTTTTATTGTTTAAGAATTTTGGGTTTGTTATTAATTTATTATTATTATTATTTTATGATATTCAAAAATAGTTTCGTTATAACCTTATAACCGTTCAAAATTGCTATAGGTACATTCGTTATTATTAATATTAGGTATAAATATTCAAGACATTTAATTTAGGATGTTGACAGCAGCGGGCCGCAAAAAATGAAAAACGTACTTTAGCGTTATTCATTATTCATGATGATATATGAGATATTTTGTTAATTATTTTGGTGTGCGCCAGAAAACAAATTAATTAGCGTATATTCATTTGTTGTTCATTGTATAATATGTATTATAAATTTATAATGACGTATACCTATAAGGCTATAATACGCAGGACTTGTATTATAACATTTTATAAATGGAAATTATTTATTTATTTATTTTTTATCTAAGGATATTGAAAAAATTTTAAACGTCAACTTAATACCAATTTATTTATTTATTTTATAATTACACGGGCAATTGCCCTATAGTTTACAATTATACATATATCAGTTGTATAGTTATTTTCATACTAAGTGTAAGATATATAAAGGGTATTTTATAATAATCCTTATTTACGTATTTATATGAATTATAAAGATGATTTGAAAATTGTCTTCAAAGTATAGTAATATGCAGTTATTATCAATATTAAAAGATTGTTTATAATTGTATTGTAATAATTACCTATATTTATATATTTTATATTAAATTTTAACATTTATTTGTGTATAATAAAGTTTAAATACATATTATATATGTATAGGTAAATGTTTTAATAATTATCTCTTTAATTGATTGATTAAAGCAAGACAATGATAGCTTTATTATATTATTTACACACATAATTAAGTATAAATTTTGATTAATTAATTCTACCTATATTTTTTGTTTTCTATTATTTTATTGGAACACATGCAATCTGTTTTTTTTTTTTTTTTACAATATGCATGTTTGAATTAATATATTATGACATGAATGGTTTGCTTTAAGGAGTTATCCAGTAGTAGTAGTTACACTTTGATAGTTTTATACCTATATATAATTTTGATTATTTATAGATTACATATTAGTATAATTTAATGTTTAATAATTATTCTTAATATTGTATTTAATGAAAATTAATAATCAAAATCTTAATCAAAATCAACATTATCTGCTTATTCTGCTTTACACCTGTATCCCTTCCATAACAGTATCAGCTCTTCTTATTACATTTTAAACAGTTGTAAAAAAAAAAAAAAAAATAATAATACATTTTAATATTTATAATAATTTGAAATTAAGTCAAGCAATATGTATTTAAGCTTTATTATTTATACATATTACAATAATATTTTATTAACAATAATATTTTTTTAAAATTGACAAAATTTTTTTGTTCTAAATTCTTCAAAAATTGAATATTTATAAATTTTAAATAAAATTTGTTTCAACAACAATGAGAAGAAAATTTCAATAAAGTGGAGAAGTAGATCTAAAGTAGCTTTTCTAACGAATTCAAATCCGTTTTCAGATCTCTTACCGCATAATTAGATCGATCGTAACGTTGGAAGTAGAAAACGTCTAAATCCCTATCTTTTATGTGTGTTAGACAGAGAAAGAAAATCGACGCTTTGAATCCCCTTAATGAAAATATTTCTAATCGAAAAATAAACAAAACATATTGAAATATATATTTAATTTTTATATAATATTTATTAATATAAAATAATAAAAACATTAAAGTAAGTTTTTAATGGTAAACTGACACCTGTTGGCTAAATATTTTAAATTTAATGTTATATTATTTAATGACTTTTATCATTCAATGATTCAATTATGATATTAATATTGTATAATGATACGATATTATAGTATAACAGTAATTATACGCATAATAAACTTAAGTTTTTAAAAAAAATACCTATAAATAAATAATATTTTTTTAAATTTATTATAATAATCGTTCGATATGAATACATAATAATTATACTTCTTTTATTTTTAATTGATAATATTTCATTCGAAAATATAGATTTATTTTGGATACGTTAAAAAAATCATGTACAATATATACATATGTGAGTACATGAGATAGTCAACAATTGAACAATACATTAAGTTTATTTTTTTAAATTTGGCGAGTTCTCATATTTTGCTAGTTGTATAATATATATGTTATCTTTACATTTCATGCCCTAATTTCAAGTTCATACGCGCGACTTGCACGGTAATTCTGTTTGACACATTTCTACAAACTGATTAAACCGTTTTAGATCAATAAAATTATTCTAGATTTAACCTAATGGCTTATAAGCCATTTACATAAGCTTTAAATAAGAAATATTTATTTTTAAAACGGCTATTAATACATTTTATTTATAAATATTTTATATCCCTATAATAATTTATTGTAATAATATAATTTAAATAATTAAGAAGTTGGTAATTATTATTCAATACACGATATTATAATGCATTAATTATTATGTTATACACGAAAAGTAATATAGTAATTATTTTAAATTTATGCATTTTTATGAAATGTTACCTATACCTACATATTTTCATAAAACATATTCGTAAATGTATTTTAGATAATATGAATATATGATACTAACAGTTATAATTTTATTAATATAAAAATATTAATGTAAATAATATTGTGTTATATTTTATTGCGTAAAGACTTTGAATAAGAAGGTTAGTTGTTATTTATGAGCTATACGGTAAAAAGCGAAAATTAGATTAAACTTACTTTATATGAATTCTTTTTTTTTAATCAAGTTTTTAACATTTGATTTTCGTATTTTACCGACTTCTTCAATTGTATAATAAATGTGTAAGTTATAACATTAATATAATTGGGATTAAGGTCAACTATATTTTTATTATATTTGAGCTTTTTGGTTTTAAAAACATGTAATAATATACTCGTAATTATTATTGTATATATTTTTTTATTATTCGATTATAAAATAGAGGATGTTATATAAATTATAGAGATACTATTTTATATGTGAAATTATATTATTATTGGTTTAATCCTAATTTAATCCAATATGGTGGGTATTCTTTAATATTTACTATAATTTTTTATGAATTAAAATTTTGTATTTTTTATCTATGTTCTTTGTACAGTGTAGTGAATTACTTTTTGAAATTGTAGAAACTAGAAATCACAGAACAGAAAAATTTTAGTGACGTCAATAATGTTATAATTTTTAGATTTAAGCGAAGTGAAAATATAATCTACTGGTTTTACAATGATGTGTGCCTTTTTTTCTTTTATGTCTGAAGATACTGATATAATGTTTGATAAAATGGCAATTATGGGTTTTAAGGTCTGAAAATTTTATTGAAGTATACTTACGTATTACATAACATGATACTAAAATATTAGAAATATATCAAATTTATCAAAGTATCAATTTTATTTTATTGGTGTTTAAAGATGAAATTTGAGTAAATCATTATTTAAAATATTTATATGGATTCTTCTTTTATATTTCAATATTTTACAAAAATGTTAAATAAAATTGACAAAATTTTATTGAAGCTCAAATACATATTACTTAACTTAGTTCCAATAAATCGTGAATTATTATATTTAGGTTTTTTTTTTGTAGTTGTTTAAAGTATAAATAGCAAGGGAAGAGATACTGGTGTGGAAATGTATACAGGTGTAAAGAGGATAGTGTTGAATTTTTATTAAATTTTGAATGCAATAATAAATCATTACATTCGAAAAACGATTCTGAGCGAAGTACTGTCAGATTTTGGTATTTAAGTGACTCATTTAAGGTTTTAATGATAAATTATTTATATTGAACGTAGAGACTGATAAATGTTAAAATTTTAATCAATAATAAAATTATCTGATGCACTTCGCTCAAAATCGTTTTCACAAATGTAATGTTTTATCATTGCATTAAAATGTTAATCAAAATTCAACACTATCCTCTTTACACCTGTATTCATTTTTATTTTCACTAGTATCTCTTCTCTTGCTTTTTAAATATTTTGGCTGATATTAATTATAAATATCACATACAAATAATAATAGAATGTTTATATTCATCGCTTAATTATTGGTTTATAACTATATTACATAAACATAGTATAATTGTAAATTATTAGTTTATGTATAAATAATAATATAATAATTATTTATTGTAATATACCTATAAAAATAATCTTTTACACAATTAAATAAAACTTAAATAATATTAAAAAATATTATTTTATAAAAACTCTAACTATTGTATAATATTAAATCGCATTGTTTATCATTATTATAATATTTTATCCAAAAATTTATTTTTGACGTTTATGAATCTGTTTAATATAGATAAATGTGAATGTAATGAATATTTTAATATATTTATCGGATAAATATATATGTGAATAATATAAAACATTTGTATACAGTATACATATCGTTTTAAGATTATTTTGTTTTACTAAAAAATTATTGGAATTTTATCATTTATTCAGTGGAATATTGCGAATAACGAGTAGGCCTTATATCTACATTGTATTATATATTATACTCAGATTAATGCATTGACTGTAAACTAGTTTGTAGGAAGATAAAACTATTATCGTGCATAACGAATATATAATGATAGACAATGTAATCAAGTTCTATCAAATTTCTGAGTATTATACTATTATTTTGAATAAAATAATTTATGCATATGACACATGGAAAGTTTGAAATAGACATTGTGTTCTGTTTATGTACCAGATTTGTGTGATCCCAAATAAATATGTAATATCGTGCATTGTCTAAAATGTAACTGACAGTGTAAACAATATAATGCAATAATAGATACATTAAAGATAAATACAATTTATAATATTACATATTTTGTCCTATATCCGTGTATTATAATGTTATTACTGCAATAGTGTATATGAAATTAAAAATAATCCATGGTGTAGGTGGGCATTTACTTTTACGTATATTTTAATTTCAAAAAATATTTTCGAGCACATAATATTATATTTTAGCTACCGTTTCTGTAATAATATATATTAATCTTGAATTTACATTTATATATTATAAACTAACACGAGTAGTTACTCGTACGAAGTAGAGTAGTACTCTACTCGTTATAAATTATAATTATTACAACCGAATTATAATAAATGTATAGTAAATTTCATGTTTTTTGACATAAATTTATATTTATTTAAAATAAATGTACAAGTACATTTGCGATAAATGAGTAGAAAAATAATCTTATGTTTAAAATCAATACCTACAAAATTAAATATAGGTATTGATAATTTTAATATTATGTTGTCTGTAACGTTTACAATAATTATGTAAAATATACGTATGAATATAATATAATATAATCAATGAGATTTTTAATCCTTTGTAATTATTATTGTTTTGTGAATACCATTAAAATAGTTTAATTTTAAAAATTAATATTTTTATATTTAGTCTTACATTTGTCATTATTTTTTATGAAATTTCAAAATTGGGTCTTATTCAATCCAAAAATTTCACCATGAATTTATATTTAATAAAACATTTATTCATGGAAAACCAATATATTTCTTTAGCTGAAAATTATATAAAATGCATTAAAGTAAATAAGAAATAGTATATATCTTACGAGTATACTGTAAGTAATAAGTTTCGGACTTGTACTTGTTATTTATGACTATATGAAATATACCAATAATATTAATGGTATATTCCATATAATATATTCAATACATAAATTGCTATTACTAAAACGATAAATACGTTTAAAGCAATACATATCATATTATATGGATGATTTATGAACTATGAAGTATAATAGACGTAATAAATAATGGTAAGAAATCTAATTAATTTAAAATGTCAATGTAATATTATGTAATATATTATACATACAATGATATAACTGTAGGAATCTATGTCAACAAAAGTCGGAAATAATAATCGTATGGGTACAACCGTATAGGTAACAGGTTGTAAAAAATATCACAATGATATGGGTAATATTGATTGTTATAACTTATAAAAACTACTTGATAGTAGTTATTGTTATTGTTGACAACAATATAGTAGTTCTGCGTAGTAATTTAAAAAAGAAGAGATGATACTTCTATGGAAGGGGTACAGGTCTAAAGATGATAGTGTTGAATTTTGATTAAAATTTGAATGCAATGAAAAATAATTACATTCGAAAAACGATTTTGAGCGAATTTCATCAGATAATATATGTATAAATTAAAATTTTTACATTCATAGTTCATATACAGTCTCTACGTTCAATATAAAAGCCCATAAATCCTCTAAATAAATCACCTAAATACCCAAATCTGGCAGTACTTCGCTCAGAATTGTTTTTTGAATGTAATGATTTAACATTTATTGTTGTTTTTTTTAAATTTTATTTTGTTGTGTTGTAATACAGTATGTGTTTTGCACTGATAATGGTAACTTTGTTATCGAAATACGTATTTAAAATACGTAAATAAAATAGGTAAATAAAAGTAATTTTTTTGTGGATATGGGTCTTTATTTATTTAAATTAATGTTTAACATTGAATCTAAATTTTAAATAAAATTCAATACTATCCATTTCAAACCTGTATCCTTCTCACAACAGTTCAGCTCTTCTTTTTATACCCATAAAAAAAAAATAATAGTTATCATGAAATATTTAAATCGATTTCGTTAAAATTTCAGTTATCGTGAAAAATCTATTTTTATCATTTTTTGGTAATTTTTGTTACCCCATAAGCCTAATTTTTAGAAATTCGAAAAATGAGCTGAATAAAATACCAACTACATCCACTATTCAACCGAAAATATATGCTATTCGTGGAAATTGGAGCATTATTTTGAAAAAGTGTCTACATACATAAAAAAAAGACACACTTCATCATGAAACCAATACATTTTTCGTTTCGCTCAAAATCTAAAATAATTACAGTTCTTAAGACAATATAATAAAATTTATATGAAATCATTAAATAATAATAATTATATTAATAATAATAGTATATGAACTCTGTTCTACCGAAATGTATTTTTATGGGAATAAGCTTCCAATGAATTATTTTGTTTACATTAATTGACAATTGTGTACATTATGATCGTGTGTAATTTAAAATTTGATTTATATAGTCATACGAAGTACGACGATAGTATTATTAGTCTTATAATTGGGAATTTGTACGCATAATATTTTTAATTCAAATTCAGCAAATATTTATTACCATATTATTAAATTTAAATATTAAATTGTTAAAATAATTTTAAATGAATGATATGTTTTGAAGAGTTATCCGAACGATATTGAAATTTGATTATAACATGAATATTATTATATATTCGTATATATACAAAAAATAATACTAGATATATCATATATATTATTGTTTTGGAGATAGTATAATACAATCTATATATACATATATATAATATGGTAACGGATATTTTATTGATTGAAAATAATACAAATATTTAATTCGAGACAGATGTGCGAGTATAATATATAATTACGTATTTTTGTTGGAAAGATAAAACGGATTGGGCGGAAGAGCAGAGTACGCCCCACGTGTAGTTCGGTGCAATAATAATAATATTATAGCGTGTTTGGTTTGTATTTGTATTTGGAACGAGCTGTTATTGAATATTATTAAAAACGTGAAATATACTATCGTATTATTATGGCAAATAATGTAATGCTCGCCATCTCCCATCGTTTAAAAAATATAGATCGTAGAAATATGTTTTTTGTGTTGATGTGCAAAAAAAAAAAAAAAATAAATAAATAAATAATAATGCAGCTAGTGTTAAAAAAATCTTACACAACTCTCCCAAAGTATAATATTATTGATTTCGATTTTGAAAAATGAAAATTACGATTCAACGACAACCTATACCTAACGTGTCACAAATATTCACCATAATATTCCGAAGAGTAATATAATGCTATCGTATGTCACGGATATTTATGAATGGAAATACGCACGTTTTTGGACGTTTTATTTCTTCCTCCCTGATAGACGAACCGACGCTTTGTATAATATCTTTGAAGTTTAACGCAATACAACTTGGAATGTAACACATTAGGTATATCTAGCAGATTATGAGCAGCCCACGTGTGAACTTTAGAGTAACTTGTAGGAAAATTAATTACCAAGTTTACATATTATACACGATTTTTAATACCACGTAGAACATAATATTATTATATTCGTAGGTAACATTTTTAATACACGAGTATAATAATACGATTATTTTTGTGTTGGACTGTATTTTGTATACAATTATATATTTGAAACATTTTCGTTATCATCGTGTTAAAATATGTGTATAACTCTTGTGTTGTTAAAACTTTATAAGTTATAAAATACATATTATAATAATAAATAATAATAATAGCAATAATATTGTTTCAGATATCGACGTTGGTGGCACACAGAGAACGGCCGTTCTGCACAGAACGAACGGCTATGGCGATCGCCAGGGTGGGCCAGGGCGTGAACTTAGCCATCGAGCGGTTCGTGACCGTCGGCGAGACCATTGCGGACGACAATCCCGAGATAAAGGCCGACATGTACCACGAGTGCAAGGAGGCCAGGGCAGCAGGTGAGTCACAGTGCGGCGGTAGGTGTCTAAACTCACAGAGCGGTATTCCGTCCCCCGTTCCTCTCGCACGCGCGAAAAACCGCCCGACCGATTTCCGGTGGTCTACACACCCGCGAGGTCGTGGCCAAAGCGATTTTTTTTTTCGTACGTCCGCACGTCATACGGACAACAGCTATTATAGAGGGGCGTCAAAAAATGGAAACACGACGGGCCATGAATAAAATAATATATCATAACCGGGTTACCGGTAATCGCGAGGTATTTCGACGCGGTGTTATACGCGCGTTTTAAAAAGCGATCGTCGTCTTTTTCTTTTTTTTAAATAAGATTTTTTTTTTTTTTTTTACTCAAGATTAATAATATTTTAAGTTTTAACACAATTTCGCTTTTGAAAATGCTACGTCATTGTCGTGTTTAGATATAACCTATATACTCGTATAATAATATATACCCATAATAATAATTATATTATTGCTGCCGATCGATCGACGGCAAAATAATTATATATACGATCGTTTGTCACCGTCATTATGACGCGGTCAACATTGCCGAAAGCGCGTAAAAAGCACTGCTAATACCGAATAATATAACATCTGCTCATTTTTATAATTTACAAATTATGTCACTAATTTACCATCGTAAATTTAACGTTATTTAACGGTAAAAACAAAAATTTGAATAAAATCAAATATTTATATAAACACTTTTCATCCAAAAATATAGTGCATATTTACTATTATTAGGTACCTACTTACAATGTGTCGAACTGTCGATTAATTATCAGAATATAAATTTTAAGAAAAAAATTATTTAATGTATTATTATAATAATAATAAAAAAATATGTAATAGGTACACTAAATTAATTTTAATACCAGTGATTATAATACTGATATTATTATTATTTCTATATAACTGCATTTTTTTTTTAAAAAAAAACTTTATTTAATTCATTTATTTCCGACCTGATTTCCGAAAATGTTCAACACCTCCTCTCGACAAATACCTTTAATTGTACCCTTCAATTCTGCAGCCGGTGCGTTATTCCATAACTGCCCACTGCTGTTGTTCTATATCTAAAGAATCGTGTCAATCAGCTAGTTCTAGAATTTCTTTCTGCGCACTTATCGAATATCTTTTAAATTGTTTTTCTTCGTGTGACTGATGAAAACTGTTTGTCTTCAGTAAAAAAGATAATTAGGTAAATAATAAAAAAAAACTCGATAAGAAATTTTAACGCGTGTACGACATAAGATCATTAAAACTTTCTTTTTTTATGTTCACAATGTTTACGTGCTATCATTATAATAAACAGTGTTACGATTATTTTGTTCGTTCTATGTGTTAAATCTATTTTAATCAGATATTTTTTGTTCGTGGAAAATTATTATAGACAAAACTTTCCGGTGTAACATTTCCAACAGAACTTAGGAGGTTATCATTTATAATATTAAACAATGATTAACCTTCTATAATAAAATTTGAGTAAAAATAAAATTTGAAAAATTTGTAGGTATATCCTTGACAAACTAAATATTAAAATAAGGTACTAGATTCGATTTTAACCTTTTAGTGTTTCGAAGCTGTATACAAAACTATTATCATGTTTTTTTTCTCGCACAACATGTCACAACGGATTCAATCGCGTGTCTGGTGTCCATTTCATTTTACTATTTCAGAGTTATAGTTATGATTTTTTTTTCATTTTATAAACGTATAAAACTATAAAATATAAATCTCTCCTGAATAAAACTGTAAGTGCAATTTACATAAAATCCATTCGAGAGAAACGTGTGAAGATAAACGGTCACATTTAATACTTATATAATTATTAAATTATTTTACAATAATAAATGAAGTCGTTTCTGTTAATTTATCTCGGCTGACCCTTCTGGATCGATACGCGTTTAATGTAACACGTCAGGGCATTAATTGTTTTGTTCAATGTTTTAATATTTTTTCATACTTATAAATATTATTATTTTTTTATTTTTTTTATACGGAAACATTCGACTGTATTTATTCGTATTATAATAATTTTTTTTTATTATAGTCGTCGTTATTTTATCTTTTATTGCGTGTTTTATTTATATTCGCTTACATGATTCTATCCGCTGTATCGTCTGAATGGACGGAAAAAGAAGAACGAGGGGTTTACACTTCGTAAAATCCATTGTAAGAAATCTTTTCATCTATAAACATTCCGCATTATCGAAATAATGACGCGTTGGCGAATAGAACATTTTTGTATAATATCTCTTCCATATTTTATATTATTTTAATAACTTTAACATTTTGCTACTTTGCATACGTTCGACACTTTATTATGTTGATGTTTAAACATTTCAGCGAATAAAATAAAATCATTTTATATAATATGTTAAATTATTATCATAACTAATTGAAAATAACATTATTCATTATACTCGTAGTTAGGTATACTTTAAATTAAATTAAATATTATTATAGTTTTTCAAGTCGTAGTAATAAACTAATAAAATGTCATCGTTAATAAAAGACACTGCAGTATATAAATTATTAATGTAATATAAATATTATAAAAAATGTATAAATGATGTTTTAAAATTATGAAATTTGTCATTAGTTTAAGTGAATTAAATAAAACTGTATTTAAATGTATAAACTGTAAAAATTAAATTAAAAAATAACAAATTGTATTACTATTTACAACGAAGACACTAAAAGATAAAAGTTTATCTCGTAAAAGTAAACATTTTATGTGTAGGTAAGGTATACACTTTCATTGTTATATTATTTTGTACGTGAACTTATATAGGTAGGTAGTTATTTCTTGTACCTACCTACAAAACTTGATAGCAGCTAGTTGATTCTAAGTTTTATGTACAATATAATATTAAGATAAATTATATATCTCTCAATATACATTTAATTTATTAATTTATTATGATATTATAGTTGTTAATGTTGTTAATATTAACGTATAAACATGTAATTATCTACTAATCGTTAAAAAGGAATTATACGTAGGCATTTTAATATTGTTTGTATATCTATGAGAATGAATAACATTGGAGTATACTTTTGTATCGCAATTTACACGTGAACGAATGAATAAGTACAAAATAATATAATATTACAAAACTATATTAATGTAAAATATACGACAATTCTCATTAAACGATAGTAACTGCTTAAAAAAAATGTATTGTTGTTAATTTGTTTTTCTTCCACTTCTATTAAATGATTTATCTACGCGTTAATTGAACATAAAAGCTGTGATAAATTTTATTTTTTAAATATTTGTAATTTAAAGAAAAATTCCAATATAAAGATAAGTTTATAGTATAATCAAATTACTTCGGTAAAAACAGGCCAACGCAATATTATCTAGGTATATAACCCAATCGCTATTATAATAGTAATAAAATATTTTTTTTTTATCGTTTCCGATTCAAAAAAGTATAAATTATTTATGTGTCGCAATAAAGAAATATCATCTGGTATCGATGTTCCGACCAAATAAAACAAGTCAACTCGTGGGGGTTCGCGGACATTACGCGCGTGTTCATACGGCATTGGAAACGGACGTCTATAAAATAGTTACGTTTTTGGTGAACGTGTTGAATATAACACGCGCATAAACAATGTTTCTGAATGTAATTGTCCATTTATTTTGGCGTTATCCAAAAATAAGTCAATGGCAGTACATCTAAAATATCGTACTTGCGTGCTTTTGCGTGATATTCAATATGGGTTATAAGGTACCTTTTAAACAGTTCTTTTTTTCAAATTATGACTCTGTATATAGGTATTATATTATTATACCAGCGCGTATTCTGTTTAAATTATTAGTTTTGCTTGTATATCATCATATTTTATAATATTTTAAAAAATCGGAATCTCTCATATCTACTGTACATTAAAAATATTGTTTATATCTAGTCTCTAGTCACATTATTTTTATTATTTATTATTTATTACAAATTCTATGGTTATATTATTCAGATATATATATATTGTGTGTATTCTTTTATTCACAACTTTATTAAAACGTCGATTTTTGACTACTTAAAAGAAACATAATATAATATTACTATACGTTTTCTTTTAGGGCTGATAATTCAATCTTTTATAGAGACGTTATAGTATCAAATTTCATAAAACAACTTACCAAGTTTTAAAAATAACTTTTTGTAAACCTCGACTTCATAATTTTTTAAATCGTAAAGTAGATTAAATTTTAATCGATATAGTGTTAAATCATAACAATATATAACATTTTATAATCGATATTATTATAAACTTATTTTAACGATGCAGAATTTGCTAAATAATAATAAATACTCGTATACTGCTCAATTCAAAAATAAATATTACAATTATGTATAATATACGTATACCTGTATACCATTTTAACATTTAATCGATTTAGATATTATACGAATGTATTATATAAATTGATCGTTTTATATTTTAATTCACATTTGTAGAGAGTCTTCCTATTCCTTCTTTCAAACGTTCCTAATCGATTATATACCACGTTTCTAGCATTATAATAATATATACGTTTACTATATATTATTTTCTTCTGATATTTCATTTTGTATGGAAATAAACGATTGTTTATGTATAAACGGAAACGATTTTATATTAATATTACGATCAAGGTCATGACGTTAAGGGATGATATTCGTGCTCCATATCGAGTACTCGTTATTGAATACGTATATTATGCAATCCAAACACAAATTGACATGTATAACGTATTATATGTTTAGATGCATGAAATACGAGTATATATTATATATATATAACATTATTATATAGATTTGAGTAAAATATGTATTTTAGAGAGTTTCTGATTTAACGCGTATAATATTATATACGATTTATAATATATATACGAGTATTATATAAAAGCATAAAAGAAAAAAAGTTGGATATATTTTTATATATACCTACTTTATATATTTATGTGTGCAGGTCGGAATAGTAATAATACTATATAATAAAATATTTCCGTAAAATATTCCTGAGATTTAAAAATACGTTCTGGATATACGTGGCTAAAACGCGATCAATAACATACGTGAAGTATAATACGTAATAAGCTATAATATATAACAGAAGAATACATTATATCCGAAGTTTCGAATATTACGTATGACATATTTGTAATTTGTATTATATTATATTGTAAAATTTCTATTGATGATCGAAAAAATGTTTTGTCTCTATTAAACTTTAGATGGTTTTAATAAATATAAAAGACTGGATAAAAAATGTACAGTCAAAGTACTCAAACGTTAAGTATATATATATACAATTTTATATTTTAGATTCTGAGCGAAGCGAAGAATGTATTGGTTTTACAATGATGCGTGTCTTTTTTTTTTTTTTAAGAATGAAGACACTTTTACTACCCGAAATAATATTCCGATTATCACGAATAGCATATGTTTCCGGTAGAAAAGTGGATGTAGTTGGTACTTTATTTAGGTCATTTTTCGAATTTTTCAAAATTGTCCCTAAGCGGTAGAAAAAACAACGAAAAAACGGCAAACTGAAATTTCGACAAATTTGATTTTAATATTTCACGATAACTCGAGCAATTTTTAAGTTAGAGACTTGAAATTTTTTTTGGGTGTTCTCATAGCTAGGTACTATATATATGTGGTAAACTTTTTAGTCTCAATTTTTTATTTATATTTTTTTGTTTTTATACTTCAGTAAAATTTTCAGACCTTAATGCCCAAAATTTCAAATTTTATCAATCATTATATTGTCATTATCTTTTATTGTTTATCACATTAAATTTATATTTTGTTGGTGATAATCATAGACATATAAAACATATTAGCATCAAAAATCACGTTTGTCTGTGCGTTTTAAATATTTAATAAAAAATGACAAAAGTTTAATCAATACCTACAATAACCTACATTATCTGATTGAACTTCGCTCAGAATTGTTTTTTCGAATGCAATGGTTTATCATTGCATTCAAATTCTAATTAAAATTAAACACTCTGATTTGTACACCTATATCCCATGCGGCAGGAATATCAGATCGTCTTTTTTTATGAATGTTTTTATATGAAACGCATAACTATTTAATATATTATAATATAATGAAAAAAGTGAAGTACGACGTATTATTAATTCTGAGTTAATACATTTTCGTGCGCACAGTTATTAAAACTTTTCGAAAACAAACTAAATCCAATAATATAATATTATTATTGTATGTAACGAAATTTTATCGCGTTACACGTCGACGGTGTAACGTTGAGCGTAAATCGAATGTCCAAATGTTTTTATTATTATTATATTATATTATATTCTGCACGGCGTTTTGCGAATAATAAATCATTCATGTCCGGAAACCAAAGGTCATTCGTGCATTTACTAAAACCAGGTGCAGGTCGGAAGGGCCAAAACTTTTTTATTGTATTTTCGATTAACAATGAACGTATTTATATAGTAATAGTGTATATAATATAATAATATATATATATGTTATATTTTATATACGTTTTATTTTCAACTGACCATAACACATAAACCGCATTTGTCAATTTTTTCTCGTCCGAATAAACTCGTTTAATTCTAGCCAAATATGTGATTTTAACGTATATAGTTTGGAATTTAAACAGTAATTAGTAGGGCTCAGAATTTAATGCACTAAAAAAGTACTACATATACATATGCATGCACTTGTGCGCTTAAAAAATTACAATTATGCTCTAAAAATATGCGCTTAAATTTTTTTTACACAAATATTTTATAAAATTATAAATATAGAAAAAGCAAAAAGTAATAAAAAAAATTCCGATTTTAAAATTTTCATCATAATTAAAAAAAAAAATGCACTTGTAGAATGTTTCTGTGGAGTTATATTAATATACCTGATATAATATATATATATATAAATACAAATTAGAAAAGCCACCAGATACCTACTTATCTAATTAAAATGCATTGGATATAATTTTGTTCCTACTTTCAAAAGTATTACATTGAACCACTTAACTTTTTTTGATGTTTTCAAAATTGAAAGATTGTTTTAATGTCAAATGTAAATTTGAAAAATATGATATAAGAATATATCTAGTATAAGTTCTCTCAGTATGAATTTGAATTATAATCTTTTTTATTTACAAATTTTTATACTGAATAATCTTCACAAATTATAATTATTTATAAAATATGCTCTAAATTTTAAAAATCACTAAATATGCAAAAATATGCACTATAAACTTTTGATATTTTTTTCGTTGTCTCTTGGAATGAATTTCTAGCTCACTTAGCAATAAATCTAATGGTTCAAAAAAAAAAAAAAAAACATGCAAATGCAACAATTTCCGAGCCCTAGTAATAAGGAATTATAGTCTAAACATAATATATTTTAATCTGTATACTCCATACCGTTTAATTATTATGAATATGATGAGAGAAAACGTGAAATATATTGCAAATTGTAACGTATATAATACATACTGCTATTCATTAGTTTTTACTTCGTTAATAATTTAAATCTGTTGAATAGTTTAAAAAATTGCAATGAGTAAAATGATGAATTGCAATGAGTATAATAATTATTATTTTCATTATAGTTTGTTGAAACTAATTATAACTTACGAATATAATATGTAAAACGATATGTTATCTTTTTTTTTTGTAGGTGCTTCCATCGAAAAACTATGCGAAGCCGTATATGAAGATTCAATCAATGATCGAGCATCAGTGATAAGAGCTGCTCGATGTTTGTTAAGTTCTGTTACCAGAGTGTTATTGTTAGCCGATGTTGTAGTTGTAAAGCAATTAATTTCAGTTAAAGACAAGGTATGTACCTGTATGTATGTATATGTCAAAAATAATGATTAAATATTTGTAATATAACTCAGTAGTTGTACCATTAAATCTTTGTAAAAGTCAGAAGTCATTTTGTATTTGTTGTTACGATGTTAACCGTTATAGTTATTATAACTACCTACGTATAATAAATTACATGTAATAACATAATAATGCATAACTATTTATTATAATTAATATATGGAATAATGTAGATATTTAAAGTTATAAAAATATATTATGTTAAAGTTACATATATATTTTAAATATATTTAAATTTGTTTAAATTGATTTCCTTGTAAGTAGAACAACAGTAGACAGAAAAATTTTACTTATTCATTATCATGACCTATATATTATATATTTTTAATTCATTGAAAATTAAAATGTTTAGCCGATATAATTAATTTTTTTTCTCTTTTTTAATCATTATTAATTATTTATCGTGTTTAAATTGGTTATTTTAACACTAGAGTATCTATTTTTCAAAATCGTGAAAAATTAATTATTGTATACAAAATTTTATAAAATATTTATAAAATAATGCATTATATAAATTGATATATTTTAAAATTTTGAATTTAATATTTAATTTTTGACCCGAAGTTGAAACAATTTTATAACTATAAATGCATTATAATTTTATATTTCATACAGTTGGTATATTTCGTTATAAATATATAATGGTAGTTATTTAAAGGAGACAATAAAATTGAATATACATTCCATATTGATGTTTTACTGTAATTTCTAAAAAATATATTATAATAGCTTTTACTATAATTGATTTAAAATATACAGTAGGTAAATAGTAAAATATCATATATACCTAATATAAGAGTATCTATAATAACTAATGAATTATAATATTATTAATTTGACGGATTAGTGTCGCATATTTTTATTCACTCAAACGTTACTTTTTTGACAAATAATACATATTATTATATTGAACTAACATACGAATATACGATTGATATTAATGTAGTTTGGAAAAATACGAGTGTCAGACATTTAGCGAGTACGTATAATTAGATGAATATTATACGTAATATACTCGTATTAAACAGAAAAACATTTTTTGTTTTTTTAAGTATATAACATGGCTATTGCGTATTTACTAAAGTTAGAAAAACCTACTACATAATGCCATTTTTACACGTGGAATTATGACATTACCAGAAAATCGCACTAAATATAATCGCATATAGTGTGTATTAATTTCTGACCTATATGTATTTATAAAATGTTTTTAGCAGCTGAATTATTGATAACTTATAACACGTATTAATAATAATAATAATAATAATAATAATTTTTAGTTATTTGATAAGCTTAATAATTATGATCTTTAATGTACTTTTATGTATTTTAATAATATCATAAATTTATAAGTATAATAGGTGTTACTTACTAAATTGGATTAGAACAAGTTATCCATCTTTAAATTTTGACATATTACGAATTTACGATATTCATTTATTCATAGTTATCCTTGTGGATTTACAATTGTATAATGATGTTTTTAAGGGCTTTGCAAAGAAAAGAATAATCCCCAAGGAAAATAAAATACAATCAATCAATGCTATCAATATGATATTTACACAATATATAATATAATATTATCCTTCGTTTTGTTTAACGATATTGTCGTGATGAATTTTAGGTGTCGCGGAGTTTAGGCCGTTTAGAGGGTGTCAATAATTTCACGGAGTTCGTTAAAGCATTTAGTAACTTTGGCACTGAAATGGTGGAACTGGCGCATCTGACTGGCGAACGGCAAAACGACCTGAAAGATGAACGGCGGCGGTCTCAGATTGCCGCGGCCCGTCAAGTGCTTGAACGGTCCACAATGTTATTGTTGACTTCATCCAAAGTGAGTGATTGTTATTTATACTTCAATGTAGAATTGTAGACGATGAGTGATAATAATGTTAAGTACAAAATACCTGTGAAGTTGGTATATAGGATTTTTTAATTGAAGCTCATCATTTGACTGTATAACTTATGAATTCATAGCAAATATGGGTATAAAAATAATTTTAATTCGTTCACATAATTTGATGTTTTCCAACTAAAAAAGAAATATTCTGGTCCGAACATAGAAAACTAACGATTTTTGTTGAGTTGTAATACTAAAACTGGCATATACGTATATTATACCTACTAAGTTATTTAGCGTAGGTACATTTTTTTTCAAAAATAAAATAAAATTACTGTCCAATATTCGCATTTCGGGAGTTAGACAATTTTTGAGATTTATCCGAAAAGCCTTTATCCATAAATATTGTATCGTTTAACGTTATTGACGTTAAATTAATGTATCGCGCACATTATTGGTGTGTTACAGGCCTGTCTACGGCACCCGGATAGTTCGGAGGCCAGCCAAAATCGTGATACGGTTTTCTGTCAAATGCGTAGGGCCATGGACCTGATCCATTACGTGGTCAAAGACGGTGTAAAAGAGGATGGTGGCGATCCCATGGCCCTAACATCATACGTATCAGAACAAGACGGCGGCGACACACTTGTCCACTCGCTCAACGTTCTGGACTCGTTCGTCGACATGACGAGGTACGTGCTATTGCTGAACGTTATACAACTATTATACCTATTATAGAGTGTTGCATTGTGTTATAATTATAAAATACGTGTAAAATACGTGTAAATGCCAAAAATTGACAATTTTATTAAACATTATATACATAAAAATAAGAATTTTACAAAATATTAAAGTACTATATTTGTAGAAAAATTAACGTAACGTTTCCAAAATTTTACCACATATATATAATACCTATGTGAACACGCAATAAAATTTTCAATTCTCTTACTTAAAAATTGCCCGAGTTATCGTGAAATATTTAAATCGAATTCGTTGAAATTTCAGTTTTCGTGAAAAATACCGTTTCTTCGTCGTTTTTTCTTCTTGAGAAAATTTTGAAATGTTCTAAATAAATTACCAACTACATCCACTTTCCAACCGGAAATATATACTATTCGTGTAAATCGGAGCATTATTTCAGGTAGTAAAAGTGTCTTCATACTTACAAAAAAAAAGACACATCATTGTAAAACGAATACATTTTTCGCTTCGCTCAGAATCTAAAAGTTGGTATTTGAGCTATAATTTTAAAACTTCCGAAACTTTTGTATCTCTATAGATACAATGTCTTCACGAACTATACGAAATTAGGCGTTAAAATATTTAGTTAAATATGTAATTTCTAATAGGTTATTCAGTAATTTTCTTCAACGAACATTACAGTGTAAGATCTACTCTATCCTACTCTATCCTATATAATATAGGTACCTATTCCATTATTGATTTCGATGGATTGTCGTGATAATTACTAACTGCGCTTAACTTTTTACCATTTAAATTAACACTATAAATTTTTATAATAAAATAGAATTTATCGTATAATCGTACTTCGGTATTTTGGTAAATTGGTAATTGGTAAATAATTCCAAGGATTCCAAGGACCCCCTCAAAACCATTGTAACGATTCTTATATTATATTATATTATATTATATTTATATTAATTTTATTATTCTTATTCAGTAAATTTATAATTTATTGTTTATTATGTAAGGGAAAAATTTTGGCCTCCCCTTTCCCAGAATTTTGTAAATTCACGCCACTGTATCGTTTTAATATCCGTTGTTAGTTATCAACAATAAGGCGTACAATAATTTGCAGAAATAATAATATTATCAAAAAAGGGTAGTTGTCGACGATGAAGATAACGCGGCGGTATATATTATACTCTGTATAATTATAATTATGATTTATACATTGCCTACAGTCCTACACAATAAACAATTACATTATACAATTTTCCGAAAAAGACGTAATAACAATATTTTATATTATAATAACCAATCGCGTTACAATCTGACGGTGATAGATGATAAATTATATAGGTAGCGAATTATCGATTTTTGTACACACCTCATATCAAGTTTTTTACGTTTATACATTTTTAAACGCGTGTATCCCAATAATTACAAACGACGATTCATTTAAATTGTAATATTGTTAAATTATTTTAATATTTTAATTATTCAAACGTTACACTTGACAAAATAAAATATTAGTCATTTTATATTATACCGATAATAAGTTTGATTTACCTAACAAAATAATGATTAATGTACTCGGTAGTTATATATTTTATGTATTTTATTAAAACTTTACGGTAACGGCACGCACAAAATATATAAATAATAGGAATATTATATACTGTTAGTTCGAATTGAATCGTTTTTATTTAAGTAAAATATAATTTTATAAGCACACGGAATGAAAATTCTGTATGCGTTTAGTTTAGATCGTACTGTGTCTTTGAAATGTGTTAGAAACGTTCGCCCAATATTATCGCGGAAAATCGCACCGGTTAGAGTGTTTCTTGATATTATCGTTTGTCATTCGCGTTTCGCGAACCGTTTCCTCGACGAGTTTTCGCATTGAGTTAATACTGCACGACAAAATACGTGAGAGGCATTTTTTGTTCAATGTAAATCCGCCGTTTGACACGGAGAGAAAAATTGTCAAACTATATAATATAATATATATTAATATATTGTATACATAAATAATAATAATATATTGTCACGACGTATCGTATACGCGGGTCGTTACAAAACGATTCGTCTGATTTTTTTGTTTTGTCGTTTTCGTTGCGGACAATTCTTTCTACTCTTTACAACAACAATTATCGGCCTCAAAGTTAACGATATCACGTGCTTGTATATCCGCAGACTGACGCTCGTCTTGGGCGAAAAGGAAACGATATTGCGCACTATGGATACGATCATGGAACGCACGCAAGACTTTACAGACAGTGCGTACACCAGGCATGAACATCGCGAGAACATATTGACGATGTGCGATCGTGTCAAAACCCATCTGGATCAATTAATTCGAGCTGGAGCAAGACTGGTTAGTATTTTTATACAATATATTATGAGATGCCCTATATACAATTCCCCGATCAATTTTAAAAGATTTCTAATTAGATATTTTGTTTCTCCTCCTTCAAAATAGATCTTATATAGTGAAATATAAATAAATCTATTTGTTTATATTTTCTATTCTATTAACAATTTAAATCATATATAATTATAATTGTTACAAATCACCATAAAATACCTTAATACCATCGGCTGAACGAAACGAGTAGAGTGGGTTTATTTTGTATATAAGAAATACGTAAGACTATAACAGCGTACTAACTTAAAATATATATTTGGATAGAAATTTTTTAATTTTAGTACCATACATTAAAAATTTATGTAAGTACCTACTAAAATTATTTTAGGTTAGGTTTTGTATTATTGAATAGATTACTAACTCTTTACCTCCTTCACTTCGTTCGTTACACCACTGATAATAATAAGGTAGGTATAAAAGTTGTAGTCAAATTAGATGTTATAATATTTCACAACGATATAATTTCATAGTGATATTATTCGTTACATGACTGGCTCCAACTATAAAGTTTTATTTTATTTTTATAAGAAACAAAAAAGTAAAATAAAGTGTTCAAAACTATCAAATTAAACGTAACGCATTGTATCTGCCATATAGACAATGTAAAACACGCTAACGAACACTTTTCAAATCACTTTGTATGTCATGTCAACACGAAATATGTACACTTCATGTCAATGTGAATAGCGTTCCGTGTGATTTAAACTTATATAAAAAAGTACTACCTACAAACTATATATAAAAAAAAAAAAAAATAATAATAATAATAATAATAATAAGAGTTTTTAATATAATAAATTAAGCTACAAACAATTAAACATTGATATACGAATTACAGTATATTATTTAGTGATTTGTAATTCTAAACATAAAAACAAAAATAAAATGTAGAAAAAAAATATTAATCTAACTGCAATTAATTTAAAATGTAAAATTAGAAGCGTTCTTAGACTGTTTTTTTTTTTCGGTAGAGAATGAACCAATATTAACTTAATAAATAAGTACATAAAATTATAAAAATTAAAAGCTATGTATAGGTATAATTAATATTTTTCTTATTTCTTATTTCTTTTCCTTTTAGTACAATTATATTAAGTTAGTATAATACCACAGATATATTTATCAGTAATCCGTGTATAAAACTTAATAATTTTTATATTTAACAAATTGTCTATAGGGGTGGAAAGCGATTGCGCTCTTGCCTTTTTCTCTTGAAGATACCACTGCATAAAAATTATACTTAATAATAATTTCATATCTCAAATGATGTAATCAAATATATTAGGTTGTAAATTGTATTACAGATGTGTAAATGACATAAAATATTAATGTCTTTATAGTGATTTTAGTATACACACATACCATAAACACAAATTTAACAAACAAAAGTGCAATAACTTAAATCATAAAACAATAAACAAACGTACAGTTTAATAATTGTTTTGATTTTTTAATGTTATAAATAATAATTTAGAGAGAAAAGACTAGGTTACACGGTTCTTATCTATTTAAAATCTTATACATTCACGCTAATTTTTTAATTTAATGCTTCTAAAAAAAATTTTTATTTAAGAAAAAAGTTTCTGTGTGCCGACTTTAAAATAAGAGTCATAGAATTTTACTTGTTTATATAGTTTTGAACTTTGATGCAAATAGTATAATATTTTTTAAATGTATAATACATTATAATATACGTATGTAAAGAACTAAATATAACAATAAAATAATTTATTACATAATGAATATAAAATATTAAACCGGAATATGCGATACAATTCTTGTATTAAATTAAAAATTGTATAGCTGCTATATGTGTTACCTATAAATATTTGAAAGTTTAAATTTCATTACAAAATAATTATAAATGTAACCATAGTTATTTTAATATTATTTTGATTCAATTTAGTATTATTTAAAAGACAATGCGTTTATATATCTAAACATATATTTTGTGTAATAAAAATTTAAAATATAAAAAATGTGTATATTATAAATGGTAGGCACTTTCAAAATTTAGTTTTATAAGAATGAAAATGGTAAATTCAATAATATTGCATCATTTATGTAATATTTGCATAATGAATATAATTGGTTTACAGATTAATCTTTTAAATTTAAAATGTCGATTTAATAAGTAAGAAATATTTAAATATCAAACGAGTATAAAATAATAGGTGTGTTAATAAAAAACAACCACAAATAATATAAGTGGCGAAAATTTCTCCAAACATCCTTCGGCTTTTTATTCAACTAAATCAAACATAAAAAATTTGATATTCCATTAGTTTTCTTAAAATTCAATGTTTTAAATTATAATTTGAATATTTAAGTATCATAATATTATAAATAACATTTTTTCAGTCAAGTAAATTATAAAATAAATACATTTCATAATTGTGTAATGAAAGTTACCAACTTATGTACTTAAATTAATTGCATATTGTAATGTACCTACCTTATATTATTCTACAAAAAACAGAAAATATATATATATATATATATATATATTGATAACTTTTGTTTACATTACTACCTTTGTAAGGACAATAATTTTAATCATTTTTTATTAGAGTATTTAAAAATATAATATAATATTTTAAATATACATAGTGTATATGAAATAAACAAAATTAAACTATATTCCATAAAACATAAATTAATGTACAATGAATATAAAAAAAAAAAAAAAAAAAAAATGTAGACAGAAAATCCTGCAAGTGAAGTTTTAAATAAAAATATGAATCTTAATCACGCATTAAAAATATATAATAGTTGGTATTTAACTATTTAAGACTATAAAAAATACAGAAATAATAATAATTATATTTATATATATATATATATATATATATAAAAACCATAATGTTTGTAATGTAAATTATCATAATATTGTAATTGAGTTTTTTATATATATATAAAAAAAAGTAAACGCTCTAATTTCTTTTTAAGTATTTCTACGTGTATCCAATTATATATTTTATAATAGTGTAATGAACAGAGTGGTGAAGTCTTAAAAACAAAATGTTAAATTTAAAACACCGTCGTCAATCTCCATGCAATAACGTTTCATAACATTTTTTTTTTTTTTTTTTTTAATGCGTTTTATATTGTACGGTTGATTAAAAGTTAGTTATTCGAGTTTATATTTTATTCTTCGACGTTATGTTAAATATTTATGTATTTATTTTTAAATATTCCTTCAATACAATTGATTTTCACGCGAGGACAATATTATTATACGACTATTTTCGTTACACTTTGATAATAATTGATGTGCTATATTTCGTTTTTGTGTTTGGTGTAAAAATGGTAACCGTGTACAGTTAGGAAATCCGCGAACAAAAATTAAACTTTGTGTTGTGTTATTGTGCGAAAGGTTAAAATAATATTTGTTCAATTTAAAATGACCTAGTAATATAATTGGCGCAATATTTTGCCAGGTCCACATTGCAGGTTTAAGCTTTGAGACAAGAATGAAAGACGATGGGTAAATAATTTATCGTTGGTAAAGGCATTTTATAATGGTATTTTGATTGATGATTAATAAGTGAAATAAAATATTCCCACCGATGTGACTATAGATTAATCGATATTATACTATGGCATGAATATGAAATGGTATAGCGTAAAATCGGCCATATTTATATATACAATAATATAATAAAGGATATTTTTTATAGTGAGTGGATCAGATAGAATATTATATAAATTATACACGTATGCACTTATGTAACAAAGAATATTTTTTCGTCGCATTATTATACATTTCATTTTGTTTTTTCCATAACTTTAAATTTATCGCTGTTAAAATTCTTCATTTATAAAATAAATTGTTCTCGATAATATAAAATATGGTATTGATTGAAATATATATTTTATCAAACTGTCACAAGTTTTGCGATCACTAGTTATTTATTTATTAAACGTTATCTTTTATATTCATTTGTTCCAAGACGTAAAATATTACATATTATAATAAATAATAATAACAATATATAATTAATATTATTATTATTATTTATTTATTTATTTATTTATTTTCCATCATAGTAAACAATTAGGATTAATTTCGGATTAAATTACTTACACGTTATTATTTATTTCGTTTACATGTTATAGAATGCTTAGGTACAGTTTCATTTAAGCAATTGTAACTGATGTGTATATTAATATATTATAATATTACATACAATATAATACTTAAATACGTATATTTTTTTCTGTTTATGTAAAAGTATTTTATATGCATGTTTGGAAATAATGTATTTTAATCTAATTTGTTTAAGATAGAAATTAAGAGTAAAACATTACTATGAATCAGATATTCAGATCATTTATAATTAAATATCAACATACGTGTTTAAAGATACAATTTTTGATAACTCTAATACAATTTAATAATATAGAATTAGTTTTATTTTACTACTCGCATCGTCTTGGCACGTATTTATTATTAATTATAAGATCATTTTTTCTAATTTTTATTTAAAAAAGCATCAATAAATATATTGATTATACTTGAATGCGTGTATACATTCGTTATACAACCGCCAAAAATTAATGAAATATAGTAAGACATTTTAAAATAAACAATTATTTAAATCTAAAATAAATTTAATCAGAAAAAGGAAATAATTAAATTGGTGAATGATATATTTATATTATCACATAAAAATATATGTACCTATTTTAATAATTGATATTGTATTGAGTTCGTGTCTATTATGATAATTATAATGAAATTAATATGGTTTTAAACAGGATTATCTCAATTATTATTTTACAATTATATACTATTTACGTTTAAATTTCAGTATTTCGTGCGTTTTCATTTTTTAATAAAGGAATTATATATTTCATACAACAATATTACGAGTGCATACATATTAGAAGTATTTCAATGAAGCCTTTGAAATTCGTTAATTTTTAGCATGATTTATAATTGGATGTACTATACAATATGAATAATAATTGGATCGAATCCATATATATGTTTCAAATCTATGGTACAAATTATAATTGCATTTTAAAACCCACTATCTAATAAAACTTATTAATGAGCAACAAGTGATAACTGTACATTTCAGATTATTTTCCATGTGATAAAAACAGAAATATAATAATTAAAAGGAATATTTAATTTTTTTAGGAACAGTGCGATGAATATTCACCTACGAAGTCAATAGAAGTTGCTGTCAACCAGTGTCTCGATGCTACCAAGGAACTCAGAATGCAATTGATAGCAACGTGCAAAGAACAGTCCCACGATCTACCATTAATAATCAGGACAGGGTATGATCTCGTGACGTTCATACAAACCACATCCTCTGATGGAGATATTGACAGTCTTAATAAATATGGCGATCAATTTGTAGAAGTCATAGACCAAATCGGAGAAGTATGAATATATTCGTATTATAATTAGTTATTAAATATTTGTATTATAATTTATAACATAATATTATGTTTAAAGATTTGTAAAGTACTCAGGCACATAGCAACTACAGAAGCACTTCAGGTTTGTGCGAAACACGCCGAAGTAAATTTACGAGTTTACGCACCTCAAATCGTTACTGCTGCTCAAGCATTAGCTCACTATCCATGTTCAAAAATCATAAAAGAAAACTTAGAAGGTAGGTTCTCATTATATTTTTTTTCAAATACACATACACACATAAATTTTATATTTGACATTTATTTTAATTAAAATTAAAATTTTTTTTTAGTATTTGCAGACATGTGGCAAGCATTAACTCAAGACGTGTCCATGGTGTGTAAAGAAATAATGGAAAAACAACTACCAGAGAAACAAACATACATGTCACTACCCAGACCAGGTGTATGTATATACCTATACTAATTACTAATTATATAGATCTATTGATATACTTTTTTTTATTTTGTTATAATCGTAATGAATATTTTTAATTCATTGCAGAAACACGGTACAACGACAAAGCCATTGAAGTCGGTTAGGTTAGATCTATCGGTTAGTATACTCTCTATACAGTTAAGTTAGTAAAAATGTTCATGTTTAATATTTAAATAAATAGGAACAAGATCAAATTGCCAAAGCTGGTTTGGAAATGAAATTGGCATCAAGTGAAGTGGAAGCCGAAGCGGACCGATGGGGTGCTGGAGAAGAGGACGATGGTAACAACGAAGAAGGAGTCGGCATGGATGAACGAGGCAACGTATCCAAAGCACATGAAGATAACGATATTGTACGAAGAGCAAAAAATATGTCTGGAATGGCATTAAGCATGTATGAGTTTACTAAAGGTGATGGTGGCTCGTCGTTAAGAACCACTCAAGATTTATTCACACAAGCGGAATATTTAGCTGAAGAAGCGAATAGGCTGTATAAATTGGTCAGACAATTTTCATATCAGGTATTCAATGATGATGCTATAACGTATTAAGTAATATTTTTTTTTTTTAAATTTCGCATCTCTCTCACGTCTTATTTATATTTTTGTTTTAATTTACTTTCAACATATGAAACAATAAATATTTAGCCTTAAGAAAGCACATGGTACAAATTAAAATTGTAGTTAAATACAATTTAGGTTAATAATTCAAAATTACCAATAATCTGCGCAACAGATTGACTTGAGAGAATCTTCACTTCAATCTTTTTACGATAATTTAATGATTTCATGAATGATATTATACAAATAAAATATCTTGTACTAATTTAACCTTTTATTATTTGATTTTAGGTGCCTATGGGTGCAAATAAAAAAGAGCTTTTAGAACAATTAGATCAGGTTCCGACATATGTGCAACAGTTGCAATTTACAGTTAAAATGCCTACTGTTGGAAAATCCGCTACGTTTTCAAAAGTTGATAGTGTTATTAATGAAACAAAAACTTTAATGAATGTTATATCAAAAGTAGTCACGACTTGTTTCGTCTGTGCAACTAAAGTAAGAACAACATTACTTTACAAAAAATGTATTTAAATATTTTATTTTATAAAAAATTATTTATCGTGCCTTCGAAAGTTCGAATTTTAACAATAGAAATATTACATTAAAAATTAATCATAAGAAACAATTATTAATATTTAATTTTTCGCATAAATATAATTCCTAAAAATTAAATTATAAGGTATTATTTGTGTTTACCATTTTCCATTTTATGTTTTCTGGAAAACTCAAAGCGAAATTCCATTTTTTTTTTCTAATTTATTTCACTTTTGTTATTTTGCAAATATTTCTATTGTTAAACTACATACCTAGTAAGTAGGTATTGTATTTCATAAAAAAAAACTATTATTTTTTAGTATAATTTGGACTTCCAAGGACTAGCCACCAGAAGTGGAGGGTTCGGAGATCGTGGTGAAGATGGAAGCGGTGCTGGTTCCGGTGGTGAAGGCGGCAAAATGAGTGGAGGATCAGGCTCGGATGGATCCATGT
This sequence comes from Tetraneura akinire, assembly GCA_021307375.1. Taxonomy (NCBI): domain Eukaryota; kingdom Metazoa; phylum Arthropoda; class Insecta; order Hemiptera; family Aphididae; genus Tetraneura; species Tetraneura akinire. The sequence goes on along the minus strand of JAIUCT010000001.1, from coordinate 24,945,928 downwards.
GACAGTTCGGGATGGGGCGGAGGAGTAAAGGGGACGGCCGTCGCACCCGCGTGTCGTTCCTGCTCTTCTGAGCCCGTGCTATAACATATCAAGCACAAAACCTACAATAACTATACACATGGCTTCCAATCCCCGCATAACCAATACTAAAAGAAAATCACTTCTGGTATTTGGATTACTAAAGTTACCGGATAAGTTTCGCTCAACATTAAAACAGTAGTATTATAATATTATTATGTACAATGTAACTAATTCTTTAAAATATTTTAAGACCATCAAGGAATAATGGTTATTAATTTATAATATTATTATCTATCATTTATGCATCCGATACGGCGAGACCATTACTTTTAATAATTCTCAATCGATTTACCACGTTTGTATTATTATAATTATTTTTAATTTATAGGTATATATTGTAATATTAAATTATATAAATAAATTATTATTTTCTATAATAAGTCCATCGTACAGTTACACATATTTTATGATTGACAATATTGTTATCAGCGGCCGATTATACCCGTGACTGTGACATTACATTATAGTAACTATCCGTTTATTATTATTTTATATTTTTAATTATTATTGTAAAACGTGCAAATGTAATATTACACGTTTTGTGCTATTCAATGGTCGGAATGAGTATAAAAATCCAAATTAAAATATTGTGATTTTATTTTATAATTTATTACCCCTTCGTTAACTAATTAGAGTGTTTTAAAATACGGCCACTGGTTATAAAGTACGTCTTGTAGTTAATATGTAGGTAATCGTAAAGTTTAATAACTTTGAGCCTTTAATTTTAAAGACGATAACAGAAATTTTTAAGTTACATTTTGATAAATAAATAACTCATTTATCATCCCAAACGTAATTACTATGGAATATTTATATTTTGTACAATATTATAACTTTATTATTATACTAGTTTAATATAGTATATATATAAATCATTAACAAATAACTGTCGGTTTTTTCTAAATTTATTATTATAAAATTTCACTTAAAATTAAATTAAATTTAAGCACAATCTAAAGCTTATAGACAATCAGGCAATGTAGATTACTAAGGCACAGTTGATTTTACAGATGTATGTACTTATACGTACATGGTGTTCATTTTGATAAATTTTATGACATTTTAATCATACCGCTCCGCCGGCGCTCCTCATATTGAGTGATATTTTATTTTTATTTGGGATACATATTACATAATATGGTATATTTTCAAATAAAAATTACGGTATTAATTTGAATAATTATACCCGTGCAATTGTCAATAACTAACTTTTCGGAAATTACAATAAGACAATATGTCTTCCACTTAATAAAAATAAAAATAAAATAAAGAAAAAAAGTTTTCCGTGTCAGGAATTTTCAAAGTAGTACGTATATTATAAGCTATGTGTCTTCCCCAAAATTGTGTTCCATTGCCCTATAACTTCCCGTGTGTTTTAACTTAGTAGATATAAAGATCTCTAAAAACAAAATTAGTTGTTGATCAATATTTTATTATAAATTAATTATTTTACTAATAAATTTCCAAAAAAAATATGGCGTTCAATTTTAAATGCCAAATTTTAATAATTATTTCTTCATCTCTTTGGCTTTAACATTTTTTTTAACGACCATTAAATGTGATTTTGTAAATATATTATTATACATTAGACTGTGCCAAATTTTTAAATTTTTGCCATAGTTTGATCAATTTTGAATAATTTGTATTCCATGTTATTTTTATGTATTTATCAAAAAAAAAAAAATTTATTAGGTATTAAAAGTGGACATTTTAAATTTTTTCATGGAATTCATGGAACATGGATAATGTTATATTAATTAAAACTAAAATTTAATACACACTGCTGCGCGTAACGATGTAAGACGAAAAAAATATAAATAGCTTTGAACTGAAATCCAATTAACCGTGTACATAAAAATATTAAACGAATTACGTACTAACCCAAATATTTATATTTAAAAAATATAAACTTTAATAATTAAGTCACAAAAAAATCGCCATCGACAATTATTTTTCTTTTATAAGATATATTATTGAATATATTCTTTTTTGTAATTATATGACGAGATAATTGATTTATCACATGTTATTCGTTAAGGAGCTTTTATCAATTTATTTTAATTTTAATATATTTTTTTTTATATATAACAATAAATCTATTCGAATCATTTTTGAAAATGGATTTTATGTAATTAAATAATAATATATTACAATTTATATTAAATTAATATATTATACATTTACAAAAGTGAATACAGAAATACATATTATATATTATTGATTGTAGATTAATATATGTTTTATAAATAAATATTTTTTTTTTTTTAAACGGGCACCCATTATATTTGAATTTATTTACTAAATTTATTTTTTTTTTAATCTTTTCTTTTTTTATAAACGTATTACTATTTTAAAATCATTTAAGTTCAAATTATTTGTTTTATCATAATATATCAATAAAATGTAATATTATTATAATACATACCTACCTAATACGTAGGTAACTAATAATCCAAACACCAAACTCCATTATTATTATTATGATTTGTTTATTCTTCTGATGCGTTTTCTTTTTTGAACAAAATTATTTGAGTTATTTTTTCATTAAATAACATCGTTTAATCTAATAAAATTCAAATTAAATTTATTCTAATATTATCAAAAAACTTAAAACAGCAGATTATTGTTTACCTTCTTTAAATAAATATTTTATTGGAAAAATATAATAAATAATATTTTTATTTTTATTTATGTTTGTGACTTATATTTGCATTTTGAATAACCAAACACGTATAGCATTGTACATAATATATGGATGCCTGAAAATCTCTGTTTTTAGTAATATTACTAAAAAAAAAAAAAAAAAAAAACCATTGGCGAAAATCGTTAAATTATTGAAAATAAAGTTTTATTTTTTATAATTATTAAAAGCGCAATTTTATTAAAGCTATTTAGTTCGTAAATAAATTTTCAAAATATATTGTACAAAGTTATATTTTAATGTTTTAATTTATTTGTTTATATTACATTCTGTATAATGATGTTGTTAATAATAATATATTATATTATTTTAGATTGTGTATTATTAGTATTTAAAAATTATATTTTTGTTTATTTTTTATTTTGTATCACTCAATTAAATGTTAATATAATTTTTAAACATACATTCTGGACAGGTAAAATGCTTTTTTTGAAGCGGATAAATTGAAATTTATAATTTAAAACGTTAATATTACTACTATGTACTATATTAAATGGAATATGCAAATATACAATACGAGTAAATGTTAGGCCGCTTTAAGCATATTTCGGTACCAGACAATCTTATAATGTGTACGTTTCTTTTATTTAATTAATTCTTCAAATTTAAGATTTAATTGGTTTATTTAATTGAATTTTAATTTGTTCATATAGTTTAAAATATATTAAATATTTTTTTACCATTGAATATCGAACGATGCCGAACGTCCTTCATAATAATATACAAACTGTTACACCGAACTACCTGTACACATTCGGTTGAATATAATTTTTGAATGATTAATTAATATTATACTTAAATATTTATTAAACACTAAAATCATTCATACATATTATTATATACGTTCGTTTTTACGAAGTGCTATTGATATATGTAAAAAAAAAAAAAAAGTTGTGGTGTGGGTATTTATTCTAGTATGTATTAATATTAAATTGTAAAATTGTATTATTTAATTTGTGGTATCATTGTAAAGCATCGGTGATTTTTGTTTTTAATTATTATTATTATTATTATTATTATTATTATTATTATTATTATTAT
>JAIUCT010000001.1:24920064-24937483 GCA_021307375.1 Tetraneura akinire | reverse complement strand
TATACAGGACGATCAAAATCACCTTCGGGTTTGAGATTATCGGTTGGTTTAAATTGTTTCGGTCTTTCAGCTTTCGAGTACTCTGGATATTCTGGTCTTTCAAAATTTCCTTCAGGGAAGAGATTGTCTTGTGGTTTAATTTGTTGAGGTCTCTCTGCATGTAGAAACTCTTCTGGTTTTGGACGTTGGAACTCTCCCTCTGGATATAAATTATCTTTTGGTTTAACAACCGGAGCACGATCTCCTGGGCCAACTTTTGTTGGTACTCGTTTCTCGAATTCTCCTTCAGGTTTTAAATTATCAGATGGTTTAAATGGAGTTGGTCGCTCACTCGGTTTAAACTTCTGGTATTCAGGTCGTTCAAATTCTCCTTCTGGTTTGAGATTATCGGTGGGCTTAAATTGTTTCGGTCTTTCTGCTTTTGAGTATTCTGGATGTTCTGGCCGTTCAAAATCTCCTTCTGGGAAGAGGTTATCCTGTGGTTTAATTTGTTTTGGTCTCTCAGTGAATTGGAATTCTTCTGATTTTGGACGTTGGAATTCTCCTTCTGGATATAAATTATCTTTTGGTTTAATTACTGGGGCACGGTCTCCTGGTCCAACTTTTGTTGGTACTCGTTTCTCAAACTCTCCTTCTGGTTTAAGATTATCAGATGGTTTAAATGGAGTTGGTCGTTCACCATGTTTTATCTTTTCATGCACTGGCCTCTCAAATTCTCCTTCTGGGTGTAAGTTATCTTTCGGTTTAACTATTGGTGCCCGATCTCCTTTCCCAACTTTTTGAGGTTCACGTTTTTCAAATTCACCTTCTGTTTTTAAATTGTCAATCGGTCTAAATGGTGATGGCCTTTCACTTGACTTAAAATTTTCTTTAATTGGTCTTTCAAATTCACCTTCCGGTAGAAGATTATCGGTCGGTTTTATTTGTTTTGGCCTTTCTGATTTTTTATATTTTTCTTTTTTCGGCCTTTCAAAATCTCCTTCGGGTTTTAAATTATCTAATGGTTTTTTTTGTGGAATTTTTTCGGTTTTTTTGTTCTTATATTGTTCTTTAGTATGTGTTCTATCATCAAATTTTCCTTCAATTTTCAGATTATCAGAATGTTTTTTTATCGTTTGTCTTATATTTATTTCATCGTGATTTTTAAAAACCTCTGATGAAGTGGTTTGAAAATATATTTCTCCATCTTGCTTTGTCCATGTTCTACGTCTTACTGGTTTTTCTATTTCTACTGTTTTTTCTTTATAATCAGCTTGTAATGCTGTTTCAAATGTCATTGTGCCTTCACATATTAAATTATCTGTTCTTTTCTTTATAATTTCTGTTTTTTTTACATTGTGCCTTTGATATGCTTCTTGTGAGGATGTATTTGATGAAAATTTTCCGGATGTAATATTTAAGTTATCTTTTTTCTTTTTACATATTTCTTGTTTTACTAATGGTTGTTCTGGATAATCTTCTTTATTTTTTGAAACTACCTGTTGATTCATAATTTCATATTGTTTTAATTTTTTATTTAAATTCAAAATTATATATACTTATATTTATTTTTTTCATATATTTATATTATAAAAATAATTACTAATATATCTCCTTCAAGTTTAGTCCATGTGTTTCTTCGTATCATTCTTGGCCTTTCTGTGGTCTCGCCCGTAAATTCCATTTTTTGTGTGGTTAGATCTAAAATATTAATTATATGTTTAAATTTTTGTTTCATTTCTAATTTATTTTTTAATTATTTTACTGTGAGATAACCTTAAATATTTCTAAGTAATTATATGTGTGATAATGTGACATATGAGATTATATTATTTTTCAATGAATCATAAACATTATTATTTTTATTTAAATAAATAATTTTGATTTCATGAATATAATAATATACGTATATTATACGTATATTTTTAGATTTTGAACAAAGCGAGAAATGTCATGGTTTTACAATGATGTGTGACTTGTTTTTTGTTCTTTTTTTCTTAAGTCTGAAAACACTTTCACTACCTAAAATAATGGTTCAATTTTCACGAATAGCACATGTTTCTGGCAGGAAAGTGAATGTAGTTGGAACTCGAATTTCTCAAAATTTATCCTATGCGATAGAAAAAACGACGAAAAAAGGGCATTTTTCACGAAAACTGAAATTTCGACGAATTTGATTTCAATATTTCACGATAACTAGGCAATTTTGAAGTTAGAGACTTAGATGTTTACTTAGGTACTATATGTATATGGGATAAAATTTCGGAATCGTTACGTTAATTTTTCTATAAAATATAGGACTTTGAATAAGTTTTTCATAAAATTCTTGTTTTTATGTATGTATAATTTTATAATTTAATTTTATGTTTGATAAAATTGGCATAAAAAATTATTAGAAAAGTCAGAAAATTTGGAAAATTTTTGAATATTTTATTGAAGCATAATGATTGTTTATCTTAACGTATTTCCAAAATATTAGAAAAATCTCAAGTCTCCATTTTTATTGATATGTGTTTAACGTTGAAATTTCAGGAAAATCAATATTTACAGTATTTACGAGTATATAGATTTATCTTTTTATATTTTAATATTTTACAATATGTTAAATAAAATTGACAAAATTTTATTGAAATTCAAATACATTTTACTTAACTCAGTTCCAATTAATTGTGAATTATTACATTTACAATTTATTTAATAGCTGTTTAAATTATAAAAAGCAAGGGAAGTGTTTCTGGTGTGGAAAGGATACAGTCATAAAGAGGATAGTGTTGAATTTTAATTAAACTTTGAATTCAATGATAAATCATTACATTTGAAAAACGATTCTGAGTGAAATACTGCGAGATTTGGGTATTTAGGCGACTCATTTAGGATTTTTATGATAAATTATTTATATTGAACGTAGAGATTGATAAATGTTAAAATTTTAATTAGTACATAATATATTATCTGATGAACTTCGCTCAAAATCGTTTTCACGAATGTAATGATTTATCATTGCATTCAAATTTTAATCAAAATTCAACACTATCCTCTTTTCACCTTTATCCATTCACTTGCTATTTTCTTTTAGTTAAATAATTTGTTTTATTATAATATATTTTAATCAAATATGTATTAAGAATTTTAAATTCCATTTGTGTAGTATTTTTTTAAATATGTGTAATATCAATAATTTATATGTAATATTATTAACTTTATTAACTAAATGTTTTTTTTTTTTTAACAAATATACCAGCTATAAGTATTTTTAATTAATATATTATTATTTAATTATAAAATGAATTTTAATAGATATTTCATTTTTGAATAAAGGTATATATTTTATTCATTAAAATTTGTATCTATTATATAATAACTAATTTATATCACCTGTAAATTCGCCACCTATAACTAACTGATCATCATATTTTCGAATTTCAGCTCGTTCTCCTTTCACGACTTTTGTTATTTTTCTTTCGCCATAAAATTCACCTTCAGGTCTTAAATTATCATCTGGTTTTTTAATTGGTGCTCTTTCAATTACTTTTGGTGGTTGCATTTGTTTTGGTCGTTCAAAATTACCCTCTGGCTTTAAATTGTCAGGATGCTTTACAATTGGAGCACGATCACCAGGTGAATATTGACTTCGTATAGGTCTTTCAAAATCTCCCTCAGGTTTTAAATTATCAGGATGTTTGATTATTGGAGCACGATCACCTGGACCATATTGAGATTGTTTAGGTCTGTCAAATTCTCCTTCTGGTCTTAAATTATCTTTTGGTTTTATCGGCTTTTGACGATCTGCTGATTGAACATTTGTAGGTAATGGCCTCTCAAAGTTACCTTCTGGTTTTAAATTATCATTAGGCTTAATTGGCTTTGGACGTTCGCCTGGTTCTATTTTAGATTTTACTGGTCTTTCAAAATCTCCTTCGGGTCGTAAATTATCACTAGGCTTTATCGGTTTTTGTCGTTCTGCAGGTATTACTTTTTCAGGGATTGGCCTTTCAAAATTACCTTCCGGCTTCAAGTTATCCTGTGGCTTTCGCGTTGAATACCGATCACCTGGAAGTCCTGTATATTCTTGTATTTTTTTTGGAACATATTCACCTTCGAGATGAAGTTGATCAACCATTTTATACCTATTTATTAAAATAAATAATAAACATATATAAATTATTTTATTAATTATGTTTATTTTAAAAATTTTCATACCCAACTTGGAGTTCTGCATGTTTTTCCTCAAACTCAGATCTGTAAGCTGTAGTAGATTCAATTTTTCCTTCGTTTAAAGTTAATTCTGTATTAAGTCTTTGCAAAGTAGGTCTTTCAATTCGGTCAAATGGTATTGGTTGGTATTCTTCTCTAGTTCTTGATAATTTTGGAACAGATGTAGGCTCCAAATCTAGTGGAGGTCCGTCTGTTCCAGATGTGTGTGGACATCGATGACGTCTTTTATTATAAAATATAATAATATTTATGTTAATAATTAAAACATATTATTTAATTGTATGATCATTTTAAATCAAATATAGTACTACTAATTAATTACTAAAGTACCTAATAACTTTATATACGAGTATATATTATATAATTCTATGCTTATTTGTAGACTACAATAATATTCTTGCAAATGCGGTCGTAAAATGAAATGTTAGCGTATTTGTATATTACATTGGGGATTGGTATTAGGCTAATCAATAGTACACTGAACCCCTTGCACCATTTGTACGAACAACACTCCTATACTTATACACTACACATGTTGATATTTAGTGTTAAATTAAACGTTTTGATTGTTGGTCGTCAATTTGTTATTAATGGATTAAATTTTTTTTATTTTAACCACGTGTATTAAAATATGTATTATAATATTGGTTGTTACTACTAACTATTATATAATAGTATATATATATTTTAAATTAATTAATATATTGATCTTATATAATTATTATATATTATATAGCTATTTGGGTGTGGAATAATATTATGTAAAAGCATAATTATTTAAGATATTAAAATATAATATTATTTTACAAGCTTATTATATTTAATATGCTAAGTAATAAAATTAGAAACGAATTTAGCTTTTTACGGTTCTATAACCGTATAACGTGCCTATGCACATAAATATTGCTAAAATATAGTATACAGGATCATATTTATGCAGGAATGGGGCATTTGCACTGGGCCCACTTACAATGGGTAACAAAACAGTAAAAAAATTAAGATACCTTTATTATAATATATATATATTATAAAATACTTATATGATTCTCATAATCTGCGACAAAAATTTATTACTAATAGAAAAAAATTAAAATATATAATTATAATAATACTTCTGTTTATGGATCAATTTCGGTATTAAATATAATGCTAATTAATTTAATGGATGATAATTAATAATATTACTATGTCCTTTACTATATACTCGTTAATTAGTACAAATAATGACGACAGAAACATTATATTTTCTATCAATTAAAAAAAAAATCCAAAAAAACAACATATTCATTAAGATATCGACCATTAAAATTATCATACAAATATACGAGTACATACTCTGTAAACTGGCTGTCTTAAAATTTCACAAAATTTAAAAAAAAAAAAAAATTTTTTTTAAACAAAATTTACGAGATAATTAAATTTAAAAAAGAAATATGAATAATATACCTAATCAAGCCCGTATCCAGGGGGGGGGGGTTAGGGGTTCAACCCCCGAAATTTTTAAAGTAGTTTTATATTTATAATATAACAAAGACTAACTACAAAATTTATGTATAAATTGTATTTATTTCATTTATTTTATATCATAAAATTTATTAGTGTAATTATTGAATAATAATTACAGTTTAGCTATCAAGCGACTTTTTTACTTATTTAAAAAAAAAAAAATTAAGTAGAAGGAATTCGCTATAATACGCCTACTAGCTCTGTTCACTTCCACAAGCACCGCTACGCGGCACTTTTCATAAGGATGGGGCTACGCCCCAAGGGACTACGGCATACCTACCTAATACCTACTCCATAAACCTGATACTTGTGTGGATAGGTAGTGGTTTTACGAAATCTTTGGAAAAATCCTCCATGATTTGATACCCATTATATTATACATCAATAAACAAAAATCTAGTCTATCTCTATAGCGAAACTAAAAAGAAAAAGTAAAAAAATATATATAATGCCTAGGCATTATATACTAAATACTAAAATTATTTTTTTAATACTTTGCCTAAAATCAATCGGTATTATATATAATGCCGGAATTATATATAAGTTATTAAATTTGAAATTATTAAATTTAAATTTACCAACAAAATTACAACACTGTATAATAAATAATAATAATAAAAAAACTATAGTAATATAATAACGTAATATAGCAACCTTCATTTTCTAACTGCCCTAATAAGTAATAAGTACGTTACATTTTAATAAATCAAAATTATTTTTGTATAATAGTCAAATATGAAAAGTATGTATATAGTATATTATTACATGAATACATTATTAATCATTAAAATTTGTCACTATTCACTACAATCAATTAATAATTATTAGTTTAATATTGTTTTCATATTAATTTTATTTCTGTTAATTGGGGGCAACTTTTTAATATAAACAAATTTTCGAAGGTTTCTAAATTTCAAAAAATAGTATTTAGCAATCATAACTGTGGTGGGACACATACACAGATGATAACTACTAAAATTTAGAAATACAATAAATTTATCACTGCTATTTTATTCTAAATATTTAATAAATACACACTCAATTATACGATAATAATATGAATAATTATTATTTGGTTATAAAAATAAATTTTAATGCATGAAGTTTTTACTTTTTAATTTTGATTCAGTATAATTAATATCCATATAAAATATTTGAATATTTTTTTTTACTATTGACTATAAATTGCATTACTTATAAATTATAATCAATACATAAAATACTTATTATTACTCGTATAATTACAAAATGGTACCTACATATTATATGAAATAGGCGATAAAATATAGTATTAATCACAATATAATATATGTATAGGTACCAACGGAGAGTAGACATTGCAAACAACAATAAATTTAACTGACAGTTGGTGATTTTTTTAATAATAAAATATTACTTAATCATAGTACAATAGTATTATTATTTAAATTTTAAATGATTAATTGTTAGTCGTTACTATGTTTTATTTTATAAAATAAGCAATAAATACTCTTATACGTCAACTTAGTATTTAGGTAATTATAAATTTCTTCTTATTTTATAACCAATAGGGATTATTAACAATGAATATAATAACTGTTAAAAATATAGTTACACTTAATTTTAACTTTTTTACCATATATTGTGTGTCTTTGTATTACTTAAATAGTTAAATGACATTCGATCTCGATGGCTTCTGAAAAATACTTGTGGGCGAGGCAGTGAATGACAACACAACGTTATTATTCTAGCCTTGATGAATTGTACAACAATAGCCATACGGGCATACGGCGCTAATGTAAAAGAGTCATTTTAATATTTTTATACTCAAAACATATAATGACATCGATACATTATAGACCTTGCTAGATGATTGTGTCTGTATCGGTCAGAATAACAACAATGTAACATATTTATTTTTAATAGTTAACTTTATAATAAGTCCAGAATACAACAAAATTTAATTATGAAAAAGATCACTTTTATTATCTATAAAGAAATAGAAAATATATAGAATATAACGTTGTGAAAAGGATAATTGTCATGGAAGGATGGAGTTGCATAAGATTTGAAAGCAAACGAATAAAACATTGCATAAAAACAGAAAACATTACATAAAAACAATTCTAGTCATTAAGTAGGTACATAAATGTGATACCATTTACCTATTAATAATAAATTAATGATTAATATTTTGATACACTTATTAAATTATAACAATTATTATTTAAACTTAAAAATAAAAGTAAATGATAACTGTTCTCAAATCTTATTACGCGCGTAAAAAACATCTATGCAAATACTTATGAAGAATTATTTCGATTCTTTATGACTTAATTTAAAAAAAAAAAATATAAAATCATAATTATAATTCGCCAAATTTCGTCACTCTTTTCGCATTTTTAAGTAGCTTCTCTTTACTCTCATGAAACGCATAGATAAAATTATTTAAATAATGCATCCCTTATTTTCTGATCACGTTAACGTGATAAAAAAAAACAATAAAAAAATTAATTTGTGAAAATATTTAAAAAATTATGGTCAATAAGTCAATAAAATTTGTTTTAAAGAGCACAAGAATACATATTAATTGTACGTATTTATTATTCAATTTTATTTGCAACTCTGATTATAAATTTTGCTTATTTTATAAATTTACCAACTATATACATATTTGGAATTTAGATAATTTTTATCATTTCTATCTGATCACATATTTTAACCATAAAATTTTAAAATATTAATTCTAATAATTCTAAAGAGTTGAGAACGTGACTCGAAATCGTGGTTATTTAAAATTGCTTAAAAATATAATAATCAGATCACGCTTATCTTACAATATATAACGATGAGTATATTTTAATAATTATTAATTTGTATGCCATAATGATATATTATTATTAGCCTAATATGACTAATAAAGTATTAGTACCTATGTAAAATAAAATTACATAAAAAGAAAATATTATATTATATAAACCTATTATTTTAATTATGTTTTTAATAATTATTTAAAATCATATTACACATGTTCTTCAGGATATGATTACGAAGTGATAAAAATCAATTCTCTAATTTAGTAAATTAGGTTAAGTTTCAAAAAATAAAAATATATAACTTTTCCATTTAAATTAATTCCAGAGACATTATTTACAATAAATTATGATCAAATTATTATTACCTGTTTATTATTTATACATATAAACGTTATAACTTATATATCTAAACTTTAATATTCTAAATTAATAATATAATGACAGAAACCATCCATAGCTAAAAATTATTATTAATATTTGGCAAAATATATAGTGACTTATTAAAATTCTAATTTATAAAATAATATTAATTCTGAGATAAGTGAGTAATCAGTAATATTAGAAGTAATATTTTTTAGTATCTTTATTTCGTAGATATTTTTTATAGTGTAAATTGTATTATACGAGTACATACATCAAGGATAATTATTTAAAATAATCATATTAATAGAAGAATAAATCTGTTAGGCCTTAAGACCTCATAAGGCCTTATCAGATATTCAGATGTCACAAAATTGTATTATTAAATAATAATTTCAAATCATCAAAATCGTATGTTTACATTAATATAATGTTTAAATAGGTGTATATATAAATCAATACGCATTAAAAAATAAAAATGTATTAATTACTTTTTAAAATTAATCGTAAACATGCTTAAAATTATATACAGATGATATATGATATATATGATTTAAAATTTAAAATTATATGTTAGGTTAAATTACATAACTACCTGTATGTGAAATTAGTTATTACGTCATACGTTTAGTTATATATATAAAAAAAAAAATGATTAAAAAAATGTAGGCTAATCTTTTGATAGTACCAACATTTGTCCATTGTTGTTTGTACGAGTATATAATATACGAATAAAGAACTAATAATATATACAATATTAGTATAATATATTTTACCTGTATATTTGAAAATTAATTATCCGTAACCAACTCATAGTAATTTTTTTTTATCAAGGGCACAATGTCGCGTAAAACTTAGCATATTGCATTAGGTATGTATATTTTACAATGATAAAAAATGACTGCATTGATTAAAATGGCTAAACTTTATTATAATATAATGTAAATACAACAGGTTTCTATATAATATATATAGATTGATATCTGTGTATACTTAATTATTTTAAAAAGAGAATTATATAAATAAAATAATAATAATATTAGTTTATTAGTTTTTTTAACAATAGTTTAAAAATGTGTTATTTATTAAACCATTTTAATATAAATTTAATATATCGTATGCATATAGTTTCTTTTAAAATATTATACTTATAAAATAAGCACATTTCATCAGAAGAAACATGTCCATCAGTCACATCTCACATACGTAAACATAATATTTTACGCTGGGTTCAGACTCGTTAAACATAGGTAAATAAAAATAAAACTATACGAAAACACGAAAACACGAAATATACGATTGCTGATTTGTTCATTTTCAACTCATTCTACGTTAGTTGAAATTTGAATATTCCACGATGAACAAAGTAAAATGTAAATTACCCTACCCTTTGGTAGTTGGGTAACGATTCAATTATTATAAATTTGTATTTAAAAATAAACTTGAATCAAGTATCAAAATGCATATAATAATAAATTCTGTTAATACGAGTAGTTATAACTGATAAGTTCAACGTTGATTTTTGCTATGGTATACTATGAATGTCCAATGCCTGTAATGATTTATTTATACTCAAATTCAAAATTATCACGTTTTATATACCTATACCACTATACATACAATATAAGTTATAATAATATGAGGTTGAAATTTGCATTCATGACGATTATTAATTCATTACTAACTGATATATCTAATAATAAACTGCACGTTTCAATGGCATATCTCGTCATAACACTGAAACGTAGGTTACACGATATGTATATTTTCATACCTACCAGACTACCATATGAAATATAAAAATTATTATTTGATTCAAATATTAGTTATTACGAAAATATTTCTATAAAAAAAATATTGAATACTAAAATTTTATAACATTGTATAAAAGAATAATACCATAACGTATTTAATATTTTAAAATTTTACGTAACTGTGCACAATATTCTTTAAAAATTTAAATACACATTTATTCTTAACAGATTCATTAGTTTATACGCTACACGTAACACGTAATTGACAGTAATTGAATGAAATTTATTAAAACAACATTCATGTAAAAAATTGATCTCTTCCTTGCTTATTTTCAAACCCACTCTAGATTTCTTCATTTAGTCTCTTGGTAGGTAGGTGTATTTAATGGTATGATATTATTAATTTATTATCATACAGAATATAAATTCTGTTTATTGGTCATAAAAAATAAAAATCTTTTCATTCATTAAAATTATATTTTATAACATTTTAAAATGTTGTTGTCGGTGTACCTTATAAAGTTATAAAATTACAAAATAAAAGGTTTGAAGAAGTTTTATTTTTTTTTCTTAATGTTATACTTATAATAAAACTTTAACATCGTACAGAATTAATTTATTATAACATGAACGTACATTTTTATCAGTACAAATAATGAAATTTAAACCACCATGAAATATGATTAGACATCTAAAATTGAAATCGTATATTATAATAATATACTAAGTATGAAAATGAGAGTCTACATCGTTTTATACTACACGTTTGAACTTTAATATTGTTCCTACAAACCCATTACAAACGTCAAATAATAATAATAAATATTCTATGACAAATATTATTGTTATTTGTTTCGAATAAATACAAACATTATGAGATTGTTTTTTTTTAAGAACAGTATAAACGTGCGAGTGCGATTTATATACTATCAATTCTTAAATCATCATCTATGACGCTTTTGCAATATTTTAATAATAATAATAATAATAATAATAATAATAATAATAATAATAATAATAATAATAATAATAATATAATACGTAAGATGTATCATTTGTCTTAATTCCGCGTATTATCATTATATCGTACACCATTAAAATTGATGAATATAAATAATATAATATTTATGTGACCGTTTAAGTGGCAACAAGGTACAGGAAGTCCGTAATGCGCCGGGCGTTTCGTACATATACCTACGCGAAAGTCGAGTGCGTCTGACGATTACCGAGACGACTCGTATGAACGGAAATAAATCGTATAGATAATACGGGTAAATACATATTACGCGCGCGAAAGTGTCGTTATAAAATATAGGATACAGTCTCGAGACTATTCGCGCTGGCGTCAGCCTTGTCTTTTAGCGTGTACACAAAGTCTAAGAAACGAGAACACAATATTCTTTTATCGACGTTAAAAAAAAAAAAAAAATACAATAAAGTAATAAAATTCATTTAGAAAGCAGACCGATTGCCTACGGCCAGCAGTCGTCATCGTGCGCGCGCGCGCACACGAGTAAGAACGACAATAAAATACGTACGGTTAGCGTGCAAGTATATACACTGTACAGGTACACAATATATTATAATAACACCCAGCAGAAAGGGTTGACCTCGGACAAGTCGATTATGCAAACCATAAAAGGAACTATATTCGGAGGCTGGTTCGACGCCGATGACTATTTATACGCATTTATAATATTATACCGATATACCTCCTCGGTATACTCTCGTTATATTATAAATACATATGCACGCGTTGTTGTAATACGATCGAAAATCTACCGTTTCCGAAATAACCAGAGTAATGTACCAGGTATATTATAATGTCTGCCGTTCTGGGTCGACGTTTCACGAACCCGTGTGAAATGTTTTCGTCTAGACTATAATATTATGACATGTATAATGTATTATATTAATATGTTATATTGATAATTTTAATATTTTGCAGAAAAGCTAATTTAGAAACACGAATTAGGTATACAAATTCAAAACTATAATATATTATGATTTATAACATTATTATGTCATGTAACGTGACGTATACCACAATGTACAAGAGCAATAATCATTTATCGTCACGTCTAACCGAATTTTAATCTATTACTATATTACTAAAGTAACATTTTTTACTATTCGAATTTTGTATAGGTATTATTTTATTTTGTATTTTGACACCGTTTGCGATTTTATATATTGTAACGCTATTTACTTTTATAATCTTATATATATATATATATATATATATATATATATATATATATATTATATACCTAGAGTCAGACAATAGCGTCATTTGTTGCTGATTAAAATGAATGTGCTTTAGCTAAAGATATCGGATACATGAGTCAAAAAGTGATAATATTAACGGTTAAAGTTTATATTTTCATTGCGTATATAACAAATATTAAATATTAAATCGCTTCGTACTGATTCTACAACAACAAATTCTGTATAGGTACGTCATAATAATATTAATATATAGTGTAGTATTGTTTTATGCATATTATACGTTTGCATCTATATTTACAAAAAATGACCTCGCTGTTATTAATGAAATAGGTGTATTAGAATAATCGTTAATTATTCGACGAAAGAACAATGCACACGTGTAATAGAAACATAACGTAATAAATATACTCTTAGAAAAATTGTAGACACGGTCGGAAGAGCGCTTGAAGAGTTCTGTTGGCCATAACAAAATAAACGGGTTTAACGTGAAGGACTATAAATTATAATATTATAAATTCATAGTCGATTTAAATTCACACATTATAATAAATACCGTAAAAGACTACAAGACGAAACGTTTACACGGAATCGTACAACGACGTGCACCATCATAACGAGTTAGTGATCATTTTCGCAATCAGTATAACAATAATAATAATAATTAATAATAATGTCTTTAATCTTACGTATAATAATTAACAAATTATCAATTATAATTTGCCAAACAGCCAACAGACACAATAATAAAACATCCTCAAATGCTTGAATGTAAAATGTAAATATAACGACTGTATTCGGAGACATAAAAAATAATTTTTATCCATAGAGGAATAATATCCATTATAATATTTGTACGTAAATATTCTGTTCTAACAATAAACAAACAATTAATTGACTATACGGCGTATACGCATATTTTTCTAGTTTGTACGAACGCGAATGATAAATGTTCTCTGTTGGCTTACACGAGATTTTATTAAATAATGTCATTTTTCCTAACGCACGCGTGACATTTTAATGTACACAATCAAATACTGCAGGTATATACCTATAATAATGTATTTATGTTTTGTTACCTACCGACAATTTATATTCGAAATGCTCCAGTTTCTCTACCGTAAAAATATAAATTTTTCCAAATTACACGAACATTATGGACTAATATTATTATTTTAGATCATGCGATTTTTAATCGAATCCTCGCGATCCTTGGAAATTAAAAAGAACGATAATAAAAAACCAATACATTCTTCGCTTCGCTCAGAATCTAAAACTTGAAACACCATGCGTATACAAATATTACAAATTTGGATAAAACTTTTAATAAAATAAAATGACCATTACGCATAAACTTCAAACATTTATTCTACACTCTACACATCATTGCATATATTGCATCACTTATTTGTTTCTTTGTTTTTCGCAAAACTCGTGAATGACCATAGGATAGGTGCAGCAATTAATACGAATAATATATTATTTCACTCGTCATACTCTTTTATAATGAATGACTTTTACGATGTACGATGCATTACAATGTATATTATGACGAATTATTATATTATAAAATACTTATTTGTAATAGATGTATCCTTGTACTTATTTAAATATTAAAAATGATAATAAATAAATAATTTATATTCTATAATTATATTAGGTTTAACGAAAATATTTTTCCTTAAATTTTTTGTTTATTTTAAATTTGTGTTTTAAAAATTTTACCAGATTTCTATAAAATTTAAATAAAACAACGACAATATACAGGGTGTAACAGGTCTATCTGACAATTGCAATAACTTTTTTTCTATTCATTTTTTTTAACTTTTTTTTTTCAAATAAATACTGAGCCCTTGCGCTACAATACTGTCGATTTCAAATTTTTTTTTGGTACTTGGGAAACTCAAATTTGGAAATTTTAAATTTTATTTTATTGTTTAAGAAAAATTTCAAATTAGCCATTTTGTAAACCTGATTTTTAAAAAAATATTAGTGTTTAAAATTCTAATAAGGGTCGATCCATTTATTTTCTACGATTTTTTAAAGTTTGTGAAAAAGTTAAGAATTTTATTGTATACCACATAAAATTATAACAAATATTATTGTATAACACTATTAATTAAATGGCTGAACGAAATTTAATTTTTATTCAAGATTTTTGTTATCGCTTACTTCATTAAATTGATATTTATTATTATGAGTCCCAGTTATATTGATAAATTTTAATCAATGTTGGCCATGGAAAAGTTAATCAAATCACCGACTATTTGATAGACCCGTACAATATTAATTGTACCAATAATTTTAGTAATTTAATTCACATTTTCAAAAAGTTTAAAAAATCATAAGAAATAAATGACCAAACTTTAAGAAGATATTTTAATACCATAATTTTTCTAAAAATCCGGTCTACAAAATGGCTATTTTGATTTTTTTTAAAATGGTAAAATTAAATTTTAAATTTTCAAATTTGAGTTTCTCAAGTACAAAAAAATATTTGAAATCGACAGTATTGTAGCGCAAGGGCTCAGTATTTATTTGAAAAAAAAAAAAAAGTTAAAAAAATGAATAGAAAAAAAGTTATTGCAATTGTCAGATAGACCTGTTACACCCTTTATATATATAAATCTCTAAAATTATTAAATCATAGTAGGTACATACTAAAAATTAAAATGTTTGAATTAATATTAAAAAAATCGAAGAATATATAACAAACATAAAAGTATATCTACTACTTATAATATGCTTTACTATGATATAATATTAAGAATATTTTATATGTCTAGATTTTTACTTTTGCATTGTTTCTTAGTGATTATGCTAAAATTATTTGAAATTTAAATTAAGATTTGAATGCAATGATAAATCATTAGATTCGAAAAAAGATTCTGGACGAAGTTCAGATATATCTATTGACTATTGATTAAAACGTTTACGTATAATAAACGTATACTTATTTAAATTATAATTTAATATCAATGTAAAATTTCCAATTATTATCACATATCTAAAATACGAAATCTATGTGAATACACAATAAACTGTTCAAGTTCTAAATTCAATATTTTCAGATTATTCGAAAATATTTGAAATCGAATTTGTCAAAATTGTTTTTTTCCTACCACATATAAGCACAATTCTGAAAAATTCAAAAATTAATATAAATAATGCACCAACTGAATGCAATTTTCTTACAGAACTATTCATGGTAATCTAACCATTTTTTGGTCGAAATAGTGTTTTCAGATATAACAAAAAATAAAAATAAAAATACACATATCATTATTCAATATAAAACCAACTCGCTTCGTTCTGAATTTTAAATTATGACAAAATGAATTTAAATTAAGAATTATTGTAGTATACAAAAACAAATTACCTATTAAAAACCTAATGAAATAATTGCGTTAGTAAATTATAACACAATCAAATAACCAAAATTAATATAGAGTTCAAAATTATTAGTCACGTAATACGCGAAACACTATTATTAGCCATATAAAATTTATTAACGTAATTAATAATTTCTAAATAATAGAAATTGAATTACTAAGTAGTAAATATATTTACGTCGTAAAACTTAAAGTAAAAAATTAAATTATTATTTATACTATATTATGTATATTAGTATATTACTACATCAATAGTAAGTGAAGTTATTGTCTATGTATATCTAATTGAGTTATTATACAATAGCATAACATTTAATAATATCAATTTTATATTATGTGTATAAAATAACATAAATAATAAAAATATTAGTTATTAATTTATTATTATATATCAATACTTTATCCCTATAGTACTAAATTTAAAATAACTAAATTATTTAATATTATTCTAGGTACAAAATACTAACGTAATAATTATCTATTCATCATAAATTATTATTATTATTTTCATAATAATTTTTTTTTTTTAATTAATACTTTATTTGAGTCAGCTATAATTAATTTAAAATTAAAATAATTTAACTCACCCACAAGTACAGATTTCACAAATGCATTGTTCTTTCACGGTCTCAGTAATTTCCTTTTGCTTTCTTGTCTTGTGGTCTACTTTATTTTCTTTTACGGTTTTAGAAGAAGATACATGATTTTCATAATTATCCTTTATATTTCTTACAACTGATTTTTCAAATGCCGTTTCTTTATGCTTTTTACTTTTTATTATTTCATAATTATTTGATGTGGACGTAGAAGAAAAGTCGGTAACATCCTGATTACCCATTGTATCTTTGATATTTGTACTTCTTGTTGGTTTCTCAGGATAATATTCGGATGAATTTGATGTTACTTCGAATCCTTGTACAACAGATTGTTCCATAACTTGATGTGATGCTATATATAATTCTTCAGATATGCCAAAATTAACAGTCGTAGAATAATTATTATCAAAATGTGTAATATCAGAATTCATATTATTTAAAATTTCCATACTAGAATCACTTTTGAGTTTATCAAAATTATTAATTATTTTTCTATCAACAATTTTCAGGTCATTATTAATTTCATTATTTTCTAATTGTAAAGAATCGTTAACCGTATAAGTTAAATTTAAATTTTGACTAAGAGTATCTACATT
>JAIUCT010000001.1:24895870-24920054 GCA_021307375.1 Tetraneura akinire | reverse complement strand
TTTTATTAATTTTCCACCAACCATACGTACAGATAAACCTTCATCGTTAATATTATCAACTGTTGTTTGAGATTTATGTTTTTCTATAATATCTGAATTTTTCTTATTTTTCTTTTCAACTGGTTTATCTATAATTGCATTACTAGTACTGTCAGTTGTTGATGTTTTTGCATTTAAATTAGTTGTTTCTCCTGTTGAACTCGAAATTGAAGATTGTTCATTTGTGATGAATGAGGTCGATGATGAAATATCATTCAAGGAATTATCACTAATTAACATATTATTTGAAGAAGAGATATTATATTCTTTTTTATTAGAATTTATGGTTTCGTTAATTGACTTAATTAACTGTTCATTTCCTCTTTCAATTTTATCATTTACATCGATTGGTGTTTTCGTGTCGAATTTATCAAAAGTAGTTGTTAAATTTGTATTATTTTTTAATGTTATTTCATCAATTTCTTGATTTGATTTTGAAAATATTGGAATATATTTTTGTGTAACGAACATTTCAGAATTGAAATCATTATATTTTGACTCCTTTTGATCTGTTAAGTTTGAATCAATTTCACTTTTACTATTATCATCTAAAATATAAGTTGTATCAATTTCTTGCTTATTACTTTTGATATGATTGTTAGTTGATATAGTCTTCAACGGTGTATTAAATTGTTTTATTAATTTTCCTCCTACCATCCTTACTGTAAAATTCGTATTTTTTTGGCTCTGTGAGGCAGATGATATATTATTTTCAACATCATTTAATAAGTTAATTGTATTTATTGATTTATTTTTATTATTCAATATTTCATTTTTTACTTTATTTGTTTTTGTTTCAATCGTTGAATTTAAGTCACCACCAGTAATTAACGGAAGTGAATCATTTTCTGATTTAATTATTGTTTCATTAATTGCTGACATAATTTTATTTTCGCTTACAGTTAAATCCTTTTTATCTAAAATATCTTTCTTTTCAGTACTACCCTTAGAAACTTCTAAGTTGTATTTTGATTTAGAAGTTATTGATTGACTAACTGACGATGATTTACTGTTATTATCATACAAATTCTGTGATGAAGTCGTAATATTTGATATTGAATTACGAGGTATATTTAATATTTTTGGCGTTTCTGTTTCTGTAGCTATTTCAAATGACGATTTATTTGAATGTTGTGCGTATCCTTTAGACGAATCTGCAACACTTGACTCTTTAACAATTGTTTCGGTTGTTGATTGAGGAATATCATCAAATGATTGTACAGTTGTGCTTATATTACCATCTTGATCTACAGTTGTAACAGTCCTAATGCTTTTTCCAGTAGTAGTTTTTTTTATGGAAGATGAACTTAAAGATTTTGAAATAGAAGATGAACATACAGTTTCCGCTTCCTGTTTAGAAACCGTGCCTTTTATAAACTTTTTTGAAGTCTGTGGTGTTGAACTACGGCCTTTGCCACTTAAATTTGAAGGCTGTTCATTAGCCACTTTACTACTGAACATTTGTTTCGGAACTTCCACTGAACTTTCATTTTTAATAACTGTTTGTTCACTTACCTTAGTTTCATGTAAGTTATGTTTTTTCGTTGGGTCTTTAGATTTCTTTGTAGATTTAAACATTTTTATTTTTATTTTTTGCGACTTATAAAATAATAAATATAAACTAATAAATAATTTGTATTGCACAAATGAAAATAATATACCGACGCACGTTTACGATCGCACACTAAAAAAAAAAAAAAAAAAAAACACTAGTAACAATAGAATGAACGTATGTAATGTTATTTGACTACTGACTGAGGAAAATCTCGCTGAACATAAGCTTCATGAATTGAAGAGGTGGTCCCCCCATACACCTTCACAAATCTCTGCATCGCCAATGCACTTAAACCAGTTTCGTCCTACGCTGGCTATGACAATTTTTTTTTTCTTACTCATCGCAGTATTGTTATTTACGTTTTCATTATAAAAATTAAATATACTCGTACCATCGATTCTTATTACTAACTATGGAGTACAATGATATTAATTACAATTTAATATTACTATGTAAACTTTAAAATAATTTAATATTATGTTATACGTATACATAAAATAAAATAAATAATAATTAATTTTATGAAATATAAAATATAAAAGAGAAATATGTCTAATAATTTATTATCGGTAGGTATATAGAAAAAATTACATATTGAATATTTCTATTATAATTGATAAATTCAATTTATATAACTTATATAAAATTATATATTCAATGTAAAATGAATCAAAATTATAAAATTTTCTAATAATATTATTGTGTACTTTTCTAATATTTTAATACTTAAACAATTTAATAAATTAAGAAACTATAAAATAACTATGAAATAATTTGTGGTTGTTTATTCATTCTTAGTTGTAATTAAAACATATATTGTTAATAATAAGAAAGATACACAATAATGGCATTAGTTCGTTCAATAAATAAATTATATTTGTATATTTATTTTTAATTAATAAATGCATTTCGATAAATACAAATTACATTCAAAAACTACACTTTTATATTAATCATGGATGAAAATAATTATTATTGCAATATCTGATATTAATAAAATAATTTTTTTTTTTTTTGTTTCTTATAATAATATATCAATTTTATGTATAAATCTATTCTATTATGTAAATTAATTTATAATAATTTATAATTAACTCATATTATATAAAATTCAGAAGATTAATGTAAATGAAAAACCAATTGTAAATCGACAATACTATTTTATATATCATTATTTTTTTTTTTTTTTTTTAGGTTTTAATGTCAATATCGTGAACACGTCGTGAAGTCGTTTATATTATTAAAGGCCACCGCAATCATTATTAATTATTTTCACAGAACTAATTTTTTGCAATTCAAATTTAGACATATTTTATGGCTTCACAATTCGTCGTTTTAGGAAACGTCTAGTTTAGTTTCTCGAAATTTATAAGTCGCTGACAATGAACACGCCTATTTTATACGTATAAATATTACCTTTGTATATTAGCAATAAACGTCTATTATAAACATATAAACACCGGAAATGTATTTCTTATACCTATGTAGATGATGGACTATTATTATACGTATATGTAACATTTTAAAATATTTCTACAACCAAATATAAACTTGAACCAAATAATGAGTCAGTGCATACCAATTACCTACTAGTTACTAGTTTACTACACATACGTGTTACAAATGACAAAATTGAATTTTGTTAAAAAACAAATATTTAATAATGATTTCATATTTTTAAAACTATAAAATTATTGAAATTTATAATATTTATTAAATAATATTGTAAATAGGTATATTTTCTAATAGTTTTCTATTACACAAAAATAGGTAGGTACGATTTAATTGTATACCTACTTGTTAATTATTTTAGCATATTAAAATATTTTTATTACACAATGGTATAGTTAAACAATAAAGATATAAAGCATATTTTACTATTTCGTTGAAAATATAATAGACTTAAAATTTAAAATTAATAAAATTAGTCATATAATAATTAACGAGAGTAATAAAACATGTTACAGATATTTTCATATAAAATTGCAAAGATTTGATTGCACGTAAACCACATACCACAGACATAAAAACACATAAACTATTATTTCATCTGTATATACTACACTAGTATTATAGTTTATACTGTTTATAGTTCGTAAAATATTAATAATTGATTACAAAACCAAACTTAAGATATACCAATATCTATACGAAACTTCATAATAAATCACAGATTTGACATCATAGTATAAAATATAATAGAAATAATGGTACCATCATTTCACACAAGATAGATTTCTGCAGATAAAAAATGTAATCTACTAAATTCAATTTTTGAATTTCCCAATTTTTTTTCTAAAACAACATAAAAAATTCATCGAAATTTCGAAAAATGTTTAAATTATTTTATAATACGTAATTGAAGAAAAAATAAGGACATTCTAGACATTAAAAATGTGTTTATATTATTTATATAATATACATTAATGATTGTTTTTTTTTTTTTTTTATCCGAACATAAAACTCGAAAAATTTTATAATTTGCAACTTTGCGTCAAGATCTAAAGTGATAAATTACTATAATCATTGATTTTAGAATTTCTTAAATGATAGCTAAAAAAATTTCTTAATAGCCGCACGAATGACACTATAATATTATCATTTGATTTTGATTTTGTACACAATTAAAATAATTATTAAAGTATCTGATAATATAATATATTATAATAATATTATTGTTGTTGCCTACATATTATTATAATAACAATATAATAAACCGGTCGCACGTTACGGTTTCCTTCTCCGATTCACCGGTCCATGTAAGGCACTCCCACTCGTCTCTTCGCATGTATATATATATATATATATTAATGCATGTGCCTATATAAATATACGAGTCGATGATGCAGCCTTCCATGTACCGTAGGACGACTGTCGTGGGCAGCCGGTTTATCCGGCAAATATATAATATTGAGACTTGCCCAAAATGGAAATCGAAGGAGAATGTGTATAAGATTATATTAATATACATATATATCATATTATATTATATTAGACGCGCGTATAAATATAAAGTCTGATTAACGCTTCCACACACACAACCGATTGACCATAATTGGCAGTTTTATTATTTGCCAATATTTGCGTAATATACATATAGCTATAATATGATGTGAATATCACTTTTTTACTTTATTATTTTTCAATATATTCTCGATCGAACTATATACTGTAAAAATAACCTTCATTTATTAAATTTTTTTACTTATCTATTTTCGTCATTTTTCCCCCAACAAACAACAACCAGTTGTTGTCAATAGCAAACAACCAGGGCTGTGCCTAGGAAAATTAGCACCCGGTGCCAAAACAAAATTTTAGCGCCCCCTTCAACATAAAAAAAAAATAATAATAATAAAAAACTGTATCCAAAATTTTACCTGATATATTTAGTACCTATGTGAACACCCAATAAAATTTTCAAGTCTCTATCTTCAAAATTGCCTGAGTTATCGAGAAATATTAAAATTGAATTCGTCAAAATTTTCAAAAGGGATTTTGGCGGCCCCCGTGATAATTACGCCTGGTGTATAGCACCACTCGCACCCCCCTAGGCACGGTCCTGCAAACAACAATAATATATTAGGTATATCAAATTTTATCTCTCCAAAAAATTGATAGGTACACAAAATATTTGTAATTTTACAAAATTTATAACTCCCTCCCTATAACTAATGGCAATGGTATGGTTGCACTCTGTTTGAAAAATTAATGTTAAAACAATTTTTAAAAATTCAAATATATTTGATATGTATAATGTTTTTTTCGATGTTCCCGCGAAAAACATTAAAAGATTGGTTTATTATAAAACATTATATAAAACGAATTTCTAAGACAGACGACGTCATCTACACATCCATGATGAGAACTACCCACTGAATTATATGTTTGAATTTAATGTTATAATATTTTCTATATACGCTTGAACGCGATAATACCATTCGTCCCACTCAAATCCAATAACGTAATTTTTTATATACCACTACTAACCAAATTAATATTCAACATTATGTCTATTTACGGTATTGTTGATTGTGTCACGATCAGTGCGAAAGGGTGGGAATTATAGTTCACCTCCCAGTCATCACATCATGCAGTCTGATCTTACTTCAAAGCGATTTATTTGTAAGATTTCACGTTGTTTGCCTCAATAAAGTGTAATTTATGATTAATAAAACTTATTTATATTTTTAGTTTAATTTATGAAAGATTTAAAAATGAATTAAATTATTTAAATCCACTAGTTTAATTTATTAATTTACTTTTCTCCCGACAATTCAATCTGAATTCCACTTGAATGCCCTCGCTTATGTTTCATTTTATGATTCTGGCACCCAAAACGCCATTTTTTTTTTTTATGTAGGTATAAACAACATATACTTTGGATTAATATATCAATATGTGAGAGTTTTTTTACGACAAACTATTGTTTTTTTTTAATTTTTTTATGTCTATAATATTTGTTAAGTAAAGAAAAATATAACAATAACAAATACTATACGTTGTAAAATTAATGTTTTGTTTTTGTGCACACGTATTATTCTCACACGTATTTGAATAGTATTTTGTTATGTCCATCCGTGTGAAAACCAATTGTGTGTAAAATTAATAATTTTACATAATTAAAATAATAATATTTGAAACGACACGACGGCAATGTCCCCGTCTCTCCAATGTATACAACAACAGTGGTAATGAATATTATTCAGAAGCGTTATCGGTTATGCATCAATAGTCTATTGTCACATCCAAATATCATATAATAAAAAAACATATAATAAATTAAATTTCTAGTGGATGGAAAGTTTATAATGTATTTAATATTTATATTATTTAATTATTTATTTTACTATTAACTTTACAGAAATTTACAAGAATTAACAACCCACCAGACTTTAATGAAATCGGTTTTAATTATTCCCTTTTCAATAGGTGAACATTTCATAGACATTCAACCATTTTTTTCGCTATTAATGTTAAATTTATTAAATAAACTTTATTTGAACGAATTTACTTACATTATTATTATTATTTAACAAATATTTTAATAAAAAAAATTCCAGGTGAATCTGATTTTTACTATTTCAATTATACAAAATAAATAAATATAAATTATTGTAGATTTTTGAAAATTATTTTATCTTTAAAGAGTTTCAATTATTTCTTTATAAATTTTAAGTCTTTTTAACCAGGTTATTGTAAATTATAATTTGTAATATATTATTTTATAAATATAAATATATATATATATGTGTGTGTGTGTGTGTGTGTGTGTGTGCGCGTAAAGCGTAAAACAGTACTTATAATTTATATTTAAAACTGACATTTCAGAATGATTGAAATTCACACAAACAATAATATTATAAGTATGTAAATTTGTACTGGCTTTACCACCTACTACATAAATGAAAATTAAATCTACCTACTGATATGTACATTTTTTTTTCAATTAGCCTACTTTTTTATCTGTATAACATACATAAATATATATTTATTATTTACTATTTATACATAGGCTTGTTGCCTGTTTTTATATTTAAAATTACCCATTTTTTTTTTTTTGCTGTATTTTAAATTTCGATTTTTATATTTAATACAATATCCAAAGCACCAAATAATTTTAATAATTCCTTTTAAAAATACAATATGCTTATTTGACACAAAATTTAACCAGAATAATAAATATATTTATTTTCATAATAGTTTGCCCACGAGGAAAACAAATTTTACTATGTAAAAATATTTATTTTTATTACAAATATTATAAAATAAGAAACATAATTAAAAAAAAAAAAAAAAAAAAAAAACAGTATGAAATAACAATCAATCAAATCATTTATAAATATTATAAATTGTAGTGCCTATAAATGTATATATAGGCAATTTATTATACGTCAATGTAAACTTTGTCTATAATGAATTTACCGAATTATCGACTAAAATCTAAAATAAATCTAATATAATTAATATTAATTATATAATAATATATCTAAATATAGATACATGCAGTTTTTCAATTTTATAAAAATTTTGAGTGTTATTAACATAATATAACGATTTACAGTATACCTATTCCATTCTACTCGTATTATTATACTATTTACCTAGTACAGTAGTACCTATTATATAATATAGTATATATACGTATATATTGATTATAGATACTACTATACTAGTATTTATAATTAATCATAATATATTTACTTTACATATTAATAACATTATGTTTATATGTTTTATATTTTTAAGAAAAAATGAGTCTTTACTTGGAAAAATTATTTAAACAACTTAGAAAAATATGTAAAAATTGTTAAATATTATTTTCACTCTGTATTTGGTACCTATATTTAATACCTATAATTAATTTTTAACAAATGAATGCATTATTTCACGTGAAATAAAAGACCTAGAATCCTAGATACCTACTCCTTACAACCATAATATATGTATTAGATATAGGTACATCAAATTCAATGTATCTTGTTGGATGAACATTTGAGAGAAATGTGTTAATTTTATTCATTGTACTTTTCCTCGTATTTTCAATATCTAATATTTCTAGCTTTTTCAATTATTGTGTAAATGTTTTTCTTTTTTGACTATAATTTAGAAAAAATTTAATGATAAAACACCAACACCCTAAGAAATTATTATCAATACCGTACCTACTACTCGACTAGAGTTGTAATTTACGAAACGACTACAAAAATAGAATTCTAAATCTTATAATTTAATAAAGTACAAGTTTAAAAATTATCTTGTAAAATTATATATGTACATATTTTACTATTTTAATAGTAACTTATTTATTAACATGAAAATATATACATAATATTATTTAAGCTGCCTATTTTTAATTACAATAATATCGTACAGTAACAAAGTATTTAATTTTTTACCAGCGTGGACCACAAAGACTACCGTAATACACTCGTACCACAGAATAAAATAAATAGGTAATACTATTGATTATCAATTTTATTATATTATAATTTAATATTTATTATTATATTATATATATATATATATATATATATATATATATATATCAATAGATAATAAATGATAAATACGGCATAAATAAATGTAATACGGTACTACGGTATAGTACCGAAGTGACGTAGTACCGTTACACGTTACTGTATCGTATACTATAATAATGGACGGAAGTAATTTTTATTGTTATCATGGCCGCATGGCCGCTCGTTTTCTGTATAGTATTAACAAGTGAGCATACCAATGTATTACTTTATCTATTATCTCTATACCTCCTTAGATCATATACTATGGATAGAGCCATACCTTAGATCATATACTATGGATGTACTATGTAGAGATACCTTAGATCATATACTATGGATAGAGCTAAATGGCAATTATTATTTATTTGCCGCCGATATAGTTTGGCCGCATTTTTTTTCTATTGCGCATGCGTCGGTTATTGCGGCCAATGGTATTGGTTTTTAAATATTAATACATTACTATTATTATTAACCAATATAAAATAAAAAAAAAAAAAAACATTTATTTAGGTCCACCTTACTACCTAACTGTTTTTTCATGACGACTTGTGGTTTTTAATTTTTACGTTTGCAGTTTGCCTTTGGTTTTGGTATTGGTCATTGGTATATACTATCACGGAATAGATGAAATCTATTTCATCTATTCTGTGATACTATTTTGAGAGGATAATATTGTTATTTATCTGTCTGTTAAAAACTGAGTCTCTTATATTAAAAAAAAAAAAAAAAAAAAAAATTGAGGAGGACTTACAGATAGGTACATGTAAAGATGTAAATTATAATTTAATATGTGTCAAATTGTAGAACATGTAAAAGTATATGCAGAAAAATGTAAAAATGTAAATTTTGACGATTTAATATTTAAATCAATATCTATGTTAAACATAAAAAAATATTTTATAAATATAACAGAGCATTTTATGGACCAAGAACATTCATCATTGAATAATCACTTACTACAATTAATTAGATTAATACTTAAAAAATATATAATCATAATAATTCATCATATAAATACGAGTTCCAATGAAATTAATAAAAGAGTAAGAAGATATTACACAAAACTGATCCACTTCAAACATCAATAGATATAAATAAATAATATTAAAATGTAATATGTAAATTAGTAAATATATAAAATATTACTTACATAATAGTATAATTCAGTTAGTCAAACTAACTGTAAGGTGTAACTTGTTGGTATTTATTGACTATTATGATTACCATTTTTAAAATTATATTATAATATTCTAAGTATGTAAAAATTATTATTTATTACATTTATGTGTAAAGTGTTAGTTTTATTATTAAACATTTATGTTATATTTATTATTTTATATACGAATATACAATATACATTATTATTATAAATTTATAAGTAGTTCTCTGATATTTTCATATAATAAATTATTATTATTATTATTATTATTATTATTATTTATTATTAATTAAATGATTATATTATTAATTAGAAATAATAAAAAATAAATCCATAAATTTGGCGGGAAAATAAAAACCAAAGGTGTTTATCTTATAACGTCTTTGGTATTCCCGAACTAGCTCTTTTTCTCTCGCACTTATGTTCGTACTCCTTATCACTGTATATGCTCGGTTCATTCTTTTATATGTCTATGGTCAATCACTCCGGGTCTATACTCGATAGTCGATACCGTATTCCCACGCAGTTAGAATTGACTACGAGCATACCTTAAGATCACGTACTAATAACCGCGATTACAACAGCTGTTTGCCCGTCATTGCAACCTTGTTCCATGTTGGACCCCTCGCGCAATTGTTCCTATCGACAAAACCAAAGTTTCCCAACCATACCAGTATACCACTACCATACAACATGAACATGGTACTGTAGTATGGTACTACAGAGAGGGGCCGTTCACAGTGTAAAGCGTAACCACGTCCCACCTCCCACCAACCAACTCCGTTATCGTTTCACGTTGTTCTTAGTTCTTGCGCGTGTTATATACTGTGAACGTGTATCGTATATTCGTTATATATACTATATAGTATACTATATACCATACTACCATAGTATATACTATATATCTATATACGTTATGGTATGATATGTAATATACATATATATTATATATGCGTACGAAGAGAATTTTTTCCGCTCACCATTCGATGCTGTTTTTTTTCTCTCGTTATATCAATCCATCTGGATTTAAGACGCACTCACGCGCTACGAAATACAGAGTGTTTTATTAATCGTCTTCTGTTCGCACGAATCGCGCATTCGCGTGATGTTTATAATAAAATAGTAAAATAATAATATTTATGTCAATTTTTTTATTTTTCTAATATTTTGTAACTCGTTGTTATCGTTGTTATTGTTTTTTTCGTTTCGTTTTTTTTTTTTTTTTTTATTTCATAAATATATACCATTGAATAATTCGCGTATCAAAAGGACTCGTACCTAATACCTATCTAATACAACATTACAACCACCGATGCTGTTGCAAAACAAACTAAACAAAAATAGGTAGTAATATTTTCGATATTATCTACGCACACGAATATATTTTTTGATCGTCGGTTAAACGCGTCGTCATTTTCAATCAAAAACAAAAATAATTCATATTCACCTATTTAATAGGCGCCTACGCGGACACGAGAGTTCATCGGTTTTCAACAATACTCTGTGTGTGCGCTGATGAGAAAATTTTCCACAACAATAGAACATACGTTCAACAAATATGCGCAGTGTATTCATCATCATTAAAATCCGTGTCGCAATGGTTACTTTGTGAACCGTTCACGATTCTCTTGTTTAAATAATATACCAATCATTTTTTCTCGCCTGTAAACATTTTCATCGTCGTTGTAACAGACAGTAGTGTTCATAGTGCTTGAAAACATATTTATGGCTAATAATCAGAACCTGTCGACAAGTGCCCACAGAGCCCTTGCCCACGAGTACAAAAGCCTTCAGGAAGAACCTGTTGAGGGTTTCAGGGTAAAACTCATTGAGGATAACCTCAGAGAATGGGAAGTGGCTATATTCGGCCCTCCGGAAACCCTGTATCAAGGAGGATATTTCAAGGTATTTAAATTTGGAAATGGTTAAATATTATTCGTTTTACTATTAGGTAAGTCCGACTACAACAGTTAATGCTCAATTTGTCTTATTATTTGCTAGATATGTAGGTCATTTACATTAACCTATTTTTATTTTCTGTTTAAACTATTAATTTTACACTAAACCTTTACCTACCTATAAATGTACTCTATGACATACTTTTTGTTTACAAATAATTTGTATTATAGTATTAAATACTATTATTACCTACATCAAAATAACCCATTGAGTTTCACCCAATCAACAGACTTGATACGAATAATACAACTCGTTTGAGATTATTTTAAAAACATTTAAATTAACCATAATAATATTGACAAGTGCCCAATTTTATCTTAAATAGTCATAATAAGTAGCTAAAGTAAAACAAAGCGGCCCTTTGTTTCATTTTAAATTTATTTAATATTAACATTATTAGGTACAGGTACTTAAATAATATTACGCTGCTTTATTATTATTTATAGTTAACTTATCGTGTATCAGTAAAGCATTAATTTTCCAGTGGTAATATAAGTAGGTATCTACTACCTTAAATAAAACTTAACATCATTAATTATCATTATCAGGTGGGTACCTACCTAATATTGACAACACATAAAAAGTATCTAAACTAGTAAAATTGTTACATTTTATATGATAAAAATATTTGAAGAAGCCATGTTCCATAATTATTTAAATTATGTATTATATACTATGTAGGCATTTTATAAAAATTAAATTTTAACTAAATAGCATATGCATTATATAAATAATATTTAACATGTTCGTTCTAATAATGGATAAATATCAAATTTTTAGCCATGGCTATACCTAGTGTTTTAGAGTAAAAAATAAGCGTAAAGAACATCTTGTGTAGTTTAATCTTTAATGCATAATAAAGTAGGTGCATTTTTTACTCATTTATTTATTTAATGTATTAATAATAATACAAATATTAATTAAATATTATATACTCATTATAAGTTATGTTTATTAAAACTGTTATAATAGGTAAATAATACTTATAAATTTTAATTTTATTTAAATTTCTAATTTTATAAAAGAAAGAATTATTATTGATTGTTTATTTAGTATATTAAATACATAAAAACATTTATTTCATTGTGTTTTAGGCTCATATGAAATTTCCTGCAGATTATCCATATTCACCACCAACTATAAGATTTCTGACTAAAGTATGGCATCCTAATGTGTATGAGGTATGTTATTTTTGTTTTAATTTATAACAATACATTATGACTATTAGAATAGATACAAATCATAGATAGTTTTATAGTAGGTATTAAATTTAGTAAAAGATCAATTTCATTTAATATTAACTAGAGCAAAACTGTATCAATTAAACTGAATGTAATAAATTTATTAATTTACACAAAAGAAATAACCAAATGTTCATGTTTTTGTCTTGGCTTAAATTACAGATATTTCAGTTATTTAAATAATTTAAACTTGAAATTAATTTAACCTAAATTCTTTGATTAAAACATTAAATATTATATATGTTTAATAATAATATATAAATTAAAATATATATCCATATTTCAAGTTATAAATAATATTTTTGTATTGATTTTAGGAATAAATTTATTCAATTTTAGTTTATTATTATAAAACTTTAAATTAATATTATTCCTTCTAAATTAAAATTACTTAATTTAATTATAACTTCATCGCATCTTTTATTTAAAAAAAAAATCTACATAATTTATGCAATTTCATATTAATTATTGCTTGAAATTGGTATTTTTTATATAAAAATAGCAAATAATTGATAAAATAGTTTATTTTACAATAAACCTAACCTTTATTACTAGAGGTATTTTGTTGCTCTAGGTACATGTCAGGGTTAAATTTAAGGAAAGTCATACTAACCTAGGAGGTCACTGTCAAGTTCTTGTCCTTTTAAGAACAAATCATTTCTATTGAGCCTATTAAGTATTAGAGATACTATTTTGTACTATGAAAATACCTGTTTAGCAATAGCATCAAGGTGATCAAATTAAAATGATAAATATGATTTTGTTTACGGCCCCAAGAGAGTTCAGTATTTATTTGTAAAGAAGGTCACATAGTGTGCTAAGCAATGTTCATTTATTTTTTATGTTTCTCTTTAGTTATGATTATATTTATTATTGTAATAATTAATAAGGTTATAATTAAATTAAATAAACTAATATTTTAGTATTAATAATTCATACTTGATAATAAAAATAATAAATTATAGAATAACTTTAGTTTTAGATTTTAATATTAAACAAATGAATAAAATATACCTAGTTTTGTTTTATATATCTTAGCCTTAAAACACTTATTAATTGTACTAATAATTATTTTGTTGTAAATAATAAAATAAACAGAATTAAATAAAAATAAAAATTATTAATACATTACAATGCTGCTATAAAATAAAATATATCTATTTAAATAGAAATATTTATTAAGTTAATTAAGTATTTTATTATATGCTAATGCTAAAAAAAAAGTAATTAAATTAATTTTTTTTTTAAAATATAACTAAATAAGTTAAGATATCAAACTTATTGCATTAGGCGTATAAGAAATAATTTTAAATTAGGTATATTAAAAATTAACTATAAAAAAAAAGTAATTTATAAATGTTTATAATCATTAAATTTCATAATTTTATTAATTCAACAATTAATTTTAATTTTTTAATAATAAATTTAATTAGATACTTACAAGGTGATTTGATTACATAATTGTTTATGTATAGATTAGTTATCTAGGTCAAGGTATATGATTATTTGTATGTTTAAATAATACATAATAAATTTTATTATTACTCAAAAATACTTTTTTTCCAGAATGGTGATCTATGTATTTCAATTCTTCACCCACCGATAGATGATCCTCAATCAGGAGAGTTACCATGTGAAAGGTGGAATCCTACACAAAGTGTCAGGTAACTCACCAACCAAGTACTAAGTAGTTATTTTCATTATCTTGTAATCAATGTTCCATTTTTTTAAAATCATATTATAAATATTAATTTTATTAAATTATAATTTATAATTATACTAAAAACTATATTTTATAAAATATAGTTATAATTAAAGACCGGATTTACATGCGTTTAAAATCCTCAAAAATAAGATGTTTTTATCAATATAATTTCATTAAAATAATGTTTTATATGCATAAATATTCTTTTTTGAAAATTAGTTTTATTGAAATGTATTAAATACCCTTGCCCCCATAAAAAAAAACAAATTTCAAATAGTTAATTTAATACAAAATAATTTAAAAAATCCTTAAATTATATCTGCTTATTGGTGATGTACTGATGTATTATTTTATTAATTAGGTGTACTCAAACCAAAAAATAAAAATAAATATACTTAATACAATAAAAGAAATATTCAACATTATGAACTGAAAATAATTATACAGTGTTCAAGAAAAAAAATACCTAATATTAATTTACTTTTTCCTATTCCCTGCATTATTGTATTACATAAATGATAAATATCTAAAATTCAGTTCAATTCAACAAATTTAAATTAATAATAATAACATTTTATAAAAAATAACATTTTTGTGACTCATAATAAATAAAAATATTAGAGCCATCTTTTTGTATTTTTGTCCTGGAGGTCGAAACTGACTGAAGCCACAATTTTATTTTATTTTTTTTTGCATTTTTTATTAATCGTTACGATTTCTGTAATTTTCAAATATAACCTCAATAGTATATATTAGTATATTCCTAAGACATTATTTAGTACAAAATATTCTTTAATCTTAAAATATGATTTTTTTATGCATTAAAAACTTTTGTATATCAATTCATAGGATAATGAATCGTCGAGAAAGTTCACCTAATTGCAATTGCATACACACAGCAAAATATGTAAAAACATAAATATCCTGTCTCTAGTTATAATTCTAATTAAATTTAATTTCTAAACAGTTTTATGCATTTTTTTCTCCGTATACCTATATAAATATATTATATATAGGTCTTTTTTTCTTTATAGGACAGTATTACTTTCTGTAATTTCTCTTCTGAATGAACCAAATACATTCAGTCCTGCTAATGTAGATGCTTCCATCATGTACAGACGATGGAAAGATTCAAAAGGCAAAGATAAAGAATATGAAAATATAATTAAGTGAGTATTTTTTTAAAAAAATATTATTTATTTTAAAATATGTTGTCAATTATATTTTATTAAAAATTTCATATTATGTTAGAAAACAAGTGGTTAGTGGCCGATTAGAGGCTGAAAGAGATGGTGTTGTAGTTCCACTTACATTAGAAGACTACTGTAAAGTGAGTCAAAATGCTCGTTCTTCAACTTCTGCTGCTGCAATGGATAATGATTTTTATGTGGAAGATTATGATTTAGATGTAGAATCAGATGCTAATTCTGAAGATGAATATCAAGATGATGCAACTGATAGTGGAAATGGTGAATCGTGAAACTAAATTACTATTAGGCATTTACGATACATTAAATAATATTTAAATATAAAATACCAGACCTAATAAATATAAACAAATATTTGTCTGCATAAAGGCAAAATAATTTAAGCTTATTTAGTTTAATACTCTGTTGTGGTCAATGGTCTTTCTGCATGTTAACTTTGATGAAGGAATCTGTGACATTGTTCTTATATTCTGCAGTCACTTATACATGGTAGACTTTCATAATATTATTTATACTTACCTGTATAATATAATATTTGTTTTTGATGCATTAACTTCATGTATGTTTAATAATAATAAAAAATATTAAAAGAAAAAAATATTAATACATGTTCAATTGATATAGATAATACATTTCTTATTCATCCTAATAGTCTATAACTTTTATCTTATGTAAAGCACAAATATTTGTCAATATTTATTTCATTAAAGTCAGCATATGACTTAATGTTTATTCAGCATGGATGGTATAGTTGTGTACACATGTATAGATAGTGATCTAAATTTAAAATGTATTGTTTTCATACTTAACTAATAACATATGTGATAACCAGAAAAAATTAAATTAATTTTTTGTCATAATTTGTTTTTTACTGTATGATAGCCTTTAATTTGTCTAAGTCTATTTTGGTATTTTAGTCTTTATAATAGGGATTTTTATTAAAAATTAAATATAACAAACTATATAGTAAATAAAAAGAAATTAAAGTGTTTATAATTAAATGTGTTTTTTTTTTTTAATTATACATTAGAGCTGTGTTTCTCAACCTTTTTCGATTTGTGTCACCTTTATTAACGTTTATTATATATTTGGTCACCCTACAATCGAAATATACAGTAATTATATTAATGTATTAATGTACAACTGGCTTCGACGTAATTGTCATTTAGACAGTAAGATTTTATTTAAAAAAATTTAATTTCTCTTATTTTTTCTTATACCTTCAATAATTTATGTCGCCCTTACACTGAGATTTGTCATCCTGGTTGAGAATCACTGCACTAGATTATGGGTTTAAATAATTTGGTAATTGTTACTTGGGTATTATAGTTATTAATAATTACTTTTAATTATATAAAGAAATATAGCCTAAGAAGTTTCAATGAAATTTTTTCTGTTTCAATATTTCATATATAATTAATTTCCAAAATATGTTAGTATTCATTTGATAAATTTACTATGAATTTACAAATTTAATTTAGAAAACAATTTTAATATTGTATTCTATATTCCCTTATTATCATTTGTGTTTTCTTAATTAATATTTTGTAATTTGATCTTCAATAAATCATGTATGACAAAAATGTCCTCTTTTTTAACTTTCAATTATAATTATATTACATCATAAACCATATAAATTAAAAAATTATCTTTTACATTATTACAAATTTACAACTTGAATAAATGTAAACTTCAATAATTTATTTATTTACCTACATTATACAAAAAATATTTAAAATCAGCATTTTGATCATGTTCATGTCATTATACTAAAATTATAAATATTTCATTAAAAATCAGTTTTACATAATTAATGACAAATACATTTTTTATGTATTTTCTCAGAGTTCATATAAATAATATTCAATTGATATAATATAATGTTGATATTATTTGTCTGTTTACTCTTAATCTAAAAGATATTAAGGTTATGTATTATGTATATCGTAGATTGCTACAGAGCCCGTTATAAAACTGTAGGTATAATTAACAAAATAAAGTTCAAAATGTTAAATATTTCATGTGTTACAAACTTTTAATATTTGTAACCTTTTCTACATTAAAACCCTATGAATCATTGTCATTTTTTTGTAAGTAGTACGCATATTATATTATCCTTACTTTATTTTACACATAAGACAAATAGCCAATGTGATAATTTGTACATCGTCAGCTAATATATCATAATTTATACACACGCTATATGATCCATATATTATATATATATATATATATATATATATATATGTATGTTACTGTAAAATTTAATATTTTCACAATATTATAATATATAGAAATATGTACGTTTTGTAATAATTTCGTCTTTATTATTGCATGTAATACTGTGTGTGTTATGTACTTGCACATTTTTTTATTATTTCGTGTATAGTGATTAGTGACTGTGTAACATATACCTTATTCATGTAGTAATATGATAAAGGTCAAAAAATGATTATTGGTTCATACCCAATATTAATGTAGTAAATTTACGTAAGTAAAAAAATTTTTTTATTTTAAATAATATCTTTTATTATAATATTTTATCATAGAATATCTATAGTTCATTAACAGTTTATTTCTAACTTCTGTTAACTGTTGAATAGACCGCTAATATACTAAATTAATAAATATAACTCGTTAACTACCTGATAGTTGATACGGTTTAGTTTTATAAAGTAATATATATATATATATGCATCATGCATGGGCGCCCGTAGAAAATGTATTAGAGGGGAGCATTATTAAATTAATTGCTAAAATATACTTAATAAAAATTTTGAAGAATTATGAATACCTGCATTAATTCATAAAGAATATATACCTAGTTCTTTTTTCTTCGTTGATATTAAATTTATAAACTAATACTAGACAAAACATCGATAAAATATTTATATAATCATTATTAATCAATAATAAAATTCAAAATTATATTTGAAATTTTAAAGTCCATGGGGGCAAATACCCCGTCTTTCCCCCTCCGGGCGCCCATGTGTATAGGTTATTTAATTTTTATTAGTTAGTTATCTAAATACCCAAATCTCACAGTACTTCGCTCAAAATCGTTTTTCGAGTGTAATTTATTACATTGCATTCAAATTTTAAACAAAATTCATCACTATCTACTTTACACCTGTATCCCTTCCTGTCTTTTTTTTTACTTTTTACATTTCAACTATTACTATATATAGCAATGTAAAACAACCAATCAAATACAAGAACTAGGACAAAGGAAATAATTACAAAAATAAATATAAATATCAATAAAAAAAAAACATTTAAATTCCTATATGGGATTTCCGCGAAAATGATTACAATAATATTCGAACCTTGTTTGGCGCGTTCTCGCAGGAAATCCTTCGACGTTAATGTGTAATGTTTTTTTTCTTAATTTTTACAATAATACGGCGTTAGTCAGTCATTGCACGACTTTCGCAAGACCTTGCAAGTTGTACTCGTATACAAATACCTAAAAGTACGATTCAAATTAGTATTTAATATTAATTATATTAATTTATATTTATTGTTTATTAAATATTTCTCCCAATATAGACATTTTTTATTTGTATTATATTCAAATGCATATGCAGTTTAAAAAAAGCAATTCCGACGAAATATAAAATTGAATTTAACTAATTCAATACCAACATCGTGTCGTCGAGTCGATCAAATCGTCCTATTTATTAGTCCTGATGTGTTCCATTTTCCATATATAATTTGTGCATATCGTTATTTCAAGTTGTCGTAATTAATTGAATCAAAAAAGTGTGCAATAATTATTTAATCTACACGATTTCAAACCAGACTGTTGGACAAAAAAAGGACGCATACTGTGCACAATCAATTATAAATATAAATATTGATGGTTTAAAATCTGAATATGGAATTTTTAAAATTTTCAATTTTAAATAACATTCAATAAATTAATTTAAGGGGAACGGAAACAATTTTATTCTTCCTATGTTAATAACGCTAAAACGCGATTACTATTTATGCGGTCTACACTGGACGGATATTGAATTTTTTTTTTTTTGTTAGAGGTATGCATTCTCCAGGGTGGCTAGTTACTAAATTTTTGAATTTTATACACTCAAATTAATATTTTGATGTTAAATTTTTTTTTTTAAATTTAACATTTTACAATTATTTTATTTTATATTATATACTAAAAAAAAAAAAAATGAAAGTCGAGCTACTAGCCACCCTGGAGAATGCATTCCTCTAACAAAACAAAAAAAAATTCAAAATCCGTCGTGTAGACCGCGTTAATAATAATCGCGTTTTAGCATTATTAACATAGAAAGAATAAAATCGTTTCCGTTCCCCTTAAACTTAACTATTATATGTTAATTGCATGTACAAAGTTCCCTGCCTGTTAATATAAAATCTTATGTCTAAAATTACTTTTACAACCAGTATCAGGTCATTTTATTTAATGTTCCTTTAAGATATATATAAATGTATTTCTTAATACTTGTATCATAGACTTATAATACTAATTGAGTTTTGTAGAGTTTCTATTTAACTTAAGCTTCAACATAATTGAAGCTTGAAAAAATGAAAACTTATTTTCAGTTATATTTATTTTATACCATTTAATATTTATTGTATAATTAATTTACCATTCTATAAATTATAATCAATGGTTGTACATTTTATTCTAACTGTGACTAGTAATATTATTACATTAAAATTTAAATATGTATATGCAGTATACACTTTTTATTCTTCAACATATACTTTATAATTAATTCACAAATAATGAACTTCCAATATTCTTAAGTACCACACACTAAAGTTTAATTTAAAAAATTAATATTATTAAACATGCTTAACAGTATTCGTATAAGTATAAACTAGTATTTTATCAAAGAAATGTTACATATTAAATAAGTTTTTAATTACATGTATATCTGTAATAAATAATGAAAATTAAAAAATGTTTCCACACAATAGTTATATGTGTTTTGAATTAATATTTCAAACATTCCTATTTAAATATATTATATATTATATAATCTAACAGTGTATTGATACCCACAAAAGTAATTTAAAAAAAAAATACAAGTAATCATTTTCTAATAAACAGATTACAGTATACAGATTTTAACCAATTAATATGAATAAGGTACAAATAAATTTCTTAATAGTAACTATACTAATAATATGTATCAGAGTAAATACAAAAACAAAATTACAAAGTATATAAAAAAAAACTACATTATACACAAGAAATAAATCTGTGTAAGAGATAAAAAAAAAAAATATATATACATAAAAAAAAGTATGAAGTCTTAACTTTAATTGTTAGTAACATGATTCAAAATACTATAGTAAACTATATTTTTTAAAAAAATTTAATTAACAATGTTGACATTTTAGTATACAAACTATATATTAATATGAGATATATTGATAAATAATTATTTCCATTAGAAATTAGCTTCTATTTTTAAATAC
The DNA here is from genome assembly GCA_021307375.1 of Tetraneura akinire. Taxonomy (NCBI): domain Eukaryota; kingdom Metazoa; phylum Arthropoda; class Insecta; order Hemiptera; family Aphididae; genus Tetraneura; species Tetraneura akinire. Next base: position 24,898,712 of record JAIUCT010000001.1, on the reverse strand, counting down.
AACTTAATGAATTATTTAATTTTTTTATTTAATTTAATTAACTGAGAAAAATAAAGGACAAGAAACTAACAGTTAGTAGTAAAAAATTGTATCAAATTAGAACATTACTCTAAAGTCCAAATAATGGTAACCATAAAATAAGAAATCACAATTCACGAGCGTAAATAATATTACTATTTGTTAATTTGGGTTTAAAATAGTTAATGATTTAAAAATATTAAACAGAATAATTTTTAGTCATAAAAATATATACCAGTCTCATTCTCAAATTAAATTAAATAACTGAAATACATAGTCAAATTTAGTTTTTAATTGTTTTACCTTAAACTGTTATTGTTTTAAACATTATAATAATACTATTAAAATACAAACAATATTAATACAATTATCTTATGAATCAAATAATAATTAATTTTTTAAATTTTAAAGCAAAATACAAGTTGGCTAAGATAAAAAAAGAATATATGATGCAAATTTACATTTGGCACAATAATACATATTCATTTTTAATAAACAAAACAAATTTTATAACAATTAAATATAATTGAAATAAAAAAAAAATTTTAGATATGAGTAATAATATACTACATAATTGTATCAATGACCGTATAATTTATATTTTAATTATTATTGAAGATATGTTTTTAGTACACTGTGACAGATAATTAAATAGTGATTGAATAAAATTAAGATTGTATGATGATGTGTTTCTCACAACAAAAATTAAAAGTTAACTGTTAGTTTTTTGGGTAACAAATAAAAGCATTGGAACATATATAAATAATATGATTTATTAAAAAATAAAAAATCTTAATAAAATTACTAGTATCATAGTTTATAGTATTTATACTATACATTATTAAATACTTAAAAGTTGAAATAGAATATTATGTTTGAAGTTAATAACATATTAAATTTAAACATTCTAAATGTTAACTGAATTAAATTATTTCATAAATCTCATTAGTAATTGGATAACATTAATAATAATTATAAATTAATAATATATTAAATATAATTTATTATATACTTTAACCAATATCCTATGTATACATAAATATTTAAAAATATATATTATTACTTAATTAAAATCTACTGACTGGTTTTCGAATACTGAATATTTTTTAGTACATGACCATCTCGTAAAACTTTTAATTTTCTATGTTTTCAAAAGACTTTAAAACAAAGTCTTTAAATGCATTATAGGCTTTATCAATGGACTCATTGGTTATAACACAATCAAAGTTTCCTGGCGTTTCACCTAAAAACAATATTATCCATTATAACATTATAACACAAATTGTTATTGCCAATTATAAATACCATAAATTATTTCCTGTTGAGCTGCATTTAATCTTGCACGAAGACTTTCCTCAGATTCTGAAGCTCGTCTGAGTAATCGCTTTTCTAGTTCATCAATATTGGGTGGTTTAATAAACACACCCACTGGTTTTAAATTAGGGACTTTTTTAATTTGTATCACTCCTTGCATGTCAATATCAAGCACACATATCTTGCCAGTCTTCTGGACATTTCGTACAGCATCCAAACTAATGTTTACAAAATAAAAGTTTTAAATAAATAACAATCATAGATAAAAGTGTAACATTTAGGTATGTATGAATATATCAATAATACCACTATACCTTGTGCCATACATATTGTTGGAGAACACGGCATGTTCGAGGAATTCCCCACGATCGATGGCCTCTTGCATTTGTTCTTTGGTGATGAAGTGGTAATGCTGGCCATGAACCTCAAAACGTCTTGGCGGCCGGGTGGTGTGTGACACGGAGAACCCAAACTTGTCAGGATATTCGTCAAACAGTTTACGTAACAATGTAGATTTTCCGGATCCCGACGGACCGCAGACCATTAACAGTCTATTGTTTTGTCGAACCATTTTTGAGGTACCTAAAAGTAATAATGTTTAGTTGTTGTAGTGAACTATTTAAAGAATTCGTATGGCTTCGGGAAAGCATTAAAGACAGAGCGGTAATAATATAATTTAATAATGAAAAAAAAAATAAAATAAAAAAAAAACCTTTTTAATAATCGATATTGCGTCTTGATTCTTCAAAAACGTATTATTGGTTTTACCAACAAATTCTTTGTCATACGTTTATTGCTCCTGGAAACAAGGAAAAATGTCGTTAACCACGCGAATCCAGCAGGCAATAATCGACCACGCGCTCCGCGGTTGAGAGAATATTGCACGCGACTCGTCTTGTGCGGTCAACAAGTCAACAACTGCTGTGTAGATACTACGTGAAAATGTGAAACGTAAATTAGAAATTACGATTTCTATTTTATATAACGAATCGTGCGACGACGACGAAACGACAATTGCTGTATAATAATAATTATTAGTAGTAAAATGATGTATCTAATAATCTGACGATATGACTATTGAGACGCAGAAAAAAAAAAGGAACGGACGAGGAACAAAAATCAGTACCGGCAACGACAGTTGAACAGATACCGTCACGCATCACTCGTAAAAAAACAAAAACAAAAGAACCACTTACAAAGTTACAACTGATATTATTTTCGATAATTATTTATATTTAATATAATATCGTTGTTTCAGCAGTAAACGATTTTGAATAAAAATAGAATTCGTATTATATTATTATTATTATTAATTACACAGGAACGGATTTTGCATTTCCCCTCCATTTGACCAAAAGACGCGTTCCGCACGTTTTTAGCCCGCGTCTGACAAAACGTCACATGCGCTAATAAATTTTGTATTTATATTTTAATAAACATCAAATAATAATAATAATAATAATATAATAATAATAATAATAATAATAATAATAATAATAATAATAATAAT
>JAIUCT010000001.1:24877671-24895860 GCA_021307375.1 Tetraneura akinire | reverse complement strand
ATAATAATAATAATAATAATAATAATAATAATAATAATAATAATAATATAATAATAATAATAATACTAATAATTAATAATAAAGAATGACAATATTACCTGTAGCCTCGTGAATGGTTTGCGCGTAATCGATATATCTAACAGATATTATGCGTGTACAGCTACGCGGCGACCAGCGGCCAGTTATGCACCTCATGTCCTACTCCTAATTCTAAACAGTAAACTTTATGCAATCGCGCAATCGCATGTAATTGTAGACCGTAGTCATCGGCCACCGCGATTGGCGACGAATTATCACCACAAAATATATTATAATATTATCACCTCTGGTTGATTCTGCGCACAGATATACCCATTATAATAAATACATTTATATATCTGTGGAACTGCGTCGGGCGCTTATCAGTTATCAGTCACAATTCCCAAATCTCACGTGTGTGTGTTTTCCTTCGACACGGTACTAAACAGTAGTTGCCCTTGCGCTTGCCACTTTGTCAGTTGATGTCATAGACAACACTATTCCGGTTGGCTTTTCGTATTTTAAAACAAAAATTGTTACCGTTTCACTTTTACTGTTCTGGACTTTTTGTTTACTTTACACTATAACGTTTGGCTTCAGTACTTTCCCGCGTTTTTCGTTCAACGGTTTGCGCTCGAAACAATTCCCGAACATGATATCTGACGACGTAAAAGACGTTGAGATGGTTCAAAAGTTCAACTTGGAGGTGAGATTACATACTTTCCTTTCGCGTGTCATCGTTAAAAAATATATTGTTTATGTCGGAATTGTTTCGTAACAGTTTGTCGATAAATTCCTACTCTCGGAGGCTCAACGTTTCATACTTTCATCAGTATTCCTGAGCGTGACTCATTTCAAATGAGAGTAGAAGGAGGATTGTGGACAGTTATAATACAAACAATTAGGTTAGGTAATGACTAATTATAATTTTGTGGAATTTATAGAAACTTAATTGTGATCGCTTACTAACAGAAAATTATAAAAATAAAAATAAAAACATAATGAATATTAATATTATTAGTATAAAAAATTTCCTTATACAAATTTTAATATTTGATTGTGAGTTATCAGTGTAATAGATTAAACTTAATAGGGAAGTGATGTTAATAGGTATATCTAATGTTATTATGTCACCAATGAAAATTAATATGTTCAGATTAGAGTTACACAAATATTGGTAATTATATTTTTAAATATACACATAAATAAATACCAATTATAGTAGTATTTATTTTAGTTTATTACTGTTCTATATGTTCTATAAATATAAATAATTTACAAGTTTAAACATGATGACCAATAACTGTTGATAATTTGTATCAGTGTATTTGATAATAATTATAAATTAATTTTTACATATTATTTAAGTAATTACGTGCTATACAATTTGACATTCACATTTTAAAACATTAATAATTAGAACAAGGAGTATCATTTGATAAACACATCAAGTTTTATTGAGTATAAATTTTTTTTAGATTAGTCAGTAATATCTCAAATTTATAAATATTAAAAAATAATATAATGTGATTGTAGTTTTCCAAAATAATAGTGAATTACTGAATTATATAGGTACATTTATGTTTGCTCTTCTGGACTGTTACCTAAACTCAATTTATATACCTAAATAAAAGTATTTATAATAAAACCTTTATTTGAAATAATTTTTTTCTGTTTTAAATCTTGAATTATAATTAGATACTTATCAAGTTTATTTAGGTTTATATGTATTTAATTAAGTATTGAAACAAATTAATTCCATTTTATTCAATAAATTGTTACCATATTAAAATCAATTAATTTTATTAGATATTTATATATAATTTAAGAAAATAGTAATTCTACACAATTACATTTATGCAATATTATTAATTTAGGCTTTGGAAAAAAACTATTCATTAGAGAAAAAATGGAAAGAATACAAACAAGAATATGAAGAATTAAAAATTAATTTAAACGAATTTCCTAAAGAACTATCTGCTCCAATATTAATGCCACTTGGATCAAAAGTATTTGTACGTGCACAATTATGTAATACCAATGAAGTATTTATAAGATATAATGACATTTTTACAAAACAAACAGCTTTTGAAGCACAAGCTGTATGTGAAAGGAATATTGAGAGTATGTATTATTTGTATATTTTAGTTTTGTTATTTTAGTTTTTTACTTAATTTAGGATGTAAGGGTATGATCGAAAATCTAGAAAGAGAAAAAAAAATGTTAAGTGATAATTTCTTAGCCAGACAAGAAATTATTACTAATCATAATTTTTGTACTACACAAGAAAATATAAATTCTGATATGGATTCGTTAATAGACTTAAATGAACCATACAATGCAGAAGCAGAGGCAGCATGGAAAGGTAAATAATTATTCTTTAAAGAAATTTATATTCATTATAATATTTATTTGTATATCTTTATTTTAAAGAAAGGCACAAACAAAAAGTAAAGGAATACAAACAACAATTAGCTGAAGAAAAAAAAAATATCCTAGAACGCGAAAAAAAATCGGATACTAAATGCATATTAAATAACAAGTATATTATCTACTTTATACTAAATTTTACTTAATCTATTTTAATGAATAGAAATGTGCACAATACTATAATTACGATGTCTAATATAAACTAAGATTATTGATAATAATTAGAAAATGTTATTAAAAAATATTATTTATTAATATCAAATTTTTATTTTTGACTGGTTAATGACATCAATTCTCAATAACTGTGGTCAATAATATACAGTATTTATTAAATAATTCCCAATATATATTTGTTTGAAGAGTTAAGCCCAATTCACACTGGTATGACAATACACAAAAAAATATTCTCTGTTCGTTAAGTTCGTTGTGTCGAATGTATGTGTATTACCGTATACAATTATAATAAAAGAATATTTTGTCATGCCAGTGTGAATTGGGCTTAAAACATTTATAATTGAATAGATCCTGCAATTATATTTTCTAAACTTGTTGTTTAATAATTTATAATAATTTATTTTTAATATTTTATTCAAATTTATATTAAAACATTTTTACTGAAACTAAAAATTAACCGGCATTGTATATATTGTATATTTTCAACATTTCCCTAATTAATGATGTCATTTCCTATTTCTTACATCTTTGATCATATATATATATATGGTATTATGTCTAATATTATAATATTAATCTAACAATTTTAATTGAATATACTTATTTTTTATTAATTATAATTGTAGGCCATATATCTAAGTTATTAGTTATAAGTTGTTTCTACAACTTAATAAAGTATGTATAAAACTTAGTTGTTAGTTACACTATATTTATCCATTTCTATTTAATTAATGAATTAAAATTAATACTTTAATGGATATTATAATCTAATACATAAAAGTATAAAATTTAAAATATTTAATAGTTTAAAATCTGGTAAAAAAACCTCCTATATTTAGAGATAATGCTATATGAGTTGTGGAGGGAGTTATAGTAGATTGTGGCATAAATAAAACTGAAAATTTGTTGCTCAAAGTTTCATACCCAAACTTGAATTGTTTTTCTTTCAAAACAGTATCACATCAACTAAGTTGAAACCAAATACAAAATGTTTGCTGAAAAGTAATTATATAACCACCATTATACACAGAATAAAATACTGATATATACCTGAATGAAAAACTAACAATGTTCATAATTCCATACCATTGTGTCTACTAAAAATTGTATGTATACTGATATCTGTTGATACCTCTTTCACCATTGTTTCGCACAGCATTATTTATAAATACAAGAGGTTTTTGCCAGATCCTGTATTAATGTAATTATTAATAATAAGTATTATAATAGTTTGGTTAATCTAATTAAATTCTCTATAGAGAAGCCCATGTTGATGAAATTGATAGTGATGACTGTTCTACCAATGAGAGTTGTGATGATGAAAGTATTGATGATGAAGAATATGAAGAAGACATTATTGAAGATGATGAGGATGATGAAGATAATGATGATAGTGAAGATAGTGAAGAAGATGATAGTAAATTAGAAATTGTTTTTACCAATGACATACCTGAAACAACTAGAAACTTTCGAAAAAACATTAAGAAGAAAGTATCATTTAATAATGAAGTGGAAATTAAAGAATTTATACGTAGACCTGAAGAACTTTTTATACATCGAAAAGAAGAAGTAGAAGAAATTAAAGCACGTGAAGTATGTAAAAAATACATTTCATAATTATTGTATTTATACAAATATTTAAATAGGTTAAAATATTATTAAACATATTTATTCTTATAACTTTATATTATAAGAGTGACAGAAAAATATATGATAAAAATAAAATAATATGTCATTGTGTTAGAAAAGCTGCTACTGACTATATTAATTAAAAAATTAGATGGAAATTAATAATATAAGATAAAATATAAAGAAATTTAGAGTTATATATTCAAACCATAGATACATATTAAGTTTAAGTGATGTAATTTTACAGTTAAAAACCAAATAATATATTCTGTTGAGTGATTTATTTTATTTTAAAATATTTTTAATATATAGGTAGTTAAAAATAAATATAATAATTAATACTGTTATACATTGCAGATACTTGTAACAGAAATTGATGATATAAAAGAAAATGTTTCTGACATGTGTTTAAATAGTGAAACGGATAATGATGATGAAATTAGAAGACCTATAAGTAAATTTAAAGCTAGTCGAAATAAAAGTAATAACAATAAATAGCAGATACATATTTTTATTTAATATAGTTAAGCTGCTAACAAAATTATTGTACACAATACATAGTATGTATATAAACATTTAAATTATTGTATTAAAAATGTGTAAATTATTAACATCACCAATTTTGTATAATTATTTAAAATACATATATTTATATTTTTAATATTGGTTATATCTTATACATTATCTATAGCAAAATTAATACATTAAAAAAAAAAAATAGTTACAGAACATAGTATCTTATGTCTATTTATGTGAAAAAAAATAAAGTGCAAAATTAACAAGATAATTGAATGGTAATCTTAGCAATATAGCAACTTAAAATTAATCAAGGAATTTTAATATTTGAAGTATTTAAATCAAAAAAATTTTTTAAATATTTATTGGACTACAAATTAATATTTCTATAAATCATGTTAATTAATAAAATTATTAATACCCCTTCGACATAAAATTTCTTCACAACCAATTATCAATTATTATTTAAGACAAAACAATTAGATTGTACCTTTACTATAGTAATCATATAAAAATAGATTGACAAATATATTATAACTATGACATCATTAATATAAAGGACGGTGATATATAAATGTTTCTAAAATAATTGTTCTATCATTTTAAAAAAACGCAAATCATTTTCATTTATTAAAATTAAATTTATATTGTAAAAATTTAGAAATACAATTATATGTATTATATAAAGATAGAATAATAAGCAAATTAATAATTATATGTTTCATAATATGGTTGTTTATAAAGTATAATACATATTACATACTGGTCTTGGATATATTGTTTTTATTATGTAGGCAGTATAATATTTTCTAACAATTGTTACATAAAATATTTGTATTTAATTTAAAGTGAAAGAAATTTTGAATAAGACTATTATGATAGAACTAATGTGTTAACATAATATTTATACTTTAAAACCTAATAATGTATAATAACGATCATAGTAATACAGGAATATAATTTACAGCACACACTATATTAACTATATTATTAGTATTGGTTACAACAGATCGTTGAGCAAAGAGTGAAGTGTAATAATAATGAACCAATATAAGGTTATAAGCACCGACTGTTTTCCTATATATCATAAAACCATAATATTAGTAATTAGTTTAACATTTAAAAACAATCAAGTATTGGCTATATTAATTAGTTATATACTAAAATAAAAATAAAAATGTGTAATATTACATAAATTAAATAGGTATGTATATATTTATCTTGACTAGAATATTTCAGACCACATTTATTAGATATATAATGATATGATTTAAAACTTTGGGAACTTTAATTTCTAATATGTAACAATAATACTATTTTCTATAATAAATTAATAACTATGACTATTACTTTAATTGATAATCTGTCGGAAAAATAGGTTATAACATAAAATGACTTAACTAAAACTGAAAATTAACATACAAATTTCATAAAGCGAATTTCGAAAATTACATGGGTAGCTCATATTCTGTCATTTAAAAATTGAATATTTATCAAATATACAATAATGATTTAATACAACTTGATTATAATTAATATAAATTTATATTTAAGAGCATATATTACCACAATGGTTTAGACTTTGGTATAAAAATTTGAATTTTAAAAATAACCAAAGTTAAAAAAAAGCACCACAGCAATTAGTAGCTGTGAAAAGCACAAAATTATCTATTACAAGTGGACGGTTAATAATTCAAAATTATATGTATTTTAAAAATATAAATGAATACATAGAAAGCCAACAAAATATTTAAAATTAAAGTACAAAATACAAAATGACACACATAATTAAAATCAAAATTCTATTAATTATTTATTTTATCAGATAATATATTATACTGATTAATGATTATCAATTAAATACTTTTATTTATGACTTTAAAAAAAGTATAATTTAAGGAATAAATATAATATGTGAAGTTACATAATATAATACATTAATTAAAACCGAATAGAAAATAATGTGGCAATACAAAAATATATGAAAATATTTATGATCTTATAATACCTTAAATTTGTTGCTATTGGTATAACACATGAAATCACAAAAAAAGATATATATATATATATATATATATATATTTATTTGTTAAAACAGTAATTATGAATAACAGTAATTACTAAATATAACTTTAAATGTAAGAATTACGCAAAATATTTTATTTCATGTGTAATATAATATTGGTAATTATATATTATACTAATGATTATGATTTGGGATTAATAGATCTTAAGCAAAATGAAGGTGACGGAGATGGTGAATAAACAACAGTAGGCGGTGGTGGAATTCTTTGACGTAATGCTAATGTATTTGGTGGACTAGTCATATCATCTTTGACATGGCGATAGTGTAAACCACCCAAACCATCACAGCGGCTCAGCAAAGCTAATAGTAATGTCTCGAGAGCACATAAATATCCTAGAACCTGATGAAAATTTCCATGAAAATAAATATTTTGTAGTTTCAATAATTAAATTGTTAACTTACTGCAGCTACAAGTAATTGATGACGTGTAGCACGTGGAACCCATGTATAGAATTCGTAGAATGAATACACTTGATGGAGTACAAGTGAAGAGCTTGTGAGACACAAAATAGTCATTAAGACATAAAATAGTACATTCTAAAAGAAAGAAATTACAAATCGGATATCATAAATATTTTACAGTAAATATAATTTAATTTTTATTTCTTAACAAAACATGTATAAATCAATAATTAATTTATGTAATATAAATTTATGATTGCATATTTTAATATCAAATATGTTATTTTTTTACAAATATAAAATAATGCTGAATAAATATTGTAGGTACTATAATATAAAATATTATATTACTATATAGGTAATATATTATTGAATTTCAGAAGTTGTCACTTACCAATTTACCCCAGTTGAATGGAAATAGATACACAGTGTGAGTAACATCAAGAAAAAGTATGGCTCCAGTGACTAGAAAATTGAACAGCATTACAAATAGTATGAATCGTATCCGATTGAGCATCGGCAACATAAACAGGGCCAATCTAGAAGTGCCGGCGAAACATATACATAACAAGCACAGCATGCAAGTGATCTAAACATTGGATGAAAATTTAAAATTTAAATATTATATTATCTAATGTTATGTCGGTTAGAAGAAACTTACCAACAACATCACTCGTATAACACCTGATGGAGTCTTCATCGGCCTCTTATCGTAGTGCAACACGACACCATTGTATCTAGTTCTAGACGACTCCTGGTGTTTGTAGTTGGCGTGCGAATCCCACGATCCCGGTGTACCCGCCATACTGTTAGTCACTTCCAGCCACGAACCACCCGTTTGACTGCCGTTGATCTCGAACTCTTGTTCGTCGTCGATGGGTGCAATGTTCCCCTTCGGCTCTAAGTCGTGAATCTCTTCGAGCAGTACCGATATTTCGTCGCTAACGTACAGGTCTGACACAGAGCTCAATTGGGCCGGGCCCCGCTGCATTACTGTTCAGACTACTGCGCCCGGTATCCTCCCACCTATATTACATCACCCATCGACCAGTATTCGCGTATCATTAGGTACTTGGTTTTTCAACAAGAAGTGATAAAATATAAATAATAAAACAAAATAGTATTGTTCTAGAAGAAAAAAAATAGAAAAAAACGAAGAAATAGTCATGCGCTTGAAAAACATAAGTCTAAAAAGCAATGAAAAAACGAGACACGACGGCCACAGTCCGTCTTCGTCAGCCAACCGACGGGCGAACGATTTTTTTTATTACTGGTATCCACATATGGTAGGCTACGAAAGGGTTACCTATGTTTAATGATGTCAATGGTGAAACGTGTAACTACTTCCGGCCGACATCATAATAATATATGGAACACTGAACAATCACTTGAACGCATGTGTCCGTTTAGAAAAAAAAAATGATTAAAAGTAGATATGCAACGACTACAAAGGAAGTTGTTAGTTCAACGACCGTAAATTGTTAGTTCAACCCCTTTTGAATTATACATTTCTCTTGAAAAAACATTATAAATACATAATATATTAATAAACATCGTTTAAACTTTAAAATCAATATAACGGAATTTTTTATTAGCTCATTATTATTTAAAATTTTATAACTGATATTTTCGCTTTGCAGAATGAAACAACAACACCGATACTAACATGCCTACTAAAAAAAACATTATTGTGAAATTCACTAAAAATTAAATAATCTGGGACAACTGGAAAGTAACTTATAATTTTAAATGTAATTACTAAGAGAATTTTCACACGTTTTCGTATTTAAATAAAAATAAAAAAAAAAAAAACAATATATTTTTGCAATTATTATATTATTACATAGCTACATCGTAAACTGAAATGTAAATCTACACTAAAATAACATCTACACCCTCAAGTTTATGTCCAAAATTAATTATTATAATGGAAACCTATTTTTTTATGACATGAAGGATTTAATGATTTTATAATTATACCATAGTCTCATTAAAGAAGATCTAAATAATTCTATATATTCCACATAGAACAAATACCAACAATTGTATTAGACAACAAACAAATAATATGCAATCTAATCTAACCTTGTATAGTTGTAAACCTACTACTTACATATATACATATATATATATATATATATTTCATCAATTGTAATGTTAATTCTATTGGGCTGAACAAATGAAATAAATGGATAGTAATAAATATTAATTTTATTAACAAAATAAGAATAATATTAACTTTATATTTTTAAAACAACAAAGAAGACAATCATAATTTTTAATTTCAATATTGAAATACAATAAAAATAATATAACAAAACATTAAATAATAATAAATAATAAATATTACATAATAAAAATATCTAATAGTACAAACTAATATTTAATAAATGTGCTTTTTCTATTTAAAAATGTATATAGAACAATAATGGTATAAATCTCGGTATAAATAAATAATAAAAATACATAGGTCGTTTATTTGTAAATATAATATTTTAAATTATACGAGTACATTTATACTTTTTTAGTACAAATACAGGATACAATTAATTACAATTTGATTTTTCTGATATCATCTTCACGAAAATCTGCACGTAATTTCAGTATTTGCTTTATGCTATCCGGTGTGAGTTTCCACGAAAAGCGCATACCACTATCGGGGTTTAAAAATTCGTTCAAATCCGACACGCGTTCCAAGTTCAAAACTGTTGTGACCTGAACCAACCGCGCGAATTTCTCTCTTATCGGCCAAGCACTGACCCCGCTGAAATAGTTAATGAGCGTCCTGACTACTTTATCCAATGCCATGCCTCCAAGCCGGTTGAATTCGGTTTTTAGTACAGCCTTTTCCAGTTGCACCGCAGACTCCGCGGCCACTGCGACCACTAACATGTCGTAGTTGTTGGCCGTTAACTTCGCTTTAAATTCCCGGAATAAGGCATCTGCGTTCAACATCAACGTCTGCACGAATGGATTGTCCGCCTCCGTCCGCGCAAATTCAGACTCGTCCATCTTGTAGTTTTGCTCGTAGAATGGTTCCATCCACGCCTGAATTTTGGGCTCGACCAGAGAACTTTGCAGTTGTCTGAATCCAGTCTTGTTCGAGGCCACCAGCGACGCGTTCACCCGGCCGAAGTCGTGCAGACAGCTGTCCAGTTTGTCCGTGTTGCAGCCGGGCAACTTGGACGGTATTTCGTCGCGGAATGTCAACGATAATGACTTGGAATATTCGATAGCCACTTCGGTGTTGTTCAACGACGCCACAAACGTCCGTCTGATCTTCTCCTGGTCTTGTGAAAATCGATTAAAATACCCAGACCCCGGATAACCGGCGTTCAGGATCTGACTGAAAAACGTACACATGTCCGTCTCTAGGGCATTGACCACATTGTTAATGACTGCGCACAATACATCCAGGCTGCCCGTTCTCAGTGACCGCATGACGCATTTGCGTATGATGAAGAACACATCGTCCACCATACTTGATGTGAGCGCGTCGTCGTCACCCTCGATCGTGTCCATCAGCACGGCCTTCTTAATGCTCTCCTCCATGTAGTATCTCTCGAACTCCAGATATTTTCCCATTAGTTCTTGTATGCCACAACACAATTTACTGTTATTCAGTATCATTTTGGCGCTGCGTGTCTTGGACGATTCTAAATCATCACTTATACGTTTACTCACGAACTTAGAATACAAATCATAACGAGCTAAAATCAACACAATTTCTTCGACTAGCAGGTCGATTTCCTTTGAATCCGGTTTTTCGATATTCGCCGCAGCGTCCGATTCAATCCACATAGTTCTTAACAGTTCTTTGATTTTACGTGTTTTAAGAAACGCTTGCAAGAGATCATTACTAAAAGTATCGCAATGCATTTGTAGATAGGACAAAAACTTGAAAATATACTCAGGGCCGTAGTGGGTTTCAATTAGCGGTTGTTGAACCTCAATTGTTTTAGCTACTTCCTCAAAAATAAATGTCAACCCGTCAGCAAATACTATACTGGCACGATTGCTTGACAATGAAGTATCCATGACATTTTTGAAACTTTTATCGACCGACACTTTTAATACGCGTCCTAAATAATCTACAAACTTTTCTAAACCTACGTCATGCATTCCGAGTAATGGAAATATTTTAAAATACCTTTCTATTGACGTTGAATCTTGAATCAAGGAAGCTTGTTCAAACCTTTTTGACACTGTGTCTTGAAGGAGCTCGGAAGCGTTTTGTAAGTGTTTTAAAGCACTTGTTATCATCGAACAATCTTGGGCCATGTCGTCTGCCGTACGTTGTAATTTAGTTTGATCTATTGAAAGGTAACGATGCACGTGAGCAGCAGCTTGTTCTAATTCGTCATTTTTCATTGCAATTTGAACCCCTTCACTGCACAACTGTAAATCCAATAAATCTTGTACTCGCTTTTGGCATTCTGATACACGTCCACGTATTTTGTCCAATTGACGAACTTTAGATGATATATCCTCGGCAAGTTTAGAAGAATCATGAATTCTAGTTTGGATTTGAGACAAGTTTTCTTTAAACGAGTTTAAAGAGCTAAACTGTTTTGTAACTGAATCAACCTCATTAATAACATTGTGCCATTGATTAGAAAATGCTAATAAACGTTTTTTTGAAGACATTTCCTCTTTATCCAGCAACTCCAGTGCATTCTTAATTTCATCTAGTGTAATATAGTCTTCGTTACTTGACATCATTGACCCTTTAACAAAATTATAAAGTGGGAAAATCTAAACTATGTTAATTGCATACAATTATAATTTCCACTTTAGATATAATTCAATATTAATATTTTAATTATAAAAATGGTTTACCATTAAATAAATTGAACTTAAAAATTATTTATTTTCAAAAAACATTTTAAATTAAAATAAAAAGCACACGCATATTTATTAATTTAATAATATTTAGGTAGTAGGTACTTTTATAAAATATATATTATGTTATATGCCTAATAATTAATATATATTAATGAAATAAAACATTAAAAATTGATTTGTAACTGTTTATTAATTAATAGTTAATACATATAATGTATAACAAATTGTATATTTGTATCTAACAAATAATAGTTATATTTACCTACATTATATTGATGACACTTTTTTCTTAAACATACAATAATAAAATACAATTAATATACTTAAGTAAAAATAAATAAATAGAAAGCAAAGTATCTATTTTTCCATTAAAAACGAATCGGTAATTTTTAATAACGCAATAGTATAACATTCAATAAACAATTTTTTTTATATTTTCACAAGTGAAATAAAAACAAATAATAACTAAACAAATAAAAACTAAACAAATCAACCTATAAATAATAATAATAATAAATTAATTATATTAATGAGTGAAGATTAATAAAGTAGGTATAGGTAGGTAAATTGATAGTATATTAATATTAACTAGGTTTACATTACAAATGTATTTTGGTTTAATTCATTTAAATATATTATTATATATTAAGTATTAACCCTTATATTAAATGGCCGGTTAAGTATTTGGTGATATAATATTATAAATAATATAAGATTAAAAACTAAATAATTATTGTTGTACAGTTATTGCTAATTGTTTTAGTTGTTTTAGAACAGTGTCTAATAATTTCTTTTTATCCCTTTCACTTTTTTTTAATACAGAAAATACACTTTTTTTATCAGCTTCTTTCAATTTTTCTAAAACAGTAATGGCTGTAGTCGGTTTAACATGGGAATATTTTGAAGTTTCTTGACCATAGTCATGAAAGTATGTTGACCAGTCCCAACTTAAGAATAAGTCTAAAAGTTGTCTTAAAGGAGTGAAATGTTGAGAAAAATCCGGATCATCAATCTTTCCTACAGGTTCTGATGCAGCAAATAGTTCACATTGTATAACATCTAGATTTAATTGATTTAAGGCACCCATAGATAATTGTTTAATATCATCACTAAGTAATAAGTTTAATATTGATTTAGATATATGTTCAAATGCTACTCGACAAACATGAACCGGTACTTCTTCAGTAAGATTTCTCAAAGCGTTAAAAACTACTCTTAAAAAGTTTATTAAATCAGTAACAAATGATGAAGCTTGACCAGTTGGTTCAATTAACATCCAATCATAATCTTCCAAATCTAAAAACTCATTTAATTTTAATTTCATCTTTTCATACATATGATGTTCAGCATCTTTTCTAGCCACGCCTAATGTGATTCCTGCATCATCACCAACTGTGCCACCAGTGGATCCAGTAGCTTCAGATACAAATTTTTGAATTGATTTTGATGATTTTTCCAAATATCCAGTATCAATAATAATTTGTATGACTTGTAATAAACCAAGTCTAGGTTGATGAAAAGCAGATGATAAACAACCACTAAAAGTTCTAGATAAAAGTAATTTTGTAGATTTTTGAACCATTTCATCAACTTCGCCTTCACTAAAATTTAGTTCATTCGAAAACTTTAGACAAGCAAATATAAATTGTTTAACTTGATCATAAACACTGGGAACCATTGAAGAAAATGGAAATTTTCTAGGAAATGGTGAAGATTCTAATTGATCATCTTGATAAGGAAATATTCGTATAACATTATCATATTGTTCTTGATTATTAACTTCTAGATGAGAAAATGTTTCTCTATATAAAATATCCCTAAATACTTGAACCCATTTTTGCATGAGTATTTCATTGTAATGTTCTTGTATTTCATGTAATAAATCAAAATAAATTTTAACTGGATATCCATAGCTTCTTAGAGTTATACAAAATACCATGATTAAATCTTTGATTTTTAATAGTAAATTAGCATCGGTGCAGTATGCTATATTTGTTCTCATTATGCTTACTATCTTGTCAGAAGCCATTTTCCATAAGTCTTCTAAATAAGGTTTTGTCAATAATCCATTTCCAGTATTTAATACATGATCTTCTACAACAAAAAATCCTACAATACACTGCAAATAAGTACTATAGCTTAAAATAGATTCATGCATGTTATTAGGGGGATGAAGAGTTAAAAGAGCTTGTTCTTTTCTTTGTTGCCTATAATAAGTGTCAAATGTATCTCGAGAAGATAATACAGTAAAAATATGAAGACAGCGGTATACAGGTGAAAAATCTATGAGATCTTGAGCACTTAATGAATCTTCATCATCAGAATTATCATCAAGTGAATCTTTTTTTTTCTTTAACTTGGTCAAACCAAAATCATAATTTTGTTGTTCAACACTATGTTTCATTGCAGCTTCTCCAACTTTTGAAGAGAATTTTCTAATAGTTTCTAAAAAAGAATTTAAATCTGACATGGACGATTCTTTAATATCTTCTCGGAGTTTAGGAATTTTTTCAATCATTTCCCTAATAAATTTATAATGAGATACTTGTGGTAAATATAATTTTTCAAGTTGTTCTAATGTTTTTAAAGCAGGATAATAACGTTTATCAGCCATTTCTTTTTGTAATTTACTGTATGAAGAAAGCGCAGGTAAGCATAATGATAAACTATCAATAGTTTTTTGAATGTTACTCTCTACTCTTCTCGCTTTCACCAACTCTTCACCGGCATCAATAACTTCAGAGGCAATAGATTGTACACTTGAATTCAGTTCAACCACTTTATTTTTCAACTTTGATGCTTCATTTTCAACTTGCTGTAATTCTCTAACAGAATCTATGAAACCTTGGTAATAGTAATTACACATACGTTCAATTTCTTTGTCATACTGTTGTATACGGTTGTCCAATGTCTCAATGAATTTGCTTCTGTCGTCCTCTTGCTCATATATGGTTCGGAATGTCGGGCCCCAGTAATCATCAATGCCTTCAATCTCTTGTATCAAATGCTCATAGTTCTGCATGTTTTCTATACAACGAGCTAACACAAAAACAAAAACATAACTGGTTTCTTTTTATAACTTGCAAAAATCCTATCCCTACCTAGGTATTATAATATATAAATGGATATTATGTATGTCCTAGCCATCCCACCTAATATATCATAGTCCAAAGCCTGACTAAAAGTTCATAAACAATACTACGTATGTAATACTACCACATACTAAATAAAATGTTAGCCAACCAACATTGAAATACAAAAAATATTGAAAAAAAAAATTAAAACTTTAGCAAACCAAAGATAATAATAAAAATAAACTACGAACTACATTTTCGTAAATAGGTATACTGTTTAGAAAATTTTATGATAATAAAAAATACATTTTGGTTACTTACATTTAAAAAGATACGGAGAACAAATGAAACATCAATCACAATGGTTTATTGACTATATTATATATTCATATAATGAACGAATTGAATTTGAAAACGATTTGATTAATTAATTTGAATTTAATCTATAGATTACAAAATTAAAATACATAAAAGTTAAATAGTGGGTAGCAACACACACAAACGAAGCCGTATTGCCGATTACGTTAAGTCTACAACACTGTCGTAGTGTTGTCCTGAATCCTGATGCGCCAACGCCGCACCAGGATATTTCTGTATTTCGGCGTTAGTGCGTTACTTGGAAGTGGACGTAGGTAGAATGGAAAAATGCACTCATAGATAAAGATAAAAGTATACTGCAGGCTGCAGCTAGCTCTAAGAATTTAGCTTTCCAGTTTGCATTTTGGCAAACAGATTACATAGGAAAAATCGAATGTAAACACAGTGAACCGCCCCGAACATAAAAAAAAAAAATGGAATTGTACGGCAGCACAGTGTGACCAATTAGTATAACGGCGGGTTATTCAAATAGAAAAGAAATAATATTTCTATTCATTATTTTATAACAACGAAATTGTAAACAAAAACCAATTAAACAACAAATTAACTAAACTGATATTTATTTTTTATATTCTTACAATATATTAAATATAAATACGTAAATAAACAGTTTTTAATAGACTTTGAACAGTTTTTGAATTCATATATACATAAATATAAATTATATAATTATATACCACAATCAGCATAACTAAAAATGACAGATGAAAATCAAGTAAGACTCGATATGTGTTTTTTACTTATATATTTTTTATTCTTACTATTATAGTAAATACTAACTGCAAAGCACAAAGAGAGTACCTATCGTTTATTTATTGCGTTTAAATGTTTAATATATTATCTAATTGAATAATTGATATACATTTAACATTTCATACGTGAGTAGTTCGTACCTACAGTATTTGAATTAGAAAATAAGAAGTAGAGGGACTATCTGACTTTTGAAAAAATTAGTGTCTCCCCAAAATTATTTAGTATATTATATTATACTATGGGGAATTTAAGTATTAGTAAATAGTAGGAGTACGCTTCAAAAAAAAAAAAAAAAAAAGAATAGTGTATAGGTACTCCATCCCCCTGCGACCTTATTCCCACAAATCAAGCACTGCGTAACTATACAATAAATAAACTGATTTGAAATTTCTGTGTCAATCATTGTAAAATTTTACTACATTTTCATATTTCTAAATTTTATAATATAAATTTATTTTACATTTTATATTTATACTGCCTTTCACTATAACGGTACGTAATCTACATTTTTTTTTTTCAAAAAAAAAAAAAAAACAGGACATCGACACAAAATCGATCGATATACTGCAAACTATGAAGAAGTACGTTTCTTCACTTATATTAGACCGCTTAGATATAGACAAAAATGTTCATAAAAAGTCAAATTTACTACAAGAGGAAAGTAATGATAAATTAATGTCCATTGTTGAGGAAAAAGATTTCTATTCCGTGAGTACCACAATAAAATTTCATATAAATGTGTGTACGGCATACCTATTTATGTAATTATGTAACTTAAAAAGCAAGGGAAGGAATACTAGTGTGGAAGGGATACAGGTGTAAAGAGGATAATGTTAAATTTTGATTAACATTTGAATGCAATGATAAACGATTACATTCGAAAAACGATTCTGAGCGAAGTTCATTAGAATATTAGATAATATATGTAGGTACCAATTAAAATTTTTACATTTGTCAGTCTCTATACCTACGTTCAATATAAAAAAATTATCATAAGATCCTTAAATACCACCTTTATTGATTTCATCAATTGTAATGTTAATTCTATTGGGCTGAACAAATGAAATAAATGGATAGTAATAAATATTAATTTTATTAACAAAATAAGAATAATATTAACTTTATATTTTTAAAACAACAAAGAAGACAATCATAATTTTTAATTTCAATATTAAAATACAATAAAAATAATATAACAAAACATTAAATAATAATAAATAATAAATATTACATAATAAAAATATCTAATAGTACAAACTAATATTTAATAAATGTGCTTTTTCTACATATTAATTATGCGAAAAACAAAAAGCAATAATATTTAAATAAATCTTTCCACTTAAAAAATGCAAACTTACATGAATACCTACTTCTTTACATTTAATTAATTTTGTATACCTAATAATATAATTAATAATCAGTGCTCGTTATTTGTAGCTCTAAAAAAACAGCTCTTATAACTATAAGTAATCAATAAAAATAATCATATATGCGCTAAAATAAGCACTAAAAATTATGAAATACAAAAATCATTTTTTTTATTGAAAAGAATTACATTATTTATACGAGAATACCCAAAATTATATAGAAAAAATAATGCATTACGCTACTATGAATTGAGAATTATTTTTTGTCATGTCAAGTGGATATACTAAATATATATTGTACCTATAATAAATAATAATATACCTATGCTGTAATCAAAAAAAAAAAAAAAAAATAACAGATACCAGACTACATAGGAACAGTATAAGTACTGAGCAAACTCCAATATTTTAAAATATTTTAATATATATAAAAATATACAACAAACATATTTGGAAATATCAATAAAAATTATAAAAGAGCACTAAAAACACAAAAAAGCAAAATAGCACTAAATCT